>CM028754.1:49305812-49715541 GCA_016801395.1 Leptodermis oblonga
AGTCGAGGCAGGCAGATGACTCAGTGTTTTTGCGAGCTGTAGAAGAGGCTGGACAGGAGTTCAAAAGAAGATCTACACTTGGGTTGGTTTGTCACTGCCAGAACCCTCCAAATTTCATTCCCAGGAACGATGGAGAGTTTGAAGTTAAGATTAGTGGCTTTGTTGCTGGAGGTGTATACTCTGCCAAGCAGATTGAGAAGGCGAGGGATGATTTCCAGCCAAGTGAAGTTCTTGCTTGCTTGAAGCAAATCGCATTAAGCCCCAGAAAATTTGATGAAGAAAATCATTCCTTGGCCAACAATACAGAAAAGATTAAATTTTATCGGAGTGCATCAGTTCAAAACTTCAATAAGACCCATCCTCAGCCTGTGAAGGTGCGGCAAAGAAGACGTAAGGATCCTGGAAGTTCTAAGATTGAAAGTCCTGAGCCTATGGAGGTGCAACAAAGAAGTCGTCAGGATCCTCAGCTCATTCAGATGCAGCGAGGAAGTCGTCAGGATCCCGGAAGTTCTAAGGTTGATGATCCTGAGCCTGTGGAGGTGCAACAAGGAAGTCGTCAGGATTCCGGAAGCTCTAAGGTTGATGATCCTGAGCCTATGGAGGTGCAACAAAGAAGTCGTCAGGATGCTGGAAGCTCTAAGGTTCAAAATCCTGAGCCTATTGAGGTGCAACAAAGAAGTCATCGGGATCCTGGAAGCTCTAACGTTGAGAATCCCCTGCTCATTCAGATGCAGCAAGGAAGTGGTCAGTATCCTGGAAGCTCTAAGGTTCAAAATCCTGAGCCTATTGAGGTGCAACAAAGAAGTCATCAGGATCCTGGAAGCTCTAACGTTGAGAATCCCCAGCTCATTCAGATGCAGCAAGGAAATCGTGAGGATCCCGAAAGCTCTAGGGTTGCAAAAGGTACCACTCAAAATTCTTATCTTCAGTTATTCCTTAATTTGTTCATTAAAGGACAGTGTTTCCAATTCAGCCTTATGATTACTTAGTCTTAAAAATGTTCATTGATGTTGAGCTGTTTTGAAAACATTTCACCTTGCATGGGACTCTGTTTATGCAAATATAAGTTGAAACTTAGAATATTTCCTTAATTATACCAAAATTTTGGTTTTTAACTTGAACATAACTATGGATAAGCAAATTCAGGCTAGTTGCTCTGTGCTTTTTTAGTTGGTTACTGCTTGTATTTTAATTCCTAGTATATAGGTAACTATTGTTTTCCTATTTTGTGTTCCCGTTGGATGGCTTACTTGTCTCCTTCTCCTTAATTAAAAGGATATTAAAGTATTAAGTATTTTTTCCTTGTAATAAGTCTTTTCTGGTCTGATTCTTCTTTCTTCCTTAATTCGTTTCCTTCTTGGCATCCCTTAAATTCTGTCCATAACAGCAAGTTGAACAACCTGGAAAACCTTCTATGTTTTGAGAACTTGACCTTTCTCTTTTCAATGAACGGTACTCAGTCCTAGCTAGCATTGTAATCTCTTAATATTACCTTTTCTTAACCAAAGTCTTCTTATTCTTTTCTTTGCATTTTCTATTTTGGAAAGTATCATTTTCTCATTTTTGTTGCTTTCTTTTCATTATACTGAATTCAACAGTAGCAGTTCCTTCAAGATTCAATTACGAGCCTCCAAGATTAGATTCTGAGCTTTCATATTTGCAAGGTATGAATACTGAGTTTATTACTTTCTTTATATTCTTATTTCATTTTCAGTTGCATTAACTTTAGTATTTTAGAAATTTTATTTTACAAGTTGAATTATTACATGCTTAAAATGAAAATTTCTTAATTCTACTCATTAAAGAAAGAACATTTCACATTTATGAAGAGTTCTCGTCTCATGTGATTGGACAAGAGTTTGAGATTAAACATTGCATTATATCTTTTTGGCTGACTGTACTGCGCATCTGCTGTCTATTATTTTCCATTTTTGCAATGCAATGCTTTATTATTCGCAATGTTTTCAGATGAATTGGTTGATTGGCTTAAAGCTCGAGAGAAACAAGCTACTAAAGCCAATGATCATGAAGGGGAGAAAGACGGCTTGGATTTTTGTTGGGGCAGGCCCTCCAAGGAGAGCTCTGGAAATCCTTATATCCAAATTGCGTCTAAAAGATCGGGATTACAGGAACAGATCACATCAGATGGAGCAAGTAATGTTGGCAGGAAGCTAAAAATGTCAGATTTCATGGAAGTTTCAAGATTGAAGAAGCCAGTGGATTTGGCAGGGAATTCGGGTAATCAGAGTTCATCCATCAATGTTGAACAGGAACCTAAAACAGAGGCAAATTCCGGGAGAAGTTCTGATGAACCTAGGATGTTGGTGATCAAATTTCCCCTTGGAGCAATTCTTCCATCTGTTTTGGAGCTGAAAGCTAAATTTGCACGTTTTGGTCCATTTTCTGAATCCTCCATTGCTGTCTCATGGCTATCTTCAAGATGCCAAATAGTGTTTCATCACAACACTAGTGCTGCTGCAGCCTATCTTCACGCCACCCAAAGTACGACTCTTTTCAGCTCACAGGTGACTTACGAACTGCAAATCTCTCGAGTTGCAGGCTCCGAGTTGGCTAGATCAAGCCAATCCTCTCCAGAGCCTGTAGAAGAGGGTCCTTTGGAGATCCAACCAGAGCCGTCGTTGAGCAGAACTGAATGCTTAAGTGAAGTGAATCCAACACCTCAGCAGGTGCAGCAAAGGGCAAGAGTTGCAGAGTCCGAATTGCCTAAATCAGGCCAACCCTCTACAAGGCCTGTAGGAGAGGGTCCTTCGGGGATTCAACCAGATCAGACCATGAGAAGAGCTGAACTTTTCACTGAAGCGGAGAAAATGAAAAGGGAGGTTTGTCAGGACCTGGCAAAGGAGGGGCCTAGCTGCGAGAATTCTGTCAGAAGTAATGGTGAACCTTGGATGTTAGTGATCAATTTTTCCCCTAAAGCCTTTCTTCCATCTGCTCAGGAGCTGAAAACTAAATTTGCACGTTTTGGTCCAATTCATGAATCTTCCATTGAAATCTCATGGAAACCTGCAAGATGCAAAATAATATTCCAGAACAAAACTGATGCTGCAGCTGCCTATCATCACGCCATCCAGAGTAGGTCTCTGTTTAGCTCACAGGTGAGTTATGAACTGCAAATGGCTGGAGTTGCAGGCTCTGAGTTGTGTAAATCAAGCCAATCGTCTACAAAGCCTGTAGAAGAGGTCATTCGGGGATTCAACCAGAGCCGTCGATGAGCAGACTGCAGACTTCCAAATCCTTACCAGAGACATACCAATGCTTACCTGACTACAACATTAGTTAGCATGACAAAGGTATCCAGTTTCTGCATTTGAGTAGAAAGATGTAGTTTTTATTTTATGAGTTATGCTAGGTGATACTTTTTTGTTGTTGTTAAAGCTGGGTGATACTTTTTTTTTTGTTGTTAAAGCTGGGTGATACTTTTTTTGTTGTTGTTAAAGCTAGGTGATACTTTTTGGTTGTTGTTAAAGCTAGGTGATACTGATGCATACAGAAAGAAGGTGAACTGTATACTTATGAAAGAGCAAAAGTGCTACTTATACTGATCTGATACATGCTGTGAACTCATTTTTGTGGCTGGTTTTAATCAGATATTTCCTTTGGAACTTTTAAGAAGTTTAGTTTGCTTTTTACTGGTATTACTTACTTGCATCTTTGTCTTGGTTTAAGTTTGGCCATTTCTTTCCTGTTGATTTGTGCTGGAGATTGCCCAGATGTCACGGGACAAATCTTTTGTCATTGTCTTATTCTGTCAAACAATAGCAAAGTAAGTTAGTCGGGATTTTAGATGTCATATGGCACCAAATATGACAGGAGAAAGAAAGAAATGAAATAGACACTCAAACTATGATCATCATTGGAGTAAAATTAAGGTGGCCTGGCCAATCACTAGAAATTGGATATCTGAGCCATTTGTAGTTACCTTTCTTTGCACCTTACTACAGAAACCAAACATTGATATGTTTTTGATGAAAAGAAAATTTAACCTTTTACGACATATTTGCATACATTCGTGGAAGATAATCGAGTTTGAACAACTCTCTCCTTTATGTATCCCAACAATTAATAACCTCTCTTTCTTTGCATCTTCCATGGATTTTGCTTTCACAATCAAAGTGTTAAGAAGTCAATAGTCAACTAAAGAAAACCATGGAAATAATGGTTGGAATTCTAGATGATTTGTAGAAATTGGGCTATCAAATTAAATTATTTCGCGGAAAATTCTCCACCTAAGGTTCTAGTCACACCTAAACTAAAATAAATAGTGATATTTACAACCGCTATAATAATAATCATCAAAGAATTGTCCAAGATTCCATAAAAACAAAAATAAAAAAAGGCTTGAAAAGAACCTGATACACAAGATTGGTGATGCAAATTGCAAAGGATGCTTAGGCAAGAACAAGAATAATATACATCTTTTTTCTCCTCCCACTCATTGTGTACTTTTGGTACATCCATTTGTGATTCTATTCTAGGAGTTGACTGTCATTAACACACACAACCCAATGACTGTGTGAGTGGATAATACATACCCCAATTTTATAGGTGTTAAAACACTAAAAAAAATACGAAATTGTTATACGCAGTAACCGTTTTACTATTCGCAGTAACATTTCCCTATGAAAATACAAAAATGCCCCTGGCCTAAAATAAAAAAGAAAAAGAAGAAAATTGGGTACTGTTCAATGTGCGTGAACATACTGTTCACGCACGGGTGCACAGTACCCAGTTAGAAAAAAAACTGAAGAAATACCGTCGGTCTCCCCGTAACCGTTTTACTAAACGCAGTAACATTCCCCTGTAAAAAGTCAGAATTACCCGAGTACGATCCATATTACACTATAAGTAAACACTATATTTATTTTTTTTACTTTAAATTAGTTTGCATAAATTCTCTATATACCCCTTCATTATAATTTTCGGGAAAAAAAACCCATTCGGGGGGGGGGGGGGGGGGGGGGGAGATTTTTTTTCCCGAATTTGCGATTATCTGGACGTTTTTTTTCTGTTTCTGCAACATTTCGGCCGGGGAGACCGTCTCCCCGGACGGAATTCTCGGAAAATACCTCCGGCCACCGGCGGTATTTCCCCCGAAAATACAGCCAGTCGCCGGCGGTATTTTTGGTGAAAATACCGCCAGCGGCCGGAGGTATTTTGGCCGGAAAATACCGCCAGCGACTAGCGGTATTTTTGCCAGAATTCTTCACTTTTTTTTAACCGGTACCGTTCACGCACGGGTGAACAGTACCCGATTTTCTTCTTTTTGGCCAGGGGCATTTTTGTCTTTTCACAGAGAAATGTTACTGCGAATAGTAAAATAGTTACTGCATTTAGTATGCCTCAAAAAATATTGTTTGCTTTAGTTGACATTCTTTTCTTTTTTTTTTCCTTTTTTTTTGGATCAAGGATTAGTTGACTTTGAATGACTTTTATAGTTGGTTAATTGGTTTTGGTGCAAACATGAGAGATTTCTTATGTTACCATGTTCATGTTGGTTTTGATTAGTTTTGAATTACATAACTCGTTTTCAAATGTAAAAACATGTTTGGCATGTGTCTGGTAATTGTTTAGGACGTTATGGTTTAAAAAATATATTTTTACCTTAAAGATGTTTACCTAACCTAGAATATTTCGACTAGACTTGGAGAGCTATTATTCGATATACTTTTTTTTTTTTTAATCAAATATGGTTTTTGAAAATAAATTTTTTTATAAAAAATATATTCACTCTGATCCAAAATAGAAGTCGTTAAACAGAGTAAAGAATTCGTTTAAATGACAAAAAAAAAACTTTAATTATTGTAATTTATTATTATTAGTACTGGTTGAGTTTTAATCCAATTAATACTCAATATATATATCAACAAATCTAATTAATACTTAGTTAGATCATTATTACGTATTTAAAATAATCACTAACTATTAGTTAGATAGGTTAAGACAAGGGTAAGTTAGAATTCTACTATATTTAAATTAATATTTCATTTTCTATGTTTGTATTTTCGAATTTATTTTATGTATTCGAGTCCCTTGCTAGTTGAAAATTATTTTCAAACCCCTTTCTTCGGTATGCCTCAGGGCCATCGAGAATCACTGAAAGTGCATTTTTCAGGTTAAAATTTTCAGAAAAAGAAAAAGAAAAACTTATCTCACGGGATAGAATAAGTCACAAGCGAACTTATCGAAAAAGTCACGAGATCGAAACTTAGGGCATGTTCTCTTTGATTGGTTTGAAAATGATTTTAAAAATATATTTTAAAAAATAATTTTATAATGTAAAAAGTATATTGAAAATATAAAAAGTAAATGTTAAATAATAAAAAATTATATTAAAAATAATAAAAAATAATTAAAATTATTGTTAAAATTAAAATCGTTTTTTAAAACCAAAACAAAAAAAACAGGCCCTTCCTCGACACAAAGGTACTGGAATTGTAACAAAGGTCGCTGAGATCAAAACATACTCGGAGCAAAGTGAATTAGATGTGGGACCCACTAATGTCATAGTATATATTTTGCAACTGCGGAAATTAAGATACTACTACAAAAAGGAAGTCAACTAGAAAGAGGAGTTCGAGAATGTGAAATGACATAACACCCTTAACCGCGGTTAAGTTAAGCCCAGCATCTTCTCGCTGCTTCAAGAAAGGCACCCACCACCAATCAGCGTAAGTGAGGAAGGCACCCACCAGTCACCACCAATCAGCGTAAGTGAGGTAACCCATTGGTCAACGTTTGACTTGAATTCCATCGCTTCCTTAACGCGCTCTTCGTCTTCGCCTTTCTTTTTATATAAATTCCGATCCCAATTCCCCAATTTTCCGTTCAACAATTCATCAATTCCCCTCAATCTCTCTCATAAAAAATCTCTCCAATTTCTTCATAATCTTCAAGAAAAGAAAACAGAAGAGTTCGTTTGTTTGTTTTTCCGATCAATTCATCATGGAGTACAGAACGCTGGAGATCAATCTGATATCCGGGAAGGATCTGAACAAGGTCAACTTGATCAGCAAGATGGATGTCTACGCCGTCGTTTCGATCGAAGGCGGCGGGGAGAAGCAGAAGACGAAAACCCCTGTTTCCAACGACGGAGATACCAACCCTACTTGGAATTACTTGATGAAGTTCACCGTCGACGAGAATCTCGCTCAGCAGAACCGATTGACCCTTGTTTTCAAGCTGCGCTGCGAGAGGGCTTTGGGGGATAAGGATATCGGCGAAGTCCTTGTTCCGGTTAAGGAGCTTCTTCCGGCTTCCAATGGGAAGCCGCAGTTTGTGAGTTATCAGGTGAGGAAACCCAGTGGGAAGCCCAAAGGTGAGCTTCACTTTTCGTATAAATTGGGGGAAAAGACTTCCGGGCCGGCGCCGTCGAAGGCCAATCATGAGCCGGTGACGGCGTATCCTGCTCCGGCGGGGACTAGCTCGTCATACCCGGCGCCGAATGTTTATCATCCACAGGCTGGACCTTATCCTCCACCTACCACTTCAGCTGCAGCGGCCGGACCTTATCCTCCACCGAAGGACGCTGGATCATCGGGCTACACACCTCCTCCTGCCGGATATCCTCACGCTGCCCTGGCCGCCGCGGGATATCCTCACGCTGCGGCTGGATATCCACCTCAGCCCCCAGCTGGGTACGGGTATGGATATCCACCTCCACCGCCGCCTTATGGCGCTTACCCTCCTGCCGGCGGGTACGGGTACCCGCCTCAGCCCGGGTACGGATACCCACCACAACAGATGCAACAGGCGCAGCCTCCAAAGAAGAACAAATTCGGTATGGGATTAGGAGCCGGGTTGCTGGGTGGAGCTTTGGGCGGGTTGTTAATCGGAGACATGGTTTCGGATGCCGGAGATTATGACGCCGGATACGATAACGGGTTTGACGATGCCGGCGGTTTCGATTTCTAAGAATTTTATTTTAGTTTTTTTTTTTAAGTGATTAAGGTCGCTACCGTAATAATCTTTGTTGATAGTAGTTGCCTTTGAATTTTATTTTATTTTTAATTACTTTGTATTTGTTCTTTAATGGAGGAATACCGATCTGTGAAATTGTGACTTTTTGGGTTTAAAGCTCTACTTTTTTTTTCTTTTTTTTGGTCAATTTGACAAATTGTAACCAGATTTGGTCAGAGAAGAAAATTGGAGCTTCTTCGGCTGAGTTGGTATACGTGTTTATTGTTTTAACGTAATTGTAAAAAACTTAGCTGACGACTTATTATTTTAATATAACTGTGAAAATAACAGTGAAATAATACTTTAAACTCAAAATTTTCACACACCAAATTTGTTCTCAAACATTGAAAAGACTATCTACTTTAAACTTCAACACAAGAAACATGCTCTTTTAATGACTTGAAATTCTTTACACATGAAATTTGTTCTCAAAAGTTCAGCACCCAAAAAACGGTGTTTGTGTGTAATACTTTAATGATCGTGTTATTTGCGATAACTATTTTACTAAATGTAATAATTATTTAAAAATTTTAAATGCCAAAATCACAAAAATGCCAACGTACTCTTCAAGATATATGCCTGACTTGAGCATAGGTTTTGAAGTCCGACGTAGATCTTCAAGACCTACGCCCAAGTCAGTCTTGAAGACCTTTGCCCGATTTGGGTAGAGTTGTTTCTTAAAAAAAAATAATAATAATTAAAAGAAAGAGACATTTTTATAAGTAAATGGTTACTGTATTTAACAATTTCCTACTTTAAACCCAAAACTTCAACACAAAGAAACTTGTTCTTTTAATAGAAAATAGTACGTTCTCATATATTCAGTATAAGCCTTTAACGGTCCAACAAAAACGCAATGTCAAACAAACACATATGATGAACTAGAAACAAAAGGGAAGACAAAACTATAATTGGGCCTTGCGTTTTCTCTCTTATTGGGATAAGGAGACTGACTGACTGACTCTTCAAATTTCCTTTTTTAACCAAACCCAATGAAAAGCCCAAATGCTTGACTTAATGGGGGGTGGTAGCCTTTCCATGTCGGACGTGCCATTGGGATATGGGGTGGTGGTGGTGTGACTGAAGAGTAGCTTTTCACTTTTATTTTTGGATTCACAGTCAGAAGTTGTGGGAGTCCGGGAGGGAAATAACAAATTGAGACTCACACCTCTGAGTAGCTCCTGTGTGTCATAATCGTTGTGTACTGACTCGTTCCTGATGACCCAATAGTCATTCACCAGTCTGATATTTGGAGAGTATTTGTTGTGGAGGATGATGACAAAAGAAAATTGAATATGAGTTAGAGTTGGGAGGATTTGAGAATGTAATTTTGAGGGTTAAAGATGGTTTGTCTTTTTGTTGTAACAAAGTTGTTATGATATATATATGTATCTAAATATGGTTTGAAGTTAATTGCAAGTTGTTAACAGAGTAGCTTAATATGAAACTATGATATTGAAACAGCTGAATTGAATTGTTATTAAAGATATGTGACTTTCTCCGAAGCTGGATTAGTATTCTCTTTAATTATGTCCAAAGTAGTGAAACGACATAATTTCAATTAATTTATACATGATCACACAGAATATATTGAATAAGTGATATACTCTCGACTTTCACCCAGAAAAGCTAGAACAATTTGATTATTTATGAAATTTGTCCTCCTTACCTAGAAGGGATTTACATTAAATAAAAAATATATATAACTATTTGGTGAACGAAAAATTAAGTAAGCTGCGCATCCGGGGAATCGAACCCCGGTCAGTACCGTGGGAGGGTACTATGATACCACTACACCAGATGCGCTTTGTGCTGTCCTAATCCAATTAAATATTTAAAATAATGTAAAATAAAAGTAGCAAAGAGGAATTTTTCCATGCCAAAATCGGAGGACTAATAATATTGCGACATATGCCTAATCTTTTTTTTTAAAAGCTTAGAGACACTAAAGATTCATTTGATTATCCTGTACTATGAATTAGACAATATATATATATATTCATTCCAATATTCCACTTAGAATTTATTCTCAATTTTTTTTTTTGACCAATTCCAACATTCCAAATTCTCAAAAGGAAGATTAACCAAACCAACTACGTAAACATAAGCTACGACTCGAAATTTGATTGGAAAAATGAAAATATTCGACGACCGATCCTTCTTAATGTCACGTTAATATATATGTATAGATATACTTCCATTTTCCAAAGGAGAACTTTTGTACATTCTAATTCTAATTCTAATCCTTCGTAATCATCTTGATCCATTGTCATTATCCATTGGCGATCGATCGGCCCGCCGGATTATTAATTATAATTAATAGGGAAAATTCATTTTAAGGGCGCTGCAAAATTTGAAATTCTTTAAAAGGGTGTAAATGTTTCCTAATTAATTATTGATAAGGGCATAAAATTATCTTTAATATTTTAATAAGTTTGTCTAATACATTTTTACCCTTCCTTTTCTTTCTCTCGTATTTCTTCAACCACCTCCATTCTTTCTTCTCTTCCTTTCTTCTCTTCGGCCGCCACACCAGAACGGCCAAACCTTGACGCACCCTTCTTCTCCTTACTTTTTACACAATTAAAACGCCACACACGAACGCTTATCACAAACAAGGCATTCAGGCTATTGATATCTCGAATGTTCTCACCAGAACTTTGACACATCGTTTTCCTCTGTTTTTTCTGCAAACAAAATACCAATTGGATAATGGTCCGTTTCATTCCAAACAATGGTGTTCTCACGGGACTCTGTTGTTTTTCTCTGTCTTTATGGCCATTTGTGTTTCTAGATCGACTGTGATTCCTTCCGTCCAGTAATGCTCTCTTTGATTGTGACGGCGGATCTTCGAGACGGAGGAGAGGAATAATAAGGGTAAAAATGTATCAAACAAAATAAGTAAAATATTAAAAGAGTTTTACGCTCTTAATGAGAATTATAAAATTGTTACGCCCTTTTAAGTAATTTCAAATCCTGCAACGCCCTTAATGAGAATCTTCCCTAATTAATATTATTATTAAGGGAAAAATATTCCCTAAGGGCCTGTTTGGTTTACAAGGATTCTAGTCAAGGAAAGTAATATGATTCCTCAATATTAAATTCCCTCGTTTGGAATTGATTTTAATTGATTGGGAAAGGAAAATAAATCCGCGATGCAGGGAAAATAAGTGTTATTTTCCTAGAAAAAGAATCCTTGTTGTAATCTGGTATTCTTTTTCCCGGGTCACAAATTTTCAGAAAAGACACTCACTACCCTTACTCTTATTTTTTTTCAAATATTTTATATTTCTATTATATCAACCATAAAATTTAAAAAAAAAAACCATAAAATGAAAAAAGGAATTATATATATATATAATTTTTCTTGAAAAAGGTAAAAAGTTGTCTATGTATAAAAGTCGTCTAACTAATTTGTTGCAACTAATCATCCACAATATCACAATTTACTTTAGTATATATTGTATCTAATTAAACTTTGTTTACTTTAATTTTTATGTCCAAACATATAGACTTAAAACAATATATATACTTTTCATATATAATATTCTTTATAGTTAATTAGCTACAAAACTAAAAAATATTTTAATAAGAATTAATGTATCATATTTAAAAGTTCTAATTTCTCTTCCTTTTAAATTTGGAAAAAATCGAGTGACAAATTTAATATTTCATTTTACAGCAAGAAAATTTATTTTTTCAATTACTTTCTTACTCATCTGAATTCTCGCTAGACTAATAACTACATTATAGATCAATTAATAATCAAATATATAATTTTTTTAAATTTTAAATTAATTTTGGATGAGTAATTGGCATGTAATTTAGTTTTAAAGTTGTAGTTTAATTTAAAATTAAATATTATTTAGCTCTTATTTAGTAGGTTAATAATATTTTTATGAGAAAATCATTAACCATAATTCGAGAGGGCATTTTCGATATTTAGTTTAGTTCACGTTTAAATTCCCAAATACATTTCTTAACCAATCCAAACACCAAAAAATATTCTTTTTTACTTTACTTTCCTTATCATTAAATTCTCAGAAATTATATTCACCAAAAACTTTACTTTCCCGTGAACCAAACATGCCCTAAGAATATTAATATTCCCCTCCTTTGTTAAATTAAGTGCGTGTTTGGCGAAATGGGAATCGATCCCTTAATTCCATATGTTTCTTAATTTATGCATATGCATATATGGAACTTTAATTATTCTAGACTAGCTAAAGTTCAGCACAATAGAGGGAGATTATTCTCTTGATCAATTATTAATAGTAATTAATTAATCTAAGCTTAATTATTCCAGAATATTTGTATATATCCAGTAGTTTTCAAATTATAATTTTTCTCCTTTATCACTTTTTTTTTTATTTTAATAAAAAAATTTATACTTTATCACCTAGCTATGTGACTTAATTTTCCTCATGTTATAATTATACGTATGTTACATTGTATCTAGATGAGTTATTGATTAAATAGTATAATCATTAATTAATATATACGTACGTAACTTAAGTTTCTATTCTTTAATTAATTAAGTGTATATAACTTTTTTAACCATGCAAAATGGGAACATATTATATATCAAAGCGTTCCCATGCATACTAGTAGGGTTGGCAATTCGTGTCGTGTTCGGGTTATTAGATTTGGGTTGACGGGTTCCCGTGTCGACACGTCTCAACCCTAACCTTACCCGTTTAATTATTCGTGTTGACCCATTTAACCCGCAAACATTTCAGGTTTGTGCCGTATTTACGTGTTGTAGTATAAAATACTCGTGTCGGGTTCTGGTGTCATTATTTTCAACCATAATCTTACCTGTTTAGTTATTCGTGTTCTTTAAGTCGACCCATATAACCCAGTGAACCGGCCAAAACTCAATCCTAGTCCGCTTATATCGTTTCGTATTCGTGTTGTGTAAGAAATTACCAGCCCTACATATAAGTAAAGATATTCATAGACACTTTTCATTTCATATACGAGTAAGAGATACTATATAAATTTAATGACTAAGTTTTTTGTGAAACATTTTATTAACTTTACACGATTACAAACCAACGAGTGCCGATCTGTAGATTAATTAAACTAAGTTTTCTATTATTTTCTATTTCCTATTCGGTTTATATTTCTTATTTGTTTGTTTCTTATTTGGTTTCGTATTTGTTTTAGGAAACCTAATTGTTTTAAAAAATAGTTGCAATCTGAATCAGTGTAAGATTCATGAATAATTTAGCCTATAAATATATGACTTGGATTGTCATTGTAAACACAGAGAAAATTACAAAGAAATAAGAAAAGCCTTGTGACTTAGTTTCGGATCATGCGAATTTCCGCAACCCGTTGTTTTGGATAATTGCGGTTAGCTTTAATTTTGTTTTAAAGCTTTATTCTTGCTTGCTATTCTTTTCGGTTTCCGTGAAATTTGGTTCGGTGCAGCAACTAAATTAAGTTGGCCTAATTTGTGTGTGTGAGTTTTTGACATCTCGGTTTATGTGCAATTAGATTGCTTTGATCAATTTAATTGCTTCGGTCATTAAAGGTTCCAGCTTCTGTGTTGCTTCATTCGGCTATCGAATTTCTTGTAGGTGTTTGTTTTATTTTTAGGTCCTATACTATCACATCTTCCATTCAAGAACCATTACACTAGATATATTTATATTTCTTGAATCATTTTTTCCCTTTTGCTTTCTTTTAAAAGGGTGGGGGGGGGGAGGGGGGGGGGGGGGGTGTTGTTTTGTGTTGTGGGAACAAAATTCCTGAATCACTGCTTTTCCTTCCTACATAATTGTAAGCATTGAAGATTTGGATTGGTTTTTGTAATAAGGAAAGGGGGCTATGATCACATGGCCTTGTACACTCATTTGTACCACAATTCTTCCTCTAAAGTTTTGAATGTTGGATAAAGGTTTCTAGACAAGAAGGCCACAATGTCTTCTAATTCTAAAGTTTTTCTTTTGGAAAATAAAAAAATAAAAAGTCCCTTATTTTATAATCTACATGATTTATTAAGAAAAGGGTAGTCAGACTCGTCAGCCACTCTAGAAATTTTCTCAAGAAAATTTTGGATTTGGATGAGCATGCACAATGTGAAATACATATGCATGTAATTAGAAAATGAAGTGATCATGAAGTTAACGAATCAAGCTATAAATTAAAAAACATGCATGTTCTCCAAGGTTTTCAAAATTAAGCCATTTCCTTGTCACAAAATTAATAGGGAGACCTTCTAGAATTGTAGAGGACTATCCAAATCATCGTATACTCCGCTATCAATTATAAAGTACAATTTTAGACGTAACGTTGATCTTTTGGTGAAACGAAGAAAATACAAATCTAATGTGGATGGGGTTGAGAAATGAATTAAAGTGGTCCTTAATCCTTATGCATGAGAAAGAATCAAGAATATTATTAATGTTATGGCAATCACTATTGAGGGTCCAAGTTAAAAACCAAATCTTTGTCATGGAAAAGAAGACGATGACCTTGGTCGGCTTACTTCCGGTCACTTCACGAGGGAGGAGACCCTTATGCTAAGGCACATCAAATTTTGTAGGTCTTCATTAAGGCTAACAACAAATGCACATTACTTTTGTTTTGTTGGGAGAGGCATAAATTCTTCCCCCAAGAATCTCTCTATATAGCCTGCTTACCCTTATTTATACGAAGTGGCGTTACAAAAGCTCCAAAATTTCATGGAAAAGGGTTAAAAGATTTGAGAATATAGAAAAAAAAAAAAAAAAACTCTCTCTCTAAACATATATATATATATATATATATATATGTTCTCCTTTTAACCCGACAATGCTTAATCTGTAGGGTTCCTGGATCTCTCCAATCTCTCTGACTTTCATCCTTATCATCATTATATATATATATATATATTTATTTATTTATTTGCTAAAAAAATTATGTATAAATTTAACTGTAACTTTTTTTTATTCGAATCTTTCATAATTTTTTTTTTCTGGTTCCGCCAGAGCGATGGTGACATAGTGCTAGAAAAGATTACTTGCCGGTCATCACTGTCCATTTGTTTGGACATTGTCTACCTAGATATAGAATTTTTTTTTTCCTGCATATACAGTGAACTACAGCAGTACTACATCCCTCCCCACCCTCCCCCCCCCCCCCCCCCCCCCCCCCCTCTACAAAGAAAAAAAAGAAAAAAAAATAGCCTTCTTACATAAAGTGAATGATTGATATTGTCAACCAGATTAATTAGGCATGCAGCAGTCGGCAAGCCTTAAAAGCAGGTCCTTAATACTCATCACCAACACAAGTGGCTGGACTATTTAATTGGTCCTACCAGCCACAAAGTTTCTTGTTTCATCCCTATTGAAAGCCACGTTTCGGATTGCAGCTAACTCATAAACAGTAGTTTTATTAAATTCTACGGAAAGAATTGTATGTATATATAGTTTCGTGGCTACTTATTGAAGATCTCATTACATGGAAATGGAAGGAGAGTGATATTGGAGCAGTTCTTGAGATCGAAAACCCTAAAGAGAGTTTTAAGTTAAAACCAATAGGGTTTGAATAATATTAATTAATCTATAATAACCTACTTTAACCTTAATCATAATCTATCTCAAGATGACAGTGACGTCATATATATATATATATGTGTATATATATATATATATATATATATCCATCCAATCATCTTTCCACAAAGGATTTGATACGAGTATACAGGAAATTGTGATCCGTAACGCGCCATGTGGTATCAATTGCACTAGTGCATGGGTCATTTTCTGTGGCCCTTTTTTTCTTTTCTTTCTTTCTAGAAAACTCTTATATATATATATATATATATATATATATATATATATGTAAAATAAATTGTTGTGCACCTTAACATTCATAATAAGTCGTAACTATGTCAAAGTGGATTCTTTTAATAAAACGGAACGTGACATAATTACAACTTATTATGAACGTTGAGATACAACACTTAAAATAACTAATTTGACACATCTGTTTCATTTATATCCTTACTTTTTAAGTATGTGCAAGTTATATATGGATCAAGCGTGATTATATATTAGTAAGCGTATGAGGAATAAAAAACTTAAAAGTGAATTCTTCTAATTGATCAGAGAAGAGAGTCTATATATATATATATATAAGATAGATTCTTGAATGAAAGATGTGGGGTTTAAAGATAATTTGGACAAAGAAAAATGGGATTCTTCTCAATCCAAAATATGCTTGAGCTTCTTCAAAACACCTTGACAACCAATGTTTCCTTAGACTTGCCTCAAGGGCCACACCCTCTTCAAATCATCCTAACCTCAATATCACTCATTAATTAATTTATTTCTCTACATTAATTCTAACCTCTTATTGTATTTGCATGTCAATTAATTACCTCAAAATTAATATTCAAAAAAAAGAAATGAAAATGTTACGTATTCATTTTGTTTTGTTAAAACAGTCATGTTTTTGACGGTGAATTAATCAAAAGAGTATTAGTTTAGTTGTATGATACGAAAAGTAGACCGAGAAGAATTTATGAAATTCTCCCCCACTGAAAGTAACGCACAGTAAAGAGTAAAGAGCGTTACAATACCCTCCCATCATCATCAACAAATATCACCCTCACTTCTAGATATATAGCATACTCGAGCTCAATAAGAAAACAAGCCCGGAAAATCTTCAAGTATCTCTGTCTTCCCTTCCTTAATCATCATGTCTGGAGTGTGGGTTTTCAAGAATGGTGTGGTGAGACTCGAGAACCCCGGCGCCGGAGATCATTGCCAAGGCTCGAATGGCCGGAGAAAGGTGTTAGTTCACGTCCCAAGTGATGAAGTGATTACCTCGTACGGTGTTCTTGAGAGGAAGCTAACTGTTTTAGGTTGGGAAAGGTACTATGATGATCCAGACCTCTTTCAGTTCCACAAAACCTCCACAGTTCACCTCATCTCCCTCCCTAAGGACTTCAACAAGTTGAAGCCCTGGCACATGTACGACGTCGTCGTCAAGAATCGCAACGAATTCGAAGTTAGGGATCTCTAGCTATAATTAGTATAATTTGCAGGTTGTTTAGTTAATTGTGTGAATTAATGGTATTTTTATGTATGTGTACTATGTGGTTTAATTTCTTCTCTTGGGATTATCTTGTTAATGGTTGTTAATGTTGGTGTGTGTTTTGTGACATTGTAATGTTAATTAATTACTGTTTGGTAGATAATTTCTTCTGTCCTACTAAAAAAATCGTGTTTCTGATACTGAAAACAGAATTGATGGAACGACGGAAGAGTAATTAGTATGAGATCAAATGTACTTAATTAGTGAAGTGAAAACATTAATAATTAATAATAACAAAGTCATGATCAAGAAAGATGGAAATTTTCAAAAGGAATAAGAAATCTCTAGTAATTAATTCCAATCATTTTGGAAACCACTTCTTTGTCTCAATCAAGTTATGAGAGATGCCAATTCTTCAATTCCATATCAAAGTCAAAAAAGCCAAACACAAAAAAAAAGTAATTAACAAGAATATTTGAGATTCCAAACATGAAAAAACATTTGGCCATGCATGAGAGGTTAGAAGTAAAATTACATTATTCCTAATATACATATAAATTGACCTTCACTTTTAGTGATTATGACACAATATTTGCTCGTCCTTAGCAATTTGCATGCATGACATGTGTTAAAAAAAAAAAAAAAAGGCATAAATGGCCATTAATTCATTCCGAAATAGAAACCTTGGGGGACGTGAAAGGGAAAATGACATTTTTTCTGTCCAGCTAGCTAATTATTGCAAAAGCATGGGGCCAAAGGGGGAGAAAAATAAATAATAAACTTGATCGATCGCATTGCAAATTGATATAAAAGACGAAGGAAAAGCAAAGCAAAGCATGGTCATCTCTGCACACAGATACAACGAAAAGGTTCAATAATATGATAAGAGAGCCAACCCCTCTCTGCAAAAAGCCACCAAATTTTCTGAGGCTTTGAGCTTCCAATATCAATGGTTGTATATGTCTTTGGATGGTTTCGTTCTCACGATAATTCAGATTGTATATGAGTTAGTATATATGTTAATGTTTCATTTTAAACGTGTCCTCTTTTTTTATCGTATCACAAATTGTCATTATTTTCTCTCTTAGGGTTTTATATGGATGATAGGACACTTAACTACTAGATTTTATATCGTGTAGTTTTTATATTTTTATGTTTGGTCAGAAATTGACATACGTACATATATATATTTTGAATTATCTTCCAGCTAGCCATGCATGATTCTACAAGAAGTATGGAAAGATGAGCAGCCGAATTGGAAGAATCCAAGCAACATGTGCTTCAAAAGACTTGTATATAGTAGTAGTAAAGTTGTGCCCATTTGCCCTGATCTAAAACCAGCTTCATAAGGGGCATTCAAGTGAAGCCATTTTGACTTTGTATACGGATAAGAAGCTTATCACCACGTTTCCTTTCCTTTTTTAGACTTTTATATATACCGAACTATAGTCTGAAGTGAAGGAGAAATTATTCCATATACCCGCTACATAGATTGAAATTATACCGCCTGTATTATTTAATAGTTAAAACGTAAATTTATTGCGTGATGCAAAAAAAACAGAGAACCATATTTAGTTATTTTAATTTTAATTGGTCTGATGTACTAAAGATGTGGATGTAACGATGAGAAGAAAAATAAAATCGAATAAAATGCAGAAGTGTTAGAATGAAGTTATATATAATAGCTAGCTTTCATATTCCTGTCAGCCTTAAGGCTCAAAGCCCACTCCTCTTTTGAATTATGGGCTACTGTGACATCTTTCTTCTTTCTCTATCAGAATCAAAATCTATATATTTTTTTGATCAATCTTTTAGGCATATATAAAAGATGGAACAAAAGAGAAAAGAAATATGAAACTCAAAGAAAATGCTCTTCTCTGATTTGTGGAGTGGGATCTAGAACAAACAGTAAGAAGCCCTTTTTTCTTATTGAAAAAAAGAGAAAAAAACTAAATTCCCATGCATGAACCCTATCCACAAGAATGGGCAATGAGAGATCCTCATTTGTCTTTCATGAGTTTGATTTTGACACCCAAAGATCCCTTGTCATTTCATTACACATACACACATATACATATATATATATTTATTTATATATTTTTTGAGAATAATATTTGTCATGTGTGCCAAATATGCTAGTCCAATTTTGCAGCACTTTTCTTTTAAAAAATTATTTAAGAAATTGAATTCCCATTACTCATAAATTATAATTTGTAAATCTCACTATGTAAGGTTGGTTATATGGACAATGTCTAATTATCGTATAACAGTCAAGACACACTAGTACTTATTTCGTTCCCCTAAAGAGTACAGTGTTATAACTATTTATGAGTCAGAACGAAAAACTCAAAATAAGAAGGAAAAAAAATGTCATATGTCCAAATTATTATTTTTTCTAAGGACCTGTTATTTAAGTTTTGGTTTTGGTTTTAGTTTTGGTTTCAATAGTAAATTTAATATATTATAATTAATTTTTATCATTTTTTTATACAACTTTTTTACTATTTAGCTATACTTTTTTACATTTTTAATACACTTTTTACATTATAAACCTATTTTTTCAAAATCAAAACTCAAACTTTCCTAAAAGAACATGCCCTAAATCCAAGTATCAAAACTATATGGTGGTAATATGAATAGGACAAGACATAATAACTTAGGCAAATGATCATAATCAATTTTGAAACTTGACTCTTTATATGAGACGGAATGATCCGTTAATATTTGCATAGTGAAATGACGCATGCATACACAATTTTATATACAAATTAAAGTAGTTATATATATTTCCCAAGTTAATTGCATTGGGACTAAAGTGAAGAAAATGAAAATATAATAACATTGTACATCAAGACAAGCAAACCCTACTTCTTCTTTTTTTAAATTCAGAACCCGAAAAGAAGCTTGAAACTCATGAATTGATCAGCTATATAAATATAAATAAACACAAGGGTACAAAGGGCCATGTTTAAGGTTCAAAAGATCGAAAGCAAACTTTCTCCTTAAAAATATCTTAAACTAAGCCCTAAATCTACCAAACTCTACTTCAAAAGTTTGACAAATTGAACACACTATGCCGGCGGGAAACTATAGTTTAATGAATCATATATCCAATTATGGCTTCATTTTGCCCTAGAAGTCCATTTCTAACGAACTGTTGACACATCCTTCCACCAAGCTTGGTTTAAATATTGAAGTCCCATTGAATTTTTGGGCAAAGGTGCATTTTTGCCACTAACGTTTTTCCCAAGGTCTAATTTTGGCACTAATGTTTTTTTAGGTCCAAAAATGCCATTGACGTTTTTAAAAGAGTCCAACTTTGCCCCTGCCCCAAATCAAAATTATTTTGGGTCAATTGTATAATAAAACAACAATAAATTGGCACTTTTGCAATTTAAAAAAATCCACCTTCCTCCATGAATTCCGGCCACTCCTTCTCTTTCTCACCCACCGCCGCCCACCGCCGCCGCCACTCATCTTCTTCTTCTTCTTCCTCTTCCTTCTTCTCCTTCTTCTTCTCCTTCCTTCTTCTCCTCCTCCTTCTTCATCATCTTCATCACTCTCATCTTCTTCCATCTTCTCCTTCTTCTTCCTTCTTCTTCTCCTTCTTGTTCTTCCTTCTTCCTCTTCTTCTTCATCTCTCCTCTTCTCCTTCTTCTTCTCTCCCACCGCCACCCACCTCCGCCACCACCGCCGCCGTCGCCAACGACTCATCTTCTTCTTCTTCCTCTTCCTTCTTTTCCTTCCTTCTTCTCCTTCTTCTTCTCCTTCTTCTTCCTTCTTCTTCATCTTCAAACCCATGTCTCATCTTCTTCCTTCTTTTCTTTTTCCCGTTCCTTCTTCATCTCTTATTCTTCTTCTTCTTCTTCTTCTTCTTCTTCTTCTTCTTCTTCTTCTTCTTCTTCTCTCCCTCTCCCTCTTCTTCTTTCTCCTCTTCTTCTTTCTCCTCTTCTTCTCCGGCGCCGGAAGTGATGGATTGGAAGTGGCGGCGTGGAGAAATGGTGAGGCGGTGGCACTGGTCTGCAGCCCGGAATTCATGGAGGAAGAGTCCAATTTTTTTAAATTGCAAAAGTGCCAATTTATTATTGTTTTATTATACAATTGCCCCAAAATAATTTTGATTTGGGGCAGGGGCAAAGTTGAACTCTTTTAAAAACGTCAATGGCATTTTTGGACCTAAAAAAACATTAGTGGCAAAATTAGATCCTGGGAAAAACGTTAGTGCCAAAAATGCACCTTTGCCCTTGAATTTTTTGTACCATTTTGCACACGAATGGTGGAATTGGATCCAAAAACAATTCAATTAAAATAAGTTAAACTCACTTTTTAGCTGACAACATTTGACATATTATTAATATTGTCGACTCTCACATGTTATGCACTTTAGATCTTTTCTTTTCTTTTCTTTTCTTTTGTAGTTCGAACCCAAAGTACGATTCATTGTATCTTGTGAGATCTTTTTTTTTGCTCGATTTCTTTCTTGTTTATCTTTTTGCAAAGGAAGTGAGTTTATAATTAACGTGCCATGCAAATCTTACATTCTGTTATGTGATAGTAGACAGAAAAGACAATGATGAAACAGACGGAAAGATCTGAGGTCTCATTGTACATCCTATTAACTTTTATGAAGCTTCGGCTATCTAGCTAGTCCCTAATCTAAATGGGCTCCAATAGGCCGCAACATACTCAAGTAAATAATTACCATTTTTACACACACACACATAATATATATATATATATATATGATTTGGAGAGGAACTTAGGGTTTCTTTTCCCCTTTCTTGGACAATAAAATTGCCATTACACATACATTTATATATAGTTAATTAGGGTCTCTCAATATGTTTTAGTAATCTTAACTCCCTTCATAAAGTATGCGTAGAGATGTAAATTCAAAGAGAATATAGTCTATACATATGCTGAATTTATAACTCTATTCCTACTTTGTAAAAGGGAACTAGCGTGTCACATGGAATATCGTGTGCTTTTAGTATTTCATTAGAATAACGTATGTTCACTCATAAAAATAAATGTGAGTGACAGCGCATGTACATGTGACATGCAAATATTACATCAGTTATGAAACAAAAAATCCAAGTACAATACTTCTTTCTCCGTGTAAAGTTAAAAAGAAAGGAAAAGCATATAAGGAAAAAAAAATACAAATACAAATACAAAAACAATAACAATAACAATAACAAATATCTATATATCCTCCAGCTGGCAATGGTGATGCCTATATAAACCCACTGATCTCTCCCCTTTCAGTTCATATCAAACCAGCCCTCTTTCATCTTCATTTTTATCTTCGTCTTCATTAATATTTCCGAAATAATATATCATCAACAAAAACAATGTCGGGAGTCTGGGTTTTCAAGAACGGGGTGGTCCGGCTGGTGGAGAACCCCGGCGACTACAACCAGGGGTCCAGCGGCCGCCGCAAAGTGCTGGTTCATTTGGGAAGTGACGAAGTGATCACGTCATACTCTGTTCTTGAGAGGAAGCTTTACGCTTTGGGGTGGGAGAGGTATTATGACGATCCTGACCTTCTGCAGTTCCACAAGAGTTCCACCGTTCATCTCATCTCCCTCCCCAAGGACTTCAACAAGTTCAAATCCATGCACATGTACGATATTGTGGTCAAAAATCGTAATCAATTTGAAGTTAGGGACATGTAGCTAGTTAATTATTACTCCTTCTGTCTCGTATAAAGAGTATAACTCTTTTAATTGGACAAATAAAGTAGTAATTTTGTGTGTGCATCGAACCTCTTGTATAATATTGGGCTGATCCTGGTGGGGGATTTTTTTTTTTTTTTTTTGGGGGGGGGGGTGTGGGGGGGGTGGGGGTTTAAGTTAATTGGAGTGGGTTTTAGTGTTGATCCAGTTGAATCTAGCTTATTAGTTGTGAAAACTGAAAAGTATTGATATGGGTTTGTATTAAGTGGTTAATTCCATTAGGAAATGGTTGTTTATGGTTGATTCTGATGCTGATGTTCTTGTAGATGTAATCTTCTTGGAATGATCATTATTTTCTTGTGTGCTTCAACCCCATCTCAATTTAATTTAAGTTTTCTCACAATAAGTTTCAAGTCGTGAAAACAGTCTCTTGCAATAGACAAGATTACGTACATTAAGTCATAACTATGACACGTTCTTTTCATTGATTCCACAAACATCCAGATGCTTTTATGCACCGGTTACTACTCTCTCATTTCTATAATGCAAGGCCCATTTTGAAATTGTGCGTATATTGTGACTCGTATAGTACAGTTGTACCACTAAACTTTTGTTATGGAACGGAATCGAGAATTAATTGTACATTAATTGAAAAGGTTAGATAGTACTTGGAATGTTACATAGGCAGAATCAAAGGTAACATGTATGGATTAAGGGATCCTCATGAGTGGATTAACATCGTCCATAAGTAGCTTTTTTCAACGTTTTGTTTGTTCTTTTGGTCTCTCTAAGATGCATATGGTTTCTTCCTTATTATTCTTTCTACAAATTTTACTTCTGTCGGCATAAAATTAAGGTTGGTGCATGCATATATCCTACCCCCACCCCCACCCCCTAATTATTCTGCCCATATTTAACTAAATTCATAAAAAAATTGTAAAATTAATGGATGATTTTTATCGTGTTATATATATGAAAAATACTATAGTTCCTTTATAAAATCGTTCAATCACTGAATAATGAGATATGATGGAATACTAATGTAATTGCATAGGTCAATATTTAGTGATTTAATAGTTATGTGAAGGGACTATAGTCGGACTATATGTGCCATTCATATTGTCGTTTTTACTTTAGTTCTTTTCTTCTTCTTTTTCTTTTTTCAATTTTTGTGGGTTTTTTATCCTTTCAAGTAAAGTATATATTTTGGAGTTTCTTTTTACACTTTCAATATCATATACCATAGTGACGCTTCATTCATACCTAACAGGTCGTGGGTTCGAATCACAATAGCCAAAAAATCACTGACAATATCTTATAAATAAAAAGAATACTTTTCTTATCTCATAAAAAGAATACTGTCTTGTTAAATATATAGCGTTTTCTCATTTTTCAGGTACAACGAATAAAATAAATATAAATTAAATACGACCGAATATACATGTGTGAGAATGAAGAAGTGAATAGTATTGTGGTCGTACATACCCTAGGTTGGGGGTAGTTACATCATTGATGACGATAGCATGCACCCATTAGCAAATTTCGAAACGGCATCCCATATTTTTCCAAATTTTATTCTTCTTGAAAGATCGCCCTTTTCCACATTAATTCACTACCCTCCAATTGTTTTCATGTCTTTTTTTAATTAATTAATAGTTTCTAAAGCCAAGAATATTACTAATCACCACATTTTAATCCTAATAATTCCATTTCTAGGAAGCTGCTTTGGTGGATTAAAGCTTCTAATTCCAATCAAATTAACCCCACACTAATCTATTATTTATAATCAAGAAAAAAAAAAGGGAATAGGAACTTGGTTCCCATGATCATATACACACTAATTATATATTTAGTATATATTCTAACCTTAATTAAACATTTAAAATTTTATCACTAATTTTGGGGTGTTGTTTATGATGTTTTAAAAACGGTTATGAAAACATGTGTTTGGAAAATAGTTTTATAATGTAAAAAGCGTATCGAAAATGTAAAAAGATATAGCTGAATAATAAAATGTTGTATTAGAAATAATAAAAAAATAATTATAATATATTAAAATTACTATTGAAACCAAAATCAAAACCAAAACCAAAACCAAAACCAAACGAAACGAACAAGCCCTTAATATTCCTTCGGTTCCATGAGTCAATTCCAGTTTTGACAAATGTACGACTTTTTATGGATGTCAAGGTACAACAACTAAAATAGCGAATTCGACACCCTTTTTTTCACTCATGTCTTTACTTTTTAAATGTGAACCAATCTTGAATTACACATAATTATATTAGTAATGATAGAAAGAGTAAAAAATTTGAAAGTAGACTCTTTTAATATAACGGACGTGGTATATGCTGCTTTGTGTGGTGAAAAGTTAGGTCATTTTTATTAAAAAGTGGAGTATATATTGTCACGGAAGACAAATTGAATTATACTCCGTATTATATTATATTAATTAATAGCAGTAATTAACTATATAAATAATATATAGTATCCAAAAATAAAAGGAACCCGACTTAATTGGTTTTCATGCATGCATATTGCTTGTGTGTGTCCCATGCAGATTCCTTTCCCTTTTATTGTCACACGCTGGACGGTGAGCTGCGATTCTAAATCGCTAATGCTTAACTAACTAACGCAAAAATGTGTACTCGACGCGTCTAATGGTTCAATGGCTAGCGTATCAAGTTTAGCTTTTTAACTATCACGACTATGTTATGAAAACACTCATATCAAATTTAGTTGATAAAATATAGCTAGCATATTGAATTTTGATGATGTATTGTTGTTTTATGTTTAGTTGTTGAACCGTGTATCGAGTTTAACTTATGATGCATCACATATCGACTTTAGCTTTTGAGAATATAACTACTGATGTATCCGGTTAATTATGGGTACGTTAACTGTTGAAATATTGTCTATCAAATTTAACTACTACTATAACATACTTGTGTTAAAACAAAAAGTATTTAGAAAGCACGGGTACTATTATCGCACGTGGGATCGTATTAATTAATTAATTAGGCAAGTATATTACACCAAACAAAGTGCTGATGAATATATAATTCTTGTGAGATGAATATGAACAGGAGAGTCATTCTTTACGCCAAGAAAAAGAAAGAATTACCTTTGGCTAAAAAAGTAGTGTTTTTTCTTTTTTCAATTTTCGATAAGTTAGGCAAACCACGACTTCTGCTGCACTTAAAAACGATTGTCCCCCTTTGGATTTTTTATACATACAATAATCAATTCATTTATGAACATGTGAAAATCCAATTTAATTAGATTAACAATGATGCATTGTGTAAGATATGTTAATCGTGATGGATGAATTTTAGTACGTATAATTCAATATTAAAAATAAAAAATAAACGTTCTTGTTTTTCCCAAGAAAAAAAAAACAATCTACAATTACAACGTCCTATTTATTACATTAGAGGACAGGGGGCTTGGGGAGAGGAATGTAGAAGCCGCGGGGGCCTTCTTGCAGGAACTACCAACCCATGCGCAAGTATGACAGAAATTGGTATGAGAAGAAATCAAATTTCGAACCCCTAATCTTTTAGTGACTTGTCACGCGTCAAAACCCGTTTGCGCACTAACTCGTTTCTATCAACAACTTTTGAAAAGAACTAGGAGGTGGGAATGGTATGGTGTCTTGGGAAAGCCTCCTTGGCCTATTTGTTGTTAGATGCAATGCTTACCATTAATGAACCACTTTCACAAAGTTTCTTTCTTTTCTTGACATCTTATATTTTTTTAAGTACTAAAAAAATTTTAGCATGATCAATGAATTTATACTATGGCATATGTTCTTATGGTCCCTTTGCAACCACTATATATAATTAAGCACCAAAATAAATTTTGATTTCCCGCCTTCCAGAAATTGGGTTTGGGCTTAATGATCCAATCCTAGACCAATGGGCCCACTGAAACAATAACATCCCAATTTCACGAATCATATTTCACTATCGTATATCGATAAATTGAGAAAACATAGTAAAAACAGCAGAAGAAAGCAATCACATGAAGCAAATCACATACATAACTCCAGTTGCAGGTTGAAAATTCATTCATATACAAGAACAGCAAGATAGGAACATTAATATAGCATTTCAACAGAGCAATTTACAAACAAACTATGATATGAAAATGTAGCCCATTTCCATCTTCTAATCTATAACTGGAAAAATTGACCTCAAATCCTCATAGCTATATATTCAAAGAACTACACAATGACTAATAAAAGTTCATCCCACCAAATGAAAAACCAAGATTTCCCTGTCAAATGCTGCCCTTTTCCCCCAGCCTGTGTAAACATTTTGCACTCAGACAGCCTTCTTTGGAATTCCTTACCAGAGTTCATGTGAAAGTTGGATGTGTTTCTGACGTTGGCACATTTTGTACACACTAGTTCGAACAATTGAACCCGCGGCAAACAGACAGCCAGATTACAAGGATCAAGAACAGGATGATTCCAAACACAATCAACTTTATTTTCATGTTCTGATACCACATCTTTCTCCGTATTTGTTTACCGTTCCTCTCAAACGTTTGTGCCTGCAGATAATATGGAAGAGGAACAACATCAGAACTTCCACACACTACTTCCCATTTGTTTCCTTCGGTTAGTTCGTGGGCGACAATATACTAGAAGAACATGCAATGGAGAGCAGGTATGAATATATATTACCCACCGAATCGCGTAGATCATCAGCTTTATCAACAAGGACTGTTAGGTTTTCCCCTCTCTTCATTGCCTGCATTTGGAATAGCAGAGTCAAAGTATGACAAAGGAAATACAAGTAACTGGTTTATACTTTATAGATAGCTCATCAACAGCAGCCATATTGCATATTAAGTAAAACAAAATTGTCATATAAAAGTCACAGAAGAAAAGAGGATGAGGAAGAAATCAAGAGGGAATGCATGAAGCAGCACGTCGAGACCATTTTTACATACCGTGTCTATGTTCTCCAACATTATATTTTTTACTTCTGAAACTTGGGCCTTAACTTTTATCAGTTTATCAATCTCATCGGCATGGTCAATTATGAACTGCATATGTTCCTTCATTACAGGTCTGTCAATAAAGGGAAAATTTCCAAAGAGAAAGTTAATTAAAGATGTCGAATTCAAGACAGAATTTAAAAAATAAATTTCTATCCCCTGGCTTACCCAAACTCCTTATTAAGGCTTTTAGCAGCAGCAGTATCTGCTTTTCCACCACCATATCTTTTCCTAAAATCGGCTTTAACACGTTCTAGATAAGCAATGGAAATCTGCTTCCCCACAGATTCTTTGGCAACAACACAATAAACTGCATAATATAACATCACATCAGAAGAGTTGAACCATTTCAAATTAGACTCAAATAGCATGATCCTAGGGAATTTGAACTGCAACAAAGATAATACATTCCTCAAAATACCAGACTATTTCAGTTTGAGGCAAAACCAGCCAAATATTTCAATTACACTCATTTAACATGACCTTAAGGAATTTGTACAGTACTTTCCTCAACACAATACAAAGGACTATGAATTGCAAATGATAATCAAATCCATGAATTTGTAAAGTAAACTGGCAAACTGATGCAATCAAAATAGCAACAGAGCAATTTGATGATGAGAGACTCTGAATTATCAACGGGGAACATAGGAAATTAACCTTGGGAGGCACACAAGCAACACAACAATAGCAAAAGCCATTAAGCCCTTCAAATTTAAAAAGATCGCAGCACTCTTATGACGTATGACAATGCTGCAAAGTTCAGTATTCCATTCAGCAGGTCATACACTACACTAGTTCATATTTCATAGTCATAATCCATCAGACAGTCAACTTTTAAACTTCAGAACTAATTCTGCTACACAAAGCCAGCATAAGCAAATATTCTCTCCACCCAATTCCCCTTTGATTCTGAATCAAACACTCCACAATTTCAAACCTTTTTTCCTTTCTATTTTTAAAGGATTTGCCTCTTTCCAACTTAGCTGATCACAAAAATATTTCCAAGCAACAGGCTTACCTACTTCTAAACCAAATATTTAAGAGTTTTTTTTCTCAAAAGAAAATCTCAACACTAAAGTTCAAGAATTGCTTTCACCTACATGCCACGTTAATAAGCCCAGTTCAAAGCTGAATATCCACAACAACAAAAAAAAAAGCAAACAAGCTTTACTACGTGATGCTTCAAAAATGCAAACTTTAAACTCAAAATAAAGTGGAAAAAAAAAAAGAAGCCCATTTGGCTGATTGGCTCCAAAGACATAGATCCAAGAAACACCGGTAGCAATTTAAATAAAAACCCATTTCAATTTGGCATAATTCAATTCATATCCCGCCAAAGAAAAGTACAAACAGTAAAGCTCCAAGGAGATCCCATCGAACAAGACAAAGGAAGCAACTTTACCATAACCATCTTCGGCGAGGAAGTTAAAAGTGTGGTGGTCACAATTGTAAGTATATTTACTATTCGTTGATGGCAATTTCTGGAGGCACTGAGCGGCAATAGCCGGAAAGTTGCCGGTGAACTCCGTATACTCGGCCAGAATCATAGTACCCCTGGCAACAAAGCTGTATATGAAGGATTCTTGACCCATTATCACACCCTGAACTTGAAGCAACAAAGATTTTCAGAGCAAAAGAAGGTGAAATTTTGAAAAACAGTTGGTGGGATGAATTGAAATGAAAAAAGAAGAGAAAATCTTTGTCTCAAATCTCAATGCTTCGTTTTTTTTTTTTTTTTTGTACTTTATAAATTATAATCAAGAATTGAACTTTCTTTTTCCTTTTTAAAATTGATTTAAAGAGGAAAGTACTGGGATTATCAGGCTTTAATCGGGTTTTTTTTTTGCTTTGGTGCGAAGTTAGCTGAATTCGTGTTTTTTGATATCGTCAAGCCAACCACGATTCTTCTAGAATTTCAACACTGGAGCAAAAGCCAAGAAGGAGGGTGAAGGGAAGAATAATCAAGGAGACGTCGTCGTTTGAATTTGAATCGTTCAATTTTTTTGCATTTTATTATTTTGATGCAATTTAATCGTGCTATATTTGTTTAATTTACGCTTTCCCTTTAACGTGAAGAAATTCTTATTTGCTATTATGAATATAGTTTAAAATAGGTACATACTATTTGCAAAAATCAAATTACTATTTATAATAATATTTTTTTTATAAATTTATTATAATGCTCTTAGTTATTAAGAAAAAAAAAGTAAAAAAAAAAGGTTCCTTAGCTTTTTGGATTGTCTGAAAATCCCACCTTACTCCCCACTTGAGTAAGGTGAGATTTTAAAAAAATCCCGCTACAGGACGGTGGAATTTTCATCAAAAAAAAATTTTTTCTTTTTAACTTTTGGAACTTAGAGGATTATAAACTATTCATAGAAAAATATTTCTATAATAAAAATATCAAAATCCTCAGGTGGGATTTTCATCAAAAAAAAATTTTTTTTTTTTTTAGAACTTAGGGGTATTATAGACTATTTACAGAAAAATGTTCCTGTAAATAATAATTTTGTTCCTACAAATAACAATTCCGTTAAAATATTATTCAGAAATTTTGACCTGCAAAACCATCCAATTACTATGGAACGATTTGAATTTGACCAGGTACAGCATAAAATATATTTGGAAAAATAAATAAATATATTATTGAAACAGAGTGGGTCAGCAGAGAAGGATCTTACCAAGAAAATTAATGTGGTACGAATGGATCTCCGTAATATAGACATTAATGACTTATGAACCATGGAAAAAATTTGGTTCATTTTTGCTTCTACTTGTCACACTTTTGATTTATTGCATTTTATTGGTGTAAAAATAGTTTGTTACTTTTGTATATTGTAGCAATTTTGGTTCATGTGACTAGTTATTGTCCGTTTTAAACAGTCAAATTATAAGTCAATCCTTTATTGGAGCTTTTTGAAATGAAAAAGTTGAGACTTTCTCTTGATTTTCAAGTTCTTCAATTGTCGGGAACAATATTGTTTACTCCTCTCCCAAATAAAGAGTTCGATAAGGCAAGCATAAAAATGATTTCTAGAAGAAAAAAGAAAAAAAAAAAAAACTATTTTCGACGATTCAGGCAAAATTTGACTGTTCTGGTACACACTTTTTAAAACTACAATTTCCCGTACTTTTTTGTCGCTCAGAACTTCATAGAAATTGTTAACCTTTCATTCGACTGTTCAAAACGGGTCATAACTAGTCACACTGATCAAAACTACAACAACATGCAAACGTAACAAACGCTTTTACAAAAACAAAATTGTGATTTTTTTTTTCTATGAAACATTATTAATTTGTTGTCGGAGAAGTCCGGGCTGCTGTAATGCTTATGCTATTGATTATGTCTTCTTCTTATTTGCACGGCCCAATAAGAAGAAGAAAGAAAGGTCTAAATTGATTTCTTAAGCTGCGCGGGCCCACATGAATAGGCCCAAGAAGTTGACAACAAAATTCAAATTTGGACACGTGGCATTTTATTATTATTTTTTAAGTGAGTATAATGATGTTAACATATCAATTGAAATAGATCATTTATTCTTTAGGCCATGTTTGGTTAAGAGACTTAAATCATTATTTGAGTTTTATTTTGACTTTATAATATTAAAATTATATTGAAATGTAAAAAGATGTCTTGAAAATATAAAAAGATTTATTGAAAATATAAAAAAGTTTATTGAGAATGACGAAAAACTATTATAAAATCAAAATGAGACTCAAGCTATAGTTCTTTACCAAACAGAGGCTTAATTATCTAAATAACTCACACTAAAAAGTGATGAAAATACACAAAGTCAACAAATATTTATTTCTACTAAGTTTATAATTATTCAATTTCACTATATTATTCACGTTATATTTTCAAAAATATAAATTTTTTTCCAATATATTTTTCATATTTATAAATTCATTTTCACAACACATTTTTAAAACGAGTACCATGTATGTGTCTGTGCGTCCATAATTATAAAATAAATTTTTTAAAAAAGTGTAGTCATAATCTTTAATGATTATACAAGGGAAAATTTTGCTTTTGGTCCCTGTTTTATACCTACGTTACACTTTTTGTCCCATTTTTATGTCTCGTTGCATTTTTGGTCCTTTTTTTTTTTTCCTTCATGTTTGGGTACTTTTAATGTATATAACCTGCCATAGCCAGTTTTGTAAGTTATTTTATGGTACAATTTAATTTTAAAATGTACACAACCATCTCCAAAATGACCGACAAAATCGGCTATAAAAGACCATTGAGACTAAAAATGCCAAAACATGAATGAAGAGAGATCAAATTCAAATGAAGTTTAGTCATATAGTTTTGATTAATATCTATTAAAAGCACAACAAGCATAGTAAAGCAAATTACTTCTTATCAAATTAAAATATAAGAGATTAAATTACTACAATACATTATGAGGAATGTTTATAAATATTAATACAATTTCAAAATATATATAAAAAAAATGTTTATTTGGATAAAATTGCACAGAAAAATAACTTGAAAGCTAGAACCTGCAATTCAACCAATACCCGAGGGGTTATATGCAATTAAATCATTTCTAAACTATTTTTAAAAATAAATAAATTTATAGATTAAACTAGCATTTGTGCTATTATTCATCAATTCAGCTTCATAATTATCCTCGCCACTTTTTGTTTTTTGAACTGTACTAGAATAAATTCGCCCGCCGAAACTTACAAACCTTAATCTTTCAAATTACAGTGTTTCTAGCTTTGCTCCGATCTCACTCTCTTCACTTCTGCTTCTTTTTTTTTTTTTCATAATTGAGCTGAAAAATATTCGAACCCTAAGCACATCCCAGTTTTTTTTCCTTGAATTTTTGAATCCAGCACTGTTTTTCACCTCCCAAATCCGCCATGTCCAGCGTTGACTCAACTCCATCCGCCCCAATTCCCACACCCGTTGCCGCCCCTCTATCTGCGGTAATGACTTAATCTGTATTTAATGTTTTAAAGATTTGGGTTTTTTTTTTTTTTTGGGTTTCTTTTTTCGTGTGATTGATTTTTTTTCTTTGATTTTTGCAGAAGAAAGAAAATATACCCATTTCTCCGAAGCTAGCGGTATGTTGTTATTCGAAGTTTGTACTTTAAAGCATGGCGGTGTAATGTAGTATGTGATGCTAGGGTATAACCTTTTTTTTTGGGTGTACATTGGGTTGCAAATGTCGTACTCTGCTCTCAGAGGATATTTTTCTTACTGTGATTACTTGATAGTGTAAAGAGAAGAAAACCCAGATTACAGATTGGATTTTGATTTGAAAAGATTTGATTTTTTTGCTTTGGAGGATCATAGTTCCTAGCGGTGGCTTAAGGTTAAAATTGGTGACAATGGTTAAAATTGTGGCTCATGAATTGGGTTAGATTCGAGTGGGAAAAGGCCACATTCAAGGTTTTTATGTTTAATTGATTTTTGGGTAAAGTTTGTAAAACTAGCACAATCTGTATGCTGTCTGAAATGTTAGTGGCTTTTATTGTAGGGTTTGAACGAATCAAGGCAAGAGCTTCTCAACAGAATTCAGAGTTTGAAGCAGGTTTTTTCCTATCTTTGATCATCTCTGTGCTGGTATCATATATGTAGCTTAGGCTTAGCACCCTCTACTGTTTATGTTAATGTTTTGAATTGATGGTTAGGATCTGCAAAATTGGAGGGGTAAGCTGGACACTCAAGTTAAGGTCTACCGTGATGTGAGTATTTTGGTTTCATTTTATGTTCTTCTTTATGATTGATAATGCCTTTGGAATGAATGCATATTGCTTGAAGTTGTTTTATCAAAGGCTAAGGCAAGCTTCTTCTTATTCAGAATTTGTTGAATTTCATTTGCAAGTATGTCTAAAGCAAGGAACAACAGAATCCTTAACCAACATACCGCATCAAAGAAAACTTGAAAGTTAACATCTCTGTAACTTGAATATTATGCCTTCCAGTCACAACGTACACAGGGTTATTTTTAAAGTCGTCATCAATGGCTTAAAAGATTCATGATGCTAATGAGATTTTCCTCTTTTCAACCTTGCATTGTTTTCCTGCTGTGTGAGATGGGATACTCTTATTGCTTTGGACTATTCTGGTTGAATTGACTCCTTTTCAGCCCTTAGTATTATTAGCATGGCCCTATAGGTTAATTAAAACTGACCTTGCTAGATGGAAATTGGGAAACTTAAGCCAATTATTCATTCATGATTCTCATGCTTTTTACAGGAGCTCTCTGAACTCAAAAAATCACTCAATGTTGAAGTGGATCAGCTTCGATCAGTGAGTCATCATTTATCAATTTTATTTTAAAGCCTAAATGTTTATATATATATATATATGTATGGACACTCATTTAATCTGTGAATATAGGAGTTTCAAGAACTGAGGAATACTCTACAGCAGCAGCAGGAGGATGTCAATGCAAGCTTAAAAAACTTAGGGGTGAGATACCTAATGACTCCTCACCTTTTTGCTTTATTGTTGCATGCTTAATCGCTTTTTAGTCGTTACCATTATGTGAGACAGTCTGATTCTGTTGAAACCTTGCAGCTGCAGGATGTTGCTGTAGGAAATAAAGACACCGTTGTTCCTAAAATTGAAATCAAGGAAGAGATTGGTGAGGTTACACCTAAAGAGGAAAACCTGAGTTAATGAGAGCTAGATTTTGTTGAGCTGATGTTCTCCAGTGAATGGAAGTCGTTTTTGTTGTCTAGAACTGGATGAAGCTCTCATCTGGGGCCAAACCTGCATGCTCTCCTTGCTAGGCTGTTGTATTTGTATTGTTTCTTTCCAATGTAAGAGGTACTCCAAACAACAAATTACTTCTTAGTTCGCTATATTTGATAAGATTTCCTGGGGAAAAATAGTCTATTCTTCCATCTTTCTTTTCTGCATCAACTATCATAGTATTATCTTTCCATCACTTGCTATGGCCCTGTTCGTTTTCATTGTTTTTACTTGTGTTTTGGTTTTGGTTTTGGTTTATATAGTAAATTTAATATATTATAATACATTTTCATCATTTCTAATAGAATTTTTTTCTATTCAACTACACATTTTTACATTTCCAATATACTTTTTACATTAAAAATTTTTTTTTCAAAAACATCTCTTAACGAACTTGTCCTTGGTTTCTGATATAGCCATGATCCAACTATGTGCTTATTAAGAATTTAGTTTCATGAAATGGTGAAACCTTATGCTTCAGGTTACGTAAGAACATATTTATGACTGGTCTGAATAGCCTTGATTGATACTCTATCGGTTTCTCCACAGTCCACCCTTGTTTTGATGTGCCAATTTACTTCTTCATTGAACTGCTTTTATACCCAAATCTATGTGTATTGTAACATCATCATTCTGCATTTACCCCCCTTCTGTTTCTTTAAGAATTACAGTAAATTCTGTCTAGGTTGGTGGAATGTACAGTAACTAAATCTTGTTTTTGGAAGAGACAAATATCAAGGCTTCTTTACTTCTTCCACTGTTGAAAAAGATTTGTTCCATCTTTTGGCCTTAAATCTTATCACTCCATTTATTTCACTCAACTCCACTGCTATGGGTGTAGTAAATAACGAAAAGACATCAAAGCTAGCCTGTGTGAGTGGATACACATACAAGTGGTGTCTTTTCTTCCACCATTTACTGCTCTTGAAAGACTCCATAAATGGCTGTAACTTGTAATGCAATCTCTCATAACTATTTTGTGTGCAATAATTGGTGTTATATGCAACAGGAAAACCTTTGTCTACTTTAGATCATAGGACAAAACAGTTCTTATCACAGCATGAAAGCTTGTTTTTTGGTGGCTCCTATGTTGTTGTAAATCAAAGGCTTGAAAACCTTTATTAGCAATAGGAAAAAAGAAAGCAAAGCACAAAAAAATGTGCATTCTGTGGACTCTCTACTTTCACTTTTGAAAAGTAAAGGCAGTAGCAAAAGTTACTCTCAAGAGTGAGTGATAGTACGGTAGAATTGCATTATGCTTTTTTTGATGCACTCAATTGGCTCATCAAGACATCAACAATATTAAAAAGAAAAGAAAAAGCCTTTGTTAAACACACCAAAGAAGATGCAGCACCCACTTATTGATAGTATCTCACAATACAAGGAATATAATTTGTGCATTTTGTTGATATTCACAACTTCTTCCTCTTCAAAACTTGAAATTACACTTGATAATGCTTTGGTGTTTCTCTTAGAATCTATTTATTTGGGGTTGAATTCTTGAGAACCCTTTTTCAATTAGCGTCGAATTTGCTTCATCTGTCTCGATAAACAGTTGTACTTTGAACTCTTACACATGTTTCTCTTAAAAATCTAGTGGAGTTGAATTCTTGAGAAACCCTTTTCAGTTAGCGTTTGATTTGTTTCATCCGTCTTGATAAACAATTGTAATTTTGAAATCCTTTCTCCATTCATATGAAAATCCCACTTTGGTAACATAGATCATCTTCCCTTTTTGGCTTTACAGCCTTGTTTGCTGCTCAAATTTGTCTTTTGCCACTTTTGTGGTCTGTGGGTTTGATGATGGTCCTTAAAATAATTATTGGGCTATAAAACCCCCCACTTAGTTTTGGGACATGTTCTTTTTGAATGTTTTGAAAACGGTTTTAAAAACAAGTTTTATAATGTAAAAAGTGTATTAAAAATATAAAAAGTAGATGCTGAATAATAAAAAGTTGTATTAAAAATGATAAAATATTATTAAAATATATTAAATTTATTGTTAAAAGTTGAAAACAAAATAATTTTAAAAACGAAACAAAAATAACATGCCCTTTCATTTGAAAACACACTCCATCATCCATGGCAGGCAAGGCAGTGATTCAAGAACATAGGTTATAAATGTGAGTGTGAATTTTCAGGTTTTTTTAAGGGCAAAACCATCGGTTGATGGAGAATAAGGTTGGGCCAAAATTTGAACGACCCTTGTTCCCAGGCCCCCTTGGTTTTCTCAATATCACTGCCATCAAGGAGGAAAGAAATTACTACTACTACTACTACTTCTACTAGGTAGCTTACCTTTAGGCTTACCATTAATTTCTAGTAATGTTTTAACATTGGAGTCTATTATTAATGTAGTTTCATAGTTTGTTGAAATTACTATGATCTGTTATTTTTGGGCGTTTTAAAAACGATTTTGAAAATAAGTTTTAAAAAATAGTTTTATAATGTAAAAAGTGTATTGAAAATATAAAATGTAGATGCTGAATAGTAAAAAGTTGTATTGAAAATGATGAAATATGATTAAGATATATTAAATTTACTGTTAAAACCAAAACAGTTTTCAAAACAAAACAAAAAGAACATACCCTATATAGTACTACTAGATTCATGGTTTGACCTAATTTGGTCAAACTTTAGTACTTCAGAGGTCTTACAGTACATAAACATTTACACATAATAATCCCAATATTAACCACAAGAGTAAAATGTTTTAAAGCTCAAGAGTAAACCTAAAAACAGAGTATTGTCCAACCATACATATTTTGGGAAATAATAAATTTTTCTAAATAAGTTCTAGAAAAAACATAAAATATTTCTTAATTTGTCCTTGTCGTAACTTATTTTTCTAGATTTTGTGATTTTCTTAAATACTTTAAATATTAGTACAATTGGATTACAACTTCTAGACTCCTTGTAGTATCATATTACAACAACTAGGCGTTTATTTGTCATTTAAATGAATTATTAATTTGTCTAAAAACCTCTAAAATAACACTTATTTTAGATCGGATGGAGTAGTTTTTACAACGACCAACACATCAAACCATAATACTCCTATAATAGTATGCACCAATGAAGTTTGTTATCTAAGGGGTTTTTTCATCTATAGGTTTTTAGAAAGAAAAGGAAAGCTTATTTGACCACAAAACTTTATACGCATGGCTTAGTCTGTAATGGTTAGTAAATTGAAGTTATAGATTATGCAAATAGCACAAGGTAGTGAGCTCCTAGGAATCAAAACTACATTGATGACAGACAAAAATTTATCTTGAATTGAATTGATTTTACGGATCATATTTTGCCATCGAATCTTTTTTAGTAATCTTTTCTAATAAGATAAACACGATTTTCTTTCATATAAGGTGAAACATGACAAACTTCTGTTACAAACTTAAATAGATAAACACAGTTTCTTCCGTTTAACATGAAACGCAACAAAATTTCACGTTACAAACTTGAATAGACAAACAAAGTTTCCTCCGTTTAACATGAAACACGACAAAATTTTATGTTACAAAGATAAACACGGTTTCTTTTAATTAAAATGAAACACGACAAAATTTTACGTTACAAAGTTAAATAAAGAAACATGGTCTCTTTCATTTAATATGAAACACGACAAAATTTTACGTAAATGTTACGTTACAAAGCTAAATAGAGAAACACGATTTCTTTCATTTAACATGAAATGCATCCAAATTTTATGTTACAAAGATAAACACGGTTTCTTTCATTTAAAATGAAATGCGACAAAATTTATCTGTACAAAGTTAATAGTGAAACACGATTTCTTTCATTTAACATGAAACATAACAAAATTTTACATTACAAAGTTAAATAGAGAAACACAATTTCTTTCATTTAGCATAAAACACGACAAAATTCTACGTAACAAAGATAAACACGGTTTCTTTCATTTAAAATGAAACCCGACAAAATTTAACGTTACAAAGTTAAACAAAGAAACACGGTTTCTTACATTTAAAATGAAACACGACAAAATTTAACGTTACAAAATTAAATAAAGAAACACGGTTTCTTACATTTAAAATGAAACACGACAAAATTCAACGTTACAAAGTTAAAAAGAGAGACACGATTTCTTTCATTTAAAATGAAACACAACAAAATTTAACGTTACAAAGTTAAAAAGAGAGACAGGGTTTCTTTCATTTAAAATGAAACACAACAAAATTTCTTTTATTTAAAATGAAACGCAACAAAATTTAACGTTACAGAGTTAAAAGAGGTTTCTTTCATTTTAAATGAAACACGACAAAACTCAACGTTACAAAGTTAAATGGAGAAACACGGTTTCTTACCAACATGAAACGCGACAAAATTATACGTTACATAAAAATTAGCAAAAATAAAATAAAATACAGTAGAAAATTCTAGATTGAATCATATATATTTGAGTTGAGGATGTACCCTCAATGCAAGGGCAGATACAAAGGCATCTTATGTCATTCTCATTTCGCAATAGACTTTAGTCTTTAGCTTCTTGATAGTGAACTCTGCTGCACTTTTCCCTCTATAGGGAGTTGGGACTATCAACTCTCTCTTCTTTTAAGTCTCCCTCCCCTAAAACCCTTCATTTCTTCTTCAAAACTTCAAATCTCAAAACACACACAGTCACACACTGCTAATGGCTTCAGCACCTGTGGAAGAACCATCACAAACACTTCAGTATCAGGTATGTTTCAGCAACATATATCTGTCAATCCATGCAACACTTTTCTTGGCTTTTATTGCTAAACTCTGTTTCCTTTTCTTCTACTCTCTCAGACTATGTATTTGAAAGTTTCTATCCACTGCCAAGGCTGCAAGACAAAAGTTAAGAAAGTCCTACAAAGTATGGAAGGTCAGTATACAGTGAATCTTTTCAGTCAAATTTTTTTTTTTTTTTGGGGAAAAATGGAACAAGATTGAAACTTTTTGTGATCCCTTGAGTTTTTGAGGGAAAATCCCTTGGCCCTTTTCTACTTTTAGTGTTTCAAGTTCATTTGTTTCTTCCAATTTGCAGGTGTTTACACAGTGAATATTGATTCACAGCAGCAGAAAGTTACTGTGACTGGGAATATTGATGCACAGACTTTGGTAAGGAAACTAGTGAAAACAGGGAAGCATGCAGAGATTTGGCCTGAAAAACCTGCTAAGAAAGCTGGTAAACAGAAGAGCAATGATAAGGATGGTGATTCAAAGAGTAATGAAGGGAGTGATGAAGAACAAGAAGAAAATCCAGGTGAAAACACAGAAGGAAAGCCTAATGGTACTACTGCTCGAGTTAAATTCATTGGAATTGATGGTGCTGCTACTACTAAAGAGGTGAAGATTGATGGGAAGTTGCCCGGAAACAATGCTCCACCTACCGGAGAAAAGCCTCCGGCGAACAACACAAACAATGGAGGTGGAGGTGGAGGTGGAGGCCATGGTAAAAAGAAGAAAAAGAAAGGGAAAAAAGGTAACAATACTAATAATGGTAACACTAACAACAATGCAACTTCAGCAGCATCTGCTGTGGCACCCTCAAGCACAGGATTATTGGGGCCTGCACAAGTTGTAGATCAGAACAATCTGAGCCCTTCAAATCAGAATTTGTACCAGTTCCCCCCACCAAGTTATGCTCCTCCTAATCAAGCATATGTTGTCAGTTACAATGCTGCTCACCCCAGCATAAGTGCTGGTCCAATGTGGTATATGCCCCCATCATCATACCACCCCTACACGTATGCTTATGCACAACAACAATCAGAGGTTTATCCCGAGAATTACGGGGGCGTTGGTGGTGCAGCGACTGCACTGAATACATTTGAAATCTTGAGTGATGAGAACCCAAATGCATGCTTTATAATGTGATTATTTATCTTTGCTGAAATGTGTTGTACATAGGGCAAGGCAGTTTGGGAATGGTGGAGTCAATGCTACTTTGAGCTTTTTGAGGAATCTTTTTGAAGTTTTGCTTAGATTTCAGGAATTAGGTTAGTAATGACTCAATGACTACTAGTAGCAGTAGTAGTATTTTGTCTGACTTTTTGACATTTCCAAAGACCTTTAAGATGATATATTACCATTACTATATACTCTCTCGCTCGTTCTTTTTAAGTGTCCCAATTGAGATAGGCACTGCAGGGGATATAAGATCCCCAAGTAAGCAACTTTTTGCCTGTTTTCCACTTCTGGTTGACAAAACAGTTTGCTATTATCATTATGAAGTCCAAAGACCAACAGATAATTTCAGCCATATGTATTCCATTACTATATATTCTTTCACTCGTTCTTTTCTCTGTGTCCCGATTGAGATGAACACTGGAGCGGATATAAGATCCCCAAGTAAGCAACTTTTTACCTGTTTCCCATTTCTAGTTGACAAAAGAGTTTGCTATTATCATTATGAAGTCCAAGGCCAAGAGAGAACTTCAGCCATATGTATCAGTTAACTCAAGAATTTTATGCATTCTATCCACTGAGATGAGTGCAAATTGCAAAAGGGGGGTCAACAGTTTATGCCTGAAAGTTGAAATGATTCCATTTCAAAACAGAACATATATTCTCACAAGATGGATTCCAAACCACAGTTGCAAAAAAAAGGTGGAATATTTTTTGGACTAGTCTTTTATGGTCTGCCCAAAAATACAGGCTCTTGAGTTATTACATGGAATAACTCATCCTAATCTCCCATTTCAGAATATTCATAAGCAAAACTTATTCTTCTTCTATAAACCATGAACAGCCCCTATGTTAGAGTCATATAATGCTTTAACTAAAGCAGATTCTATTGAAGGTCAATGATCATATCTTAAAATCTAACAGAACTAATACATCATCAGTTAAGCTATGGTCAGGACTTCTCCTGCCCTTTCTGCTGAGAAATGAAAACGTGTTTGGTGTTCTTGTTTAGCAATTTCAACCCTATTGATCTCCACCCAACAGAAAAAGCAATCTTTATATGTGAGAGCCATCTTTGATTTTATTCTCTGAACCCCATTTGACATTCCTAAACTGAGCTAAGGTAGGATGAGAATCTGGTAATATTTGTGTTTCCAATTGTACCAAACTTCCTAAAGTCCAAGAGTTCTTTCTGTGGCTCATATTTGGATCATTTCATTGTTTTGGTCTGCTCACAGAAAACCTTCAAAATCACTCATCCAAAGAACCAGAGGAAGCATTTAACAAGAACGAAATTTACACGCACGACAAAGATTTTCTAAATCACTGGGAATTGGCTGAACAAAAATGAACCCCTAAAAGGTCTTCTCAAAAGTGTTTTCATATTTCCCAAAAAAAACAGGGGAAAAAAATCACTTTGCCTAAGCAGAATTCATTAGATTCTCATTATACTATGAGGAAGTAACAAAGGAGGTGCAAAGCATAAGCTTTAACAATCAGATAAAGAATAGATAGCTATGTAAAATCTCGAAAGGCCGAGAAGCTACAAAGTTGAGCACCAACAAGAGGAATCATGCCAAAAAACCAATCCACAAACAAGATAACAAGCCATGGGAATCTTTCTTTCCAAATTGGATTCTAACACTGAACAGACCACTCTTTTAAAATTCTTCCTTTCTTTTTAAATTTAGATTCTTAATACTATCTGTTTTGCTTCTTTTTGAAGCCTTACTTACATCCACCAGCAATATATGGATGAAGACATTAACAGGTTCTGGAGAGAAAGTAAAGATATATAAAACTCAGTTTCACATTAAAAAGCTGTGGTGGCAACCCGAGTACTAAAACAATTGTCAAAACTAGAAGCATAGGCTATACAAATTAAGAGATGAGATGTTTTACGAATGACATCAATACTATATACGATCCCAAAATAATTATTTCTCCTAGCATTGCAAAAATAATTCAGATGCCGAAAGGCGAAAAAATGAAGAAGTAGCAACTTTTTCGCTTTGCATCGTTTCTTGCACTCACAGGCGAGTAGATGCTTTTAAGGTTCTCTGGTTCATCCCCAAGATGATCACAATTACTGTAATATCATCGTGATACTTTCTCCTCCTCCCTTCTGGGATACTTTGCAACTCTTCAATAGTAAATCCTACAAAAGCAATACCTCAAATACTTTTAATTGGCAGAGTAGCCAACTTCATAGAGCTCTTTTTTACATTATTATTTTTTTTAAATGTTCAGAATTAAATGAATGCCGAAAAGAATTTTATTTCTCATTTTTTATCCCCGTATTACTACCAGACACAAAAAAATCTGATGAAACATAGTAACTTGTTTGAAGAACTGAAAATTGGATAAGAAGGCAATGAGATACCTGCACAATCTGCTGCTCTAATAAGAAGCTGCTCAACAAGGTATTTTGCTGGATCACAATAAGGATAACTAGAGATGTAGGAATGAACAAACTTTATGATTTCTTCATTACTGAAGAAGTCAAATAAACCATCACTCCCAAGTACAACAAAAAGATCAGAATTTGAAATTTCATGCACTTTAAGTGATGGCTGTATTGATACATATGGAGGACTAAGGAGATCGCGGACTTGAAGAATACCTATCAAAGCATCATTCATGTTTTTCTGCAGGGAATGAACATAAAAAATTATTGCTCACCTATTTAAAAGGCCAACTTCTACAGCAAAATTTGGTGGAATATTAATTAAAAACCATTTACAGTGCTAGAAGAATTATCTTAGAAAACAGATATGCTCTGAACAAAAAATTCATCCAAGTCATGCTCTCACAACAGTATTCCGTTATCATACAAAACTAATTCCTGGTAATGTAAGAGACCACTCATCCCTACCAACTAAGTAATATGATTTTGGAACTTAAATAAGTGGAAACATAAAAAAAAAAAAAAAAATACCTTCTTCAAGTAGCCAACTCCAAGAGCACGAGTGACCTTCAACTTACCTTTGACCTTTCCACGATAAACTACAGACGGATCATCAGGATGATCAAGAAGAAGTTGAGCTCTTTCTTCGTCATTATCAACAGAATGAGTATCAGAAAGCTGGAGAGCAACTAGCCCTTCGTTAGCATTTGTGCCACTACTTTCAGCACAAGTTGCCAATACAGCTCGACTATCACCTATGTTCAACACATACAAGTTCTTCCCAAGGATAAGTGTAACCAGTACACAAGATCCAATAGATACTAAGTCAGGGCGGTCATCCATTTCCTGCTCAACCATGAGGAGGAAATCATTCTCAGCTTGAATAAGAGCATTGTGAAGACTATTTAGTACTTTCTCCTTGTACGAGCCACCTGATATTTCAACTTCCACCAATGAGGTACTACCCTGACCACAATCTACATATGAACACATCTTCACATCTTCTGAAACACTTTTAGGCATGTCGTATTCATTAGCATTTGCCAAGTTGGAAGCTTTCATCAATTCCTGCTCAAGTTCCAAATCCAGTAGGCTAAGATGATAACCTATTGTTTCATATAGTGTTCCCGCCAGAAAATCAGCCGCGTCTCTTCCATTAAAGCCGTCATATATTCCACAGAACAGCCATCCATTCTCTTCAGAACAAACAGCTTGAAGTCTGTCTTCACCAGCAGCACCGCCTGCAACTTCTATTTCCGTCGCATTCAGGAAGCCATCAGCTCTGGGAGTACAACACTTGGGCGAAAAGGAATCGAAGTCAAGGAGCTCGGTTGGAGTTGATGGACTACAACTCAAATTCGAAATACTACTCTGTAGAGAAGATGACAAGAAATCCAACCTCGAAAGAGATGGAGACGAGGGAATCCTCCTGAATGAATTATGAGAATCCAAAGTTGGCAATATTTCCTCCCCAAACAACCCTTTGCAAATGTTTGTGTTGGCTAATGTTGCATTGGCACTTAAAGCAGCACCAGACAAGCATGAGAATGAGCTGTTGGTTTTTCGGCTAATTATCGAAGATGGGATATCAATTCCTTTTGGTACATCACAACGATCATTTTCCTTATAAGTACACTGATAACCAAAACTTATTTGAATGTCCCCTTTTGAGTCATTTATCACCTTCCCATGCATATTTCTACCTGAAAATCCCATTTCATACTGAATTAGGTTATTGGATGGAAAATGGTGCAAATATAATCAGCACCTTGTACCCAATCTCCTTGCCACAAAAAAAGTTTATAGGGATTATATGACTTGGCAGAGATGAAAAGGAAACGCTCTAATTGTGATTAAATGCCAATTCCTATGAACAAGAAACATGTTATAATTTCAATTTCGTAGTCTACAAAAACAATGAATATTTCTTTAACAGATCAATGAACAAGAAACATCCATCAACAAACTAGTCAAACTCAGGTGAACATCTGAATAAGCCATGCTTCTTCTCATTCATCGTATTATATAACCAATCCTTAATGCATAAAATATAAATCCCAGGAAAAAAAAAACCACGTCCATCATAAAGTGAAATTCTTTAGGGGGAATAAAAAAACAAGCAAACAAGAAACTGAAAAACACAATCATAATTCAAGAACCCAACCATGAATTATTCAAAAAAATCAAAAAAGAAAATCCCACTAACCTTTTTGATCTCCAGAACAAATCCCAGATCACAAAAAGCGTCAAATCCGCCACGGGAAAAAAATACCCCTCATAAAAATCACTTCTTGTATATCAGTCTTGATGGGTTCTTCCTTTCTCATTCAAGAAGCCAGAATTGAATTGAAGGAGTGCAGAGAAAAAACTACAAGTATTGCAGAAAGAAAGAGTGTAAAGATTGTCTCTTGTCACTCATGGAACATCAAAAGTTGACAATGAGTAGGAAACTCTGAGTGAATATTTCAGAGAACACGGGAAAATTGGAACAGGGAGAGACATAGACGAGGGAAGAGGGAGGAGGTGGAATTGAATGGTTAGGAGTTGTTTTTGCCTAGTCTGAGGAAAATTAAAAATCATTGGCTGAGATTATTTGGGAAATTTAAAATTTGATTCTTTATCATATTTTGCTCATATTTTATCTTAAATATATAAGAAAATATATTTATAAAAGGGCAAATGTGCATTTTTGCCACTAACGTTTTTCTCAAGGTCTAATTATGCCATTAATGTTTTTTTAGGTCCAAAAATGCCATTGATGTTTTTAAAAGGGTCCAACTTTGCCCCTCCCCCAAATCAAAAACTATTTTGAGGCAGTTTTACAATAAAACAACAATAAATAGGCACTTTTGCAATTTTAAAAAAATTCTAATATTGTTTCCACTGTTCATCTTCCTCCAATGCTTCCATCCCAGCCCCCGCACCTCCATAATTTCCGGCAGTGCTAGTGCACAATTTCCGGCGCCTCTAAGGTTCAGCCGGGAGGAACACAATTGAGGGAATATTAGCAACGGCGCAGTAGGCAGACAAGGCGGCGGAAGTGTAGGCGGTGGAAGCGCAGCCTACGCCGACCAAATTCCAGTTCAATTTTCGTATCCTGTTCACTTGGCTCACCAAAACAGTCATCCCCAAATCTTTAAAACTCCCCGTGTGACTAATCCCACAATGCTTAACCCACAAATCGTTCATCTCCACGAATTTTTCCCCAAATCGCTCAACCCAGAAAAGATTGGAATTCCCTTCAAAAGCACTACCAATATCACCGTCGTCAATCCCTGGTAAAACCCATTCCTTCTTGGACCACACACAGGACCCGTAAGGCCAAGTGGTTTTGCCCACCCGGGAATCGAACAGAGACTTCCAGTATTCCCCGTCGAACCGTTTCAATGCTTCCATATCATGCTGCACGTCCAGAAGCCCGCCAGAGCTACTCCGGTGAACGATTTTGTCCAGAGAATACGACTCTGTAGTTGGGGACAGAGTGGACGCAGAGGCAAAAGGAACATACTTGGCTGAGAAACTGACGGGCCCAGGCAGAGGAGTTGGGTTTCCCCTGTTTGCGTCTGTAGTCGGAGACGGTGAAGGGGTTGTAGCTATGCACTTCACAGTCACGGCAGCGGTGACGCCGGTTTGTTGTTGATGCAGAGGTGAGGGTGGGGGGAGAGGATTGAAATTGAATAGTTGCGAAGAAGCCATTTCTGGCCAGGGGAGGTCGGATTTTTCAGGAATTGTAGCTGTTCAATATTCTTTTTTCTGGAAAATTAGTGCAAGAAAGAAGAGTATATAGATTATTGTAGTAAATCGTCAGAAATTGTGCACTAGCACTGCCGGAAATTATGGAGGTGCGGTGGCTGGGATGGAAGCATTGGAGGAAGATGAACAGTGGAAACAATATTAGAATTTGTTTAAAATTGCAAAAGTGCCTATTTATTGTTGTTTTATTGTAAAACTGCCTCAAAATAGTTTTTGATTTGGGGGAGGGGCAAAGTTGGACCCTTTTAAAAACATCAATGGCATTTTTGGACCTAAAAAAACATTAATGGCATAATTAGACCTTGAGAAGAACGTTAGTGGCAAAAATGTACCTTTGCCCATTTATAAAATCTACAAAGTTATTTTCTGGACAAAATATAAGATATAAAATGTGAGTAAATACTATCATCCTTAGGTTAACGAACTATTCATTCATGAGACAACGTTATGACATATGATGTATTATAATGTCATTGTAAGGATTATTGTATAGTTTGTAATTCAGTTATTAATTCAGTTACTGAATGATTTTTTATCGGGAAGGGTTTTCTTACCCTAAAATGTGAAATATAATTATATTTTTGAATTCTTCTAATAGCTTTTACAATTTTTTTTTCTTTATTTTAGAAGATATAATGTGTTAGAATATTAGTTTATAAGTAAGATTTCTCCCATGAAACATGAGAATTTGTATGAACTTCCATTTCACTTTTTTGTCACATTTATTATGACAAAAAGGGGGAAAAAAAAAGTTTCATTTTAAAAATACAATTTGTTCTATACTAAAGTTTTGGACTTTGGGCCTTCACATTAAACAATAATGCAAAAAAATATCCTCCATTCTTTCTCATCAACTTGTGCATTGACTCCATTTGAATGCATAACTTTCCTTTTGATAAGAAGACTTATCTTATTGGCTATATAGGACCCAAAATGACCAATGAAAAAACAACTAGGGGTTGGAAAAATATAATTAAAAAATGTTGGATCCAATTTGCAATATTTAAACAATTTATGGATGTCTCCTTGAAGGAAAACACTTTACAATTTCCATTAAAATAATTTGAATGATTTCTTGAGATATTTTTCAATTTAAATTTTATATTATAGAAGTAGGGCCTTGACCATGTATTCTTTTAGTTTATTCCAAAGAAGGGTTTGTATTGGTTGTAAGATTTCATAATAGAAACAAAAGAATTTACCTATCTTTTTTGTCTTATACTATCCTTCACCTTAAATTAAAGACAAAGTGAAAAAAAAAAATTTTGAAACTTTTAAATTCCCAACCTAGAATATAATCTTTGATTGTTAAAAAAATAGAGGTAGCACAATGATGCTTGCTTATTTGTTTGTGGGTAGAACAAATAGCACAACGAACAAATCATGAAGGTGCCCCGTTTGACTAGGAATCCTAGTTTGACATCTTTGTTATGTTTAAGAAATGCGAGCATAAGTCATAAATTTAAGTGGTAGAACGTTAAAATAAAACTAAAAAGTGGCAAATTATAGTAATAAAACATGCAGGTGTCGTATGTCCCTAACACAAATCAAATGGTAAAAATAAAATTTCTATTGCGAGAGTCAGTAGCCTTTCTAAATTGTTCATATTACTTTCTTTTTCAGTTCCGATAAAGTTGGGACAAATGATCCATCCCGTAACAAAACAGGGAGTGATTTTGTACGTGTAGAGTTTGTTATGGATTCACCTATAGAAAAGGAGGGGGAAAAAAAAAAAAAAAACCTATCTATATTGATGAAGTTGTAGTTTTATCTTTTGATTTAATTACCACAGCAAAAAAATAAAAATAAATAAATAAAATCCAGAAAAGACATTAACCAACTTGATCCCAAATGACAAGTTGGACAAAGTGTGGGCCTAATGGAAAATAGCAAATTGTGTAGTGGGGGCCCACGAAGAGGACCACCAGAAAGCTAAAAGCCCCAAGATAGATTTATATGGGCCCATATCCATAGGCTGCTATGTGGACTTAAGCAGTCTAAAAGTATAGAAAAATCAACAGAAAGTGCTGTCTAATTGCCATCCATGTACAATTCTTGATATTCTTCCCATCCCAATCATAGATGCAACGTAACCTAACGTTCTGTTTTGAGTTATACCATATAATTCGAAAATAGTTATATAGCTAAATTCTTTTGAAATGGAGCAAGTAATGTAATACGCTCATCAAAAAAGTATTAGAGCAGAACTAACAAAAGTGTGGAACTAGAGAAGAAGGGTAGGAAAGTTTAAGATTAACGGTTAGGAACTATTTTATCTGTTTCATTAGAAGTGTTCATTTCGTAATACTAAAAGTAGTATTAGAAAGTGGAAAATTCTAATAGAATAGAGGGAGTAACAAAGTTTTAAAACAATGATCACTAAATAGAAATAAACAATGATGGTACATACAGTGAAATTTTATATTTATTGATGTAAATTTGAGCTTAATTATATTAAATTTACCCTAGTCAATATTAGTTATATTAATAATAAATAATTAGTTCTTGTTTGGACAAGTACTTAAAACATTTCTACTGGTTTAAAAGTATAAAAAAAGAATTTTAAAATAATATTTGGGCAAGAAATTGTAAAATGTTTTTAAAAACTAATTTTAAATAAAATGTACTTGAAATACAGTGTTTGAATAACACTTTGACATGTTTTAAAAATATTTAAAATATTTTATGTCATTTTAAGTTTAACTTGCGGGTCGCCCTGACCTGCCCCTAACCCCAACCTCGGACCCACACCGACCTCGCCCCCGGCTCGACCTTACTTTTCCCCTAGTCTGACTCGGCCCCCAACCACGACCTCTGCCCAACCAGGCCCTGACCTTGACCTCGACCTCGACCTCGACTCCACCCTCATTCCAAGCTCGACCTCGCCCACGGCTCCAGCCCCAACCAGGCCTGCAATTTTGGATCACCAATCGGAATCCAATCCAATTTGATCCATCAGGTTCGGATCATATGAGGGTCGGACTTTCCAGTTTAAACAACGTTATTTATCACAATAGAGAGTGGGACCCAGATTTCACTTCATATCACCTCACGGAGCCCACTCCCCGGCCTGCTATAGGGCCTGTTCTTTACCCGATTCTCAGAACCGGGTCTGGCTATTTTTTAGGTCTCAACCCAAAAATCTTACCCAACCCTATGTTCTTTACCCAAAAATCAATCCCAGTTCTCAAACCCAATTCTCACTGCTGCCGCCGCCCTCCCGCCGCCGTGCTCCTCCTCCCGCCGCCGCCCTTCTTCTTCTTCTTCTCCTCCTCCTCCTCCTTCTTCTTCTTCTTCTCCTCCTTCTCGCATCTTCTTCTTCTTCTTTCTTCTTCTTCTTCTTCTCCTCCTCCTTCTTCTTCTCCTCCTCCTTCTTCTTCTTCCCGCTGCCCTCTCCTTCTTCTTCGCGATTCTCTTCGGCCTCCTCCTCCTCTTCTTCTTCTTCTTCTTCTTCTTCCTCTTCTCCCCGCCGGCTGTTCCTCCTCCTCTTCTTCTCCTTCTTCTTCTCCTTCTTCTTCCTCCTCCTCTTCTTCCTCTACTTTCTTCTTTGCACTTCTTCGGCCTGTTCTTCTCCCAAAAGACAAACCCAATTGCTTTGCTTCAAACCCAATTCCAGTCCCCAAATCCCAAATTGAGTCAAATTAAAACTTCAATTGATAAACCCATTTGATTGAAACAGAGAAAAAAAGAAGAACAACAAGAATTTGATTTTTGGGAATTTAGGTTTTGGGCCCCGACAGTGGCGGCGACACGGCGGCGGGTGGTGGTGGAATTTGTGTTCTGGACCCGGTTTTGAGAACGACGTTTCTTTGTTTTGGGTTTCAACCCATTTAGTCTCTACCTAAAAACTCAAACTCAATTCTCAAACTGATTGGTTTGAAAGGATTCCTTTGAAAGTGATTGGTTTGAACTTTGAACAGCGAGCAGCATTTTAAATCTATCACACTATCTATATATATATATATATATATATATGCCAGGGAAAAAAAAAAAAAAGAAAAATGTTCTGAATCTGCAAAATTTTCGACTCAATCAATCAAACGTAAGAACAATCGAATACAATTTCCAGGGAAACTGGAAACACTCAAACAAGGAGTTTATTTTCTGCAGAAATTAATGTAGTAATTGGAAAAAAAAAAAATCCCTCATTCTTCTTCAAGAAAGATCGATTACTTTGATGGGAATTCACTTGAAGTCGGAACACGAAGTTTTCTGGGAACTAAATCCAAACCTTGATTTCTCCAAATCAAACTGCAAAAGATTATCCTCAATCTGTCGAGCTCCGATCACAATCGACGTCCTGGGATCTTCACCTCCATCCACAATTCCGAGACACGACACGTCCTCTCTCACTTTCACCATCAAATTCGCGCCGGAAATCCTCCAAAACGACGTCGTCTCTCCAAACCCGAAATCAATCGTCGGAGCATTAACAAATTTCCCGCTGGAGGACTTAAAGCAGAGTCCAAACGGCGCCACAGGCGGCGTCACTCTCGAAACTCCGGCGAAAGCCTTGGCGAACGCCTTCGTCAGGGATCTGTAGAGGAAAGTCTCCATCACCGTGTACGGCGCGGTGGTGCTGAACTTCGTGCCGCCGAAGCCGGAGGTCGTGTTGAGAGCCAAAATCGAAGGGTTCTTAATGTCTATGGGCTTTTCGTTCACCCTAATCGACGTCACCCCGACGTAGTAGTCGTCGTAATCGCCGAAAGTATCGTACTCCGTATTCAATATAAGTGGAGTGTAACTAAGCGACTTGGACACATCCTTTTTCGAACTCGATCCAAAATAATACGGGCCACACCCGTACTCGGCCCGAAACAGAGAGCTAACTTGTTCTTGATGCCCAAAACAAAGGAAAGCTGCGACGGAAGCCCGAATTCTCGTCTTCCAAGCCCGGCAGCTCCACTCACTCCATTAGGAAGACCTTCAACTCCATCAACGCAAACGAATAGTACATTTGGCGCTGGCACGTCGGGCCCGGGTTTCGACCCGTCGGTGGATTTCGAAAACAGAGTATCCCGGCTGAGCTGGCCTTTCGGCATGGATATGTAGAAGTTGTTGTTAAAATACGTGGAGCATGTGCGGTTGTAGCAGCCGGGTCTAGGACCGGGATTATCACCGCCGGAGCAATCGTCACAGGAGAATTGGGGAGGTTCGGTTCGGTAACACGAGTTACTTGGGTCGCAGAGGTCGGGCTTGAACGAAGAACTGACGTAGTTGTGGGCGCAGTCTACCCAGGTGAAAACGCCGCCGAGGTCGACGGAGAGTTTGACCGGCACCGGAGGGGTTCTCTGGGTGAATTGGGCGATGTATTGGCCGGTGGAGGAGTCCTTGGTCACCGGAACTACGAGGGACTTGGGTTTGGGGGATTTTGCTTGTGCTATGGAGGCAGAGGGAGAAACAATTAGGAAGAAGAAAACACAGAGAGCAAGGCGCTGTAACTCCATGGTCGATCGGAAAATTGAAATCCTTAGTTGATGTTGTTTCTGTGGGATGAATTCGATTGATGCTGTGAATGTGTATTTATAATACGCGAATGAACTATGAACCGTCGTGTTTCATATGATTATGTCAGGCACTTGCATGCATGGCGATAAAAATAATGCAAATTTGCACGTGAAAGTTTGTCAGATTGTTCTACTTTCTCCGTCCTACATAAGGAGTCATTCATTTATATTACGGGAAAAAAAAAATTGTCTTCCATTTCTTTTTTCTATTCATTTACATTATGTACACTTATTAACCTGAAAAATATTGTGTCTAATTACGTGTATTAGGTATTGTTGAACCACTGATTCACGCCGAGCTCCGCTGACGTCGTACAGGCGTTCACGAACCTGCTTTCGGAACTAACTTCTCAATTTCACTCTGAAGCTAATAGAATAGTAAAATATAAGTGAGAATAATGAGGAATTCAATACCTTTCAAATGATCTTGGATCGAGTATTTATAGGCGTAAAGTGAAGGGTGTGCCACGTCAACTAATGACATGACATCCTTAACGTGAGTAGGATCCTTCTTATCCCAAGATAATCTGTCTTATCGATATGAACATATTATAGTTTGACACGTGTTACATCCTCACAAGTTCAGTGTCAGAACTAGGCCGTCACAATGATGTCATTAGATTGCGGCCCAAGATTCCTTGGCGGAAGTCGGCCTTGGCGGACTTCGGCAGGTCTTGACTTCGGTGTCTTTTCCATATCCTAAAAGGTATCATGTATGAAACTTTTTATAATAAATTTTATATATTAAATTTTTTTTAAGTGAAATTTTTTAGTGGTACGAAGAAAATGGAGAGAGAGAGAGATGTTGTGAACGGATGGCTCCGGGAAATAATGCAGCTTTCCAGTTCATTTCTGGATCAATACAGTATATTATATTCATCAGTGATTCATCGAGGAAGACTTAAAGGTTTTTTCTGATTATACCCAAATCCCTTCCGTTAGATTGTAGGTAATGGTTTTTTTTTTTTTTTTTCCCAAGGCATATATGCATCTTGCATTTCTGTATACTGGAGTAAAACTCATTGTTCTCCGACCAGTTTTCCCAAAATTCTAATAAAGGATTACCATACCCTCAGCCACTTAATTTGATGTTCCAAAGAAAAGAAAGAAAAAAAAAAGTTGGAGTACCCTGACCCCTCCTCCACCCGTATTAATAATGTATTTTTAACCACATAAAAAAAAAATCATATATTGAACCCCTCAAAAATTTTATTCTGATTCCGCCATTGCAGGTATCACCCCACCCCTTTAGATCCATCCCAAACTCTAGAGTGTTTTAAGGCAATTATTGTATATAATATAGATAATTATTATTGATTATATGTTACCAGCCGACAACACAATCCTTACGCGAATACTCGTGGTGGTATTATTCTTTTGGATCGATCATTAATGGTTTATTTAATTTGTAGATTAGTCTCACATGAAAAAAGTATGGAATATTTTAGCAAGTTTCAAATTGTATAATGTGAATCATAAATAATTGTATTATTTAACTCTTTTGATAAAATAGATAAAATAAACTAGTGACACACATTGTGAAAATTTATAGTACGTAAAAAATCTCGTAACAACTAAACTAACATCAACGTGGTTTAAAATTATTGAATATTTAAAATTAAAAGCGTCAAATAATAACTACATGATGTCACACCACTTTCAAAATATTTATCTATTATATATATATATATATATTATGGAAGTATTAAGGGCCTGTTCTTTAGGCCGGGTTGAAAACGGATTTGAGTTTTAGGTTGAGTCCAAATGGATTTGTGCCAAAAACAAAGAAACAATGGTTTCAACCCAAAACGTAAACACATATTCCACCACCACCGGGTCCGCCCCTCTGCCGCCTCACCTCCGCCAGCACCGCTAGCCTAAACCCTAAACCCCCAAAATCCAAATTTTCTTCTTCTTCTTCTTTTTCTGTTTCAACAGCATTACCATTGGTCGAATTCTTCGGGGAAGAACCAGACAAACACACCAGGGTTCAAAGAGTTAATTACCTTTTCACCGCTAACACTCATTTCTGCCACCAATGTCGACATTTCCAGTCCAAGATCCCAATCCCTGCAAGACCCACAAAAACAAAAATCAAAATCATTCAACCAAGAATCACATCTATCAAAAGATCCCTCATCTCAGCCTGTAAAACAGAATTGAAAAAAGGATAGAATCTATCAATCTAATACCTTTCTTGAAGGAATTGAACACCTGCAAAAGAAGAAGAAGAAGAAGACGGAGGAGGAAGAAGAAGAAGAAGAACGGGTCGAGGAAGAAGAAGAAGAGGAGGAGGGCGGTGGTGGTTGCAAGCAGAGGAGGGTGGCGGCGGCGGCAGTGTGGTTAAGAAATTGGTCTTAGTTTTGGGGTTAAGAAATGAGTAAAAAAACATTGGGTTGGTTTTAATTTTGGGGTTGAACCCACAAAAAGGGCCAAACCAGGTCTGAGAATCCACAAAAGAACATGCCCTAAAAGTAAGAGTAACATTCCAACTTTGACACCACGTAACATTACAATATTTAGATGCGCGTATAAATAAACAAATATATAAATTCATCCCATGTGGCCCATGGATCTAGCAAATAATTATTTTAGCCCGCGAGCTTGGAAGGTGGGACCGTTTGAGATTTTATTGGGCCACAGACAAAAGGTTTTTGGGGCTGGTCCAAAACCAATGTGCCGTTCACGGGAAGCTGTTGCAAAATAAATTAGACCAATAAAACTTATTAGGGAAACTATTGGGCCGTTCTTAGGAAGCTGTTGGGCCTGCACACAAAAAAAAAATCGAACAAATAACCTTCGTAAGGCCCGTCCGTTTTGGGAAGAAAAAGGCTTACCTGTCATGAATTTGGGAGAAATAATCTCAAAAGCTAAATTATGCGGGAAAGAATACCAATTTCAATTTATGTCACACATGAAAGTCATGCCCCACTCTAGCCTCATAGATCGCCCCTTCCATCCACCGGCGGTTCACTCTGAGCAGCCCACCTGTAGCCTCATAGGTTTGCCCCTCTGCAATGTGAACAAAGCATGAAGTTGTCTCTAATACTATTTATCATGAACTTAGGGAGAATAAGAGATTCAAGTTCAATTTATACCACTCATGGAAGTCTCATAAATTCCATGTGGGTTACATAATTCATGACATTACTATACTCAACCGTCAAACTATAGAGTAGTACCCTAGTACCCACTCGGGCCATCCCCTTGGTCCGGCTCAAAGTAGGCTGGCAAATGTCAATTGCAAGCCCAATATCACAGTATTATAAACACGATTTTTTTAAGTTAAACTCACAATGTAAAAGTAATACTTCAACACAATAAGTGTCATTTTAAAGAGTACTATTTGTCTCAATAGGCAAAACTACCATATTCATTTGACTCATTTAAATCAATGGAAGTAGTGTTGTTTAAAAGAAATCCAATGCAAACTCATAAAAGCATGTTAGATACACTTACACATGGAATATGAATAACCTCAACCACCATGTACTAAGGGCATATTTCAATGGTGCACTTCTAGTGCCTTTAAAACAACTTTTAAATATGCTATTACGAGAGATCCACTAAATTACAACGTTGGATCCCATCCTTTTGAGACAAAAGGACTTTCATATCTTTTCTCCTATATAGAAATGGTTAATTAAAATAATTTAAAATAAAATTAAAAAAAAACCCCAACCACCCCAAACTCATCTTCATCACATATAACTTGAAATTACACCAACCCTAATAAATGCTGCTAGCTCTAAGCACTAATGTCCAAAACCACCACATTATTGGACCTCCTTTTTAGCCTTCCCAACTCTAAATATGCAAACCTCATTATTAATCGATTTTGGTACCATTTAAATGATCTCAAACTCTAACCCTTTAGATATTGTTCCAATTTGAGAGTTATACTATAGTTCAATATGAAAATTACTTCCTTAAAATGTAACGGTATTTATTACTAACAAAAATCATATCGTTATACCTTTTCGTTCCATATAAACAATCATGTTTCAAGTTACACATAACGACTCATAAACAATTGTATTCTTAGACTATTTTAATCAGGTTGATGGAGTAAATAATACATAGTCACAAAAAAGTTTTTTATTTCATTGATACTGATTTTTTCCCCTCAAAATTACAAAAAATAAAGACCATTTTCTCTAACTTCCATAAGTAGAGAACAAACTTGGTAGTTTATTTTACTTGAAAAAATTGGTCGAAACATGTTTCAAGTAACTTTCAAAGAAAGAGAAGTTACCAATTTCATTTTCTTTATAGAAAAATGTTTAGACTAACTTATATAAATAAATAAAAAAATGAAACTACCAACTTCGCTTTTTCTACTTACGGAAGTCAGATAATAGAGTCTCTATTTTTGTAATTTTAGTGGAAAAAAATCTTTATTAATAATATTTAAAAAAAACTCGTCATAATAATACTAGTGATTTTTTGTTTCAAATAACATAAAAAAAAATATGAGTAGAAACTAGAAAGTGTCAATATTATTCATTTATTAATTTTTAAATTAAAAAAAAGAAGTAAAATGGCATATGGGAATAAATAATCAAATGAGGTAAGGTCAAATATAGAAGTCCATTTCCCAATATAACTCTCTCCCTCCTTCTCCATCACTCATACTCTCTACTCTTCTTAGCTAAAAGAACTTCCAAGAACAATTCTTCATTGTCTCTCTCCATCTCTGAAGAAGAGAGAAAATGGTGAACCCAATCCCAACCGGCCTCCTCCTGATCTCCGCCGCCGTATTCTTCACCGCAATGCTTCTGTCATCTCCGGCGGTGGACGGAGCCAGCGGGGCCCACGACCTGGGCTTCTACTTCCCATCCTCTGCCTCCGGGTCCTGCAATGCCGGCTCCTCAATTGAGGACTGCATGATGAGCGCAGCTGACGAGGTGGAGGACGGCGACGACTTCGACATTGACGGTGTCGGGGAAGAAGGGATGCCGGAGATGGACTCGGAGAGCAACCGGCGGGTGTTGTATTGGCGAAGGAGGTACATAAGCTACGGTGCCCTGCTACGAGACAGAGTGCCCTGTTCTCGACGAGGCTACTCTTACTACAACTGCCGACCAGGGACGCCGGTGAACCCCTATGTCCGAGGTTGCAACGCCATCACTCGGTGCCGGAGCTTCTAGATTCAGAAACATTGTCTTCTTCTGTTCTGGGTTTCCATGTAAATGTTGAATGGTCGGAGTGTTGCTGAAGGATTTCATTGAATTTCGCCGTTCCGGCGAAGCAAGAAATGAGCAATTTTATTGTACTAGTCTCTTCTTCTACTAAAACTACTACTAGTGTTTTTTTTTTTTTTTTTTTTTCCAGATTTTTGAATTGGTAAATTCGAATTTATCTTGCTTTTTCTTCTTGATGATTTTGATGGGATTGTTTGTTTCTTCATTCTACGTTTGTTAGTGGGTTCTTTTGGGACCAATTTTAGTTGGAAAATCATACGTTATAAGATCGATCGTTCACGAAATGCACTATTATTTTGGGGAAGAACATGAGAAAGCAGAATCTGCTTTGCTTTTTTTGGCTAATCTGTTATGGATAAAAAGTATGGTTCAATTGTACCCACAATCCCACTTCCACCAAGTTGGATGCTTTGAGTTGTAGCCTAATGTAAATGACCATTTGGAAGAATAGAAACAAAAGAGAAATGGGTCCAAATTAGTGTGTAAATTGCACAAAAACCGAATCATTTTTCAATTTAAGACAAGACCTGATTACCATTCTGATTTTTGATCCGATTGCCATCCTTAAGACGCTATTCTTGATGATTTCTAACACGATCCATCCTTAAGAAACGATTCTTGATTACCATCCTTGAGAAGCAATTCTTGCTGATTTCTAGCACGGATCCATTCTTAAGAAACGATTCTTGATAGTTTCTAAACGATATGATAATCTGGACCGATTAATTTTTTTGACAATTTCCATTGCTCAACATGAAAATCTCAATTCAACTTACCATGTTATAAGTAACACGTCAACCTGAAAAATAATATTTTATATAAAATTCGCAAGCTGGAAGTGGAAAACAGTAGTCACCTCGGACGAATGGCGTCATCGAATGGGCAAAATTTGCACACTTCACCGACAAACTTGCGTCTTCCGCAAAAATGAAACCACAAACACACAGAAACAGACACAGTTGTATTATTTGAAATGGAAGCAAACATGGTCGTTTTCAAACTTTTAAGAAAAGGTAACACAAATCACGGATTCAACTAGTGACTTTCACATGCTCTCAGTTTTCAGGCATTCATTTCAGGACCCCTCCACAGGGCCACAACTACTCTTTTACTAACAGCAAACTTAAACACAGCAACAACACATCATAAGCCGACAGACCTGGCAATTTACTCACAGTTTTCAGACTTGGAGCTTCCTGTATAATAAGATATTTTCGAATAAACCGGGCTTCTTACCGTCTCACTACAATCCCTTTTCGAGTTTCAGATGACTCATGAAGAGAGCAGAAGTTAAACACAAACTACAGCTTGCAATAAAGATTCAGTTACAGAACTCAATATTTGATGTTGCTTCCCACAAAACACTCACACAACATCGAATGGCCTAAGTTAAGCGGAATCATCGCCTGGCTTTGCTTCGTCCTTTGGCTTCAAGGCTGTTGAAGGAGATGGAGTGCCATCTTGACCCATCTCAGCTCTAAGATCGTTGATGCTTTGTTCCAATTCATCAATTCGGTTTCCCATCTCGTCAAGTGGATGCATGGTTAAGGAAAAAAGCACACAATGTATGTACTTCAAACTCAGAGGACACGACTATAAATATATCATATGCAATCAAATTTACAGCATTTAATTTACAATGTTAATGACATCAATTTACCTTTTGTAATTCCACTTCTATGTTTATATTTTCCTTTGTATACTAATCGTACAATCAACATCATCCCCAACTAAAAAGAGTTTTTAATCAGCCTTTAAGTTAAGAGACCCATCCACCACTCTCAACCCCCCCAAAACCCGATGTTGCCAAAAGTCAGATGCTTACAGCTACCTTAATGGTAAACATGAATATATAACCTTGAAGAGTATTATTATGACAAGACATGTTTAGCATAATACAAAATTGGACAGTGATAAAGTTAAAAAAAAGTCTTAAACTTCACTTTTAACTTTATCCTTTACTTCTCATCAAGCTTGATAGAGATGTTTCCACTCGAATATCACAAGTCACTGGTGCTAATATCACAAAAGGATGATGTTATGTGCTATAATTTAAGGCCTGTTCTTTAACAAAGGTTTGAGTTTTATTTTTTGGAAAATAATTTTATAATGTAAATAGTGTATTAGAAATGTAAAAAGGTATAACTGAATAGTAAAAAATTGTATTGAAAATGATGAAAGCTGATTATAATATATTAAATTTACTGTTGAAACCGAAACAAAAACCAAAACTCAAACCAAAACGTAAAGACCAGGCTCTTAGAAAGCATGCGGAGGTTTAATAAATTGGTTTCTAGTGTATGAGGCAACCAAATGTAAGCAAACAGCAGCTTACTTGTGCTGATGGTAAATTGTCGAAACGATGAGCAAAACTAACTGGAAATTTAAATGCCATAGAAATTATAGGAATCAATCAAACACAATAAAATGGACTTCAATAACATGAAGGATATTCTTCGTAATGATTGAATCTGACATTGTCTGGAACCTAGATTGCTGAAAAATGAATAGTTGAATGAGTATCAGACCAACACTTCGATTGTTGGTTAAAATTTGAAATTTAAGCAAAAGGTGCAAAAATCAAGAAAATGGATCAGAATCAGATAGAGCACATGCAATTAAAGTGAAAGAAAAGGAGCAGCAAAGAAAAAGAAAGATTGCAGACATACCATTTGTTGAAGAAGATTTTGTACCTGAATGAAAAACAACATAATAAGAATTGTATGATACAACAAAACCCCATCAAACAATGGGTCAAATAATAACCATCAGTGGCCATCTAAAGGCCATATGTAGATTTGGAGACCAGAATGAATCACAGGTTAATTACAATGTTCGAAAGTTGTTGATACCCTAATATACTATCAACTATACTGAAAGAAAGCTTACAAAGGCAGTCATATCAGCAGTGCTCTGTTTTGTAGAGTCTCCATCATGCCCATCCTGCCAGCCAAGAAACATGCAATTAGTCACTAGACATGAGGCACTATAACATGGTATCTACCTTTCCTTACTATTAAACACATTGTAGATATGTTCTTTCTTCTAAAGTTCAAAATTCGATGCTATAAGAAAATGAAGTAAAACCAGCAAATGTATTAATCATCATAATGGGAAACTAGATCTATGATGAAATGAAGTTCTATATGCTAGTAAGTTATCATATAAGCATTCTAGTACAGTCAAGTTTATAGCAAAACATACATCCTCGAGTTAAAACAGACAAACCACCCAAATATCAGAAATTCACTTTCCTATTAGTGAATGTGCTTAACATGCCAGAAAAACAAATGACATATCAACCTATTCATAGTGCCAACCAGAATCTTTATTTCAATAAATAAACAGAAGCTACAATGGAAACCCAATATCTGGGCTTTTGCAACCAGAAGCTATTCTCGTAAGCTAAACATTCAAACCCCAAGCATGATAACCTCCCTCAGGTGATATTACAAACAATATATCAGAGTACTAGTTTACCAGAATTTCAGTACTCCTTCATCTATTCACATTCACATCATACAATACTCGATCAACTTTCAGAAATGTTAACAAATCGGCTAACAAAATCAAATTCCAGAGTATTTCATCCCGAACATCACAAACCACTTCAAGACTTTAACTGTCAAAAATTAAAACAGAAAAAAGCCCTCTCTCTTTTCAAAAAGAGTCTTTATTACACCATACTCGTAACATTCTCTTCATCTTCTCTTTTCAAATAACCCAGTAAGCAATACAGAAATCACTGCCGAAAGGTACAAACAATTTCAAAATTCAATCGAAACCCTAAAACCGCAAAGCAGATTCAAATGATTATCTCAATACAACAGATCAGACGCCACGAATGACCGATTATAGGTATTCAGAAACAAATTTTGACTACTACATTACCATCTTTCCGGTTTCTCAGCGGCTAGTGTCAGAGAGAGAGAGAGTGTGTGAGATTCAGTGTGAGCTCCGGTAGCTTTTTCGCTTTTCCAGAGCGGAAGAGAGATGTGGTGAGTTTGAATTTTGTAGGCGAACCCGCAAAATGCAAATGAAATTTCGCAAAAGATAATTGAAATGACAAAATTCTCCTGACCAAGTAATTTTCTTTTTTGTTTTACATTTTATTTGAGTCGAACTATTCCCATTTTAATTTTCTCATTTTCCTTTTTTTTTTTTAATTAAGAGGTGTAAATACCGAAAAAAGAAGTCAATGACTCGAAGAGAACGTAACGAGCTTTACTTTGTGTACAATTTTTTCCCCTCCTTTTCCTCTCCATATTTAATGAATGATTTGTTTCCCGAAGGGTGAATTACATTTACACCTTGATGTTTGGGGTGATTATAAATTCAACCCTGTTATTTGTGAAATTATAAAACAAAGTTTGTGCCCTTTAAAAATCTACAAAACGAAACATGTAAATAAATTAATGATCCCTCTGTTCCATTAAAGAAGTCAGCTGGTATAACTATCATATGAGTCACATAATACATCTCGAAACGTAAGTCTTTATACGGGATGGAAGAGAGAGTAACAAGTATTAGTTTTGTTGAAAAGTTTTGATCGTTGAAAAATAACTTGTTTGTGTTTGAACTTACACATTTTCTTTTCTTCTCTAGATTCAAGCATAACAACAAATATTTGAAGAGAGAAAAAGAAAGCTTTCAAGATTAGTTCTTACTATACATTCCCATAATAACTTTTGATCAATACCGCAATTTGTATCCATTTTATAAACATATCATATCAGAAGCACAGATTAGAAGAATGCGGTTTGAATCTTGAAAAAACACCAATCACACTCAATCATGAAAAAGAAGAAAAACACTCAGATTTTGCTTTTGAGTGCATCATTTTGAGTCCTGACATGGCCTCTGGTGATTTCCTTGATTGAGGTGCAGCCTGCAAGTTCCATGGCGAGTTGAAGTTCATCTTTAAGCATGTTAATCACCGTCCTCACCCCCGATTCGCCCCTTGCAGCCAAACCGAACAGAACCGGCCTCCCAATCTGCAGTACAAAGAATGCCAAAAATATATACTTATCAGACAACAGAAGACAGAACCAAAGTTAATTTTAGGTGTGTTAGCTAATCAAATCAAACTTTACCATGACAGCTTTTGCACCAAGGGCTAAGGCCTTGAATATGTCGGTTCCACGCCTCACGCCTCCATCAAGCAGAACCGGGATTTTCCCTTGGACAGCATGAACCACCTGAAACAATGCAATGGGGAAAGCCACAGAAAGCCTTACTCCACATGGCTATGTATAATGTTGTTTCACTGAAGTTTTAAATAGCTTGATTTGCACATAATAGTTTAAAATTTGTTATCATGTATTCAACGAGTTCAGATTCTCTGTACTAGTTATTATGTGAGCGCTTATTTATAACTTTGCCTTAAAAGCTGTGTGCCTTGATGTTATTCAACAACCAAATGAAACACAAAGTATAAGCATATACTGCAGCTTGTCTGATGTTAACTGCAGGACATGGGTACCTCTTCTAAAACAGTAATGGTAGCTGGGGAATAGTCGAGCTGGCGACCTCCGTGATTAGAGACTACTATTCCATCAACTCCTACTTCTAAAGCTTTTATTGCTGCAACAATAACATGTATACAGTCATAAACAGAAGTGAAAAAGATTAGCAATGATTATTTTGGGTACTAACTGTCATATTGTATATAGATTGAGTTGCTAGGTAAACCTTACCATCTTCAGAGGTGAGTATACCCTTTATGAGAATGGGTAACTTCGTGATGGTCCTTAACCATACTATGTCCTGCAATCCGTGTGATGCACAAATGATGAATTAAAGAATATAATCAATTAACAAGATTCAAAGTAGCGCCCGATCAGTATGTTTAGACCGGGAAAGATACACGCAAGGTGTAATTATTCAAGAGAAAAGCATTTTATGACATGTAATTAGAATAGAGACATCAAGAATGCCTTCCAATGATACTACTCTAAATGATTATACAAGGTGAAATTAAACCAGGAAGGGTACCTTCCAAGAGAGAGAACTATCCAGAGTTGATGATGCATAAGCTTGAAGATTCGAGCCATTTTCCTTCAATGAATAAAGGACTTCATTAAAGATAAAAATAACGGAAAAGCAGATAGACAGGCGCCTGCAACACCAAGTCCCTACTCCAGAAACAGAATATGCAAACTCACTTGTCGATTTCTAGGCTGTGGTTTCTACTTTATTGATCATTTGATTATGCTATGCCTTGCAAAATGGCATTTTCTTAACTACATTGAACTTTCAGCCATGGTAATTGTGGTTGAAGGTAAAAATCAGAATATTCTACTCTTTCTGAAGTAGTTCAGTTGCTTCTCATGTGAATTTGGTTGCTAACATTACGTACAGAGGGAACATTAGTCGAAATGAGACCCTCGATATTTTTCACTGGAGGCGCAATCATCCTGCAAGAGTTATTATCAAAACTTTATAGAAATTAACTTTGGATGAAAAACACGAAGCAAAGAACTATTTCAATGATTCTTGTAAAAATGGTACTGAAAAGGGATCCTATATAAGGTTACTTGTTCTTTATGTCTGCTTCTCTCCTTCCTAGTTTAGGGGTATCAGCAGTGAGAATTATCGCCTTGAATCCATTCCTTTCAGCTCTTTGTACTACAAGAGCAGATACATCTCGCCTTTTGTACACCTAATGGAAAATGAACACCATATTCAAATTCAACTCCTGCCAGAATCACTAAAGAAATAACAAGGATATAGAGAATAGAATGACAATGACAATATTAGTAGAGTATATACATAAAGTTGAAAGAAGCGAACAGCAATGCAGCTTGAAGCAACTTCCTCTAAACTGCAGGAGGACGAGAAGGACAAGGCCTGAATGTACAAGAAGTTAAAAATGCATTAATGAAAGTGCACAGATTGAAATTCATTAGTCCAGTCTCTTACAAAAAAACTGCACCATAATAGTGTCACATTCAGCTGCTGCTCTGGCCGTGGCGACTTCCCCTGATACAAAGTAACAGACACTAATCTACTGTCAAATAAGCAACACACAGAATTGCATGAGAATGCGGTGAACAAAAGAAACATACACACCTTGAGGGTGTGCCAGTTTATGAGAGCCAGTTGGGGCAATCATAATAGGTGATGAAGTTCTGTATCCCAATATACTGGTTGACATGTCTATTTTGCTGACATCAATAAGAAGTCTAGGCAGAATACTGATAAAAAAGATACAAAACATGTCAAATACCTGTTCTACTGTACTCATTTGTTAACTATCCATTAATAATAACTGGTAAGTAAAGTATAACTTGCCTGATTCTACTAAATGCTGCAACATTTTCCTTCAGCGTTTGCTGGTCCTCGGCTCCTCCGGCATAGTAATCATAGTACATCTTTGGAAGGGCTTTCCTTGCAAGTTCTTGAAACTCAGTGACATTTGTAGGTTCATCAGCCATGTATTCTGCCCTGCAGAAAGAAAGGTATATCTCTGTGTTCAGAATGCTAGATCTTTCTTTCCTGATGCAATAATAGGCCTCATGCTCATGGTATCATTATTCAAATTAGTGGACAAACATCATGAGAAACTCAATCATTAAGAAAAAAGATAGAAACCAAAATCAATTGGATCTTTATTATGCTCTTTTCTGAGTGATGGAGGGGTCATTTTCCGGTCCTCTTTTATATGTGGAAACTTTATGTCTTCATTCTAACATTTCTTGGGCGTGGTGATTCTGGATTTCATTTGGGACCAATTCTAATTGGAAATCCCACATTCGATTGAGCACAAAATCAAGTATTCTCTTGTGCAAGAATAAAATGAAAGCATGGTTCCATTGTTTCCCACCAAGTTGGATTCTTTGAAATGGAATCCCAAATGGCTAACGACCATTTGAGAATAAAATATTAAATTTACCGTATAAACTAGAAACAAAAACAGTGAAAACGAAGAGGGCCTAAAGGGTCTTGAATCTTGATTCTACCGCATCTTCCTCAAAATAAAACCTCACAAACTTCCATTGGGAAAAAAAAAATCATGCAAACATGGAAGTTCTCAGCTTTTCTCAAAAGGCCTCACAAATCTTTAAGTCCTAACAGTAACAGCAAAGTTATACCCAGCAACAGCATATGGTAGGCCGACAGAGCTGGGCTTCTTAGTTCTTACCAACTCATTAATGGCGATTTGGCTAATTAGTTTGGTAATCTGTCGCTTGCACGTGTACAAGTACACCCATCTACCACTACAGAGTAACATGGCACTAAAAAAGGGATCGAAGGTATAAGTCAAACCCTTTCAATATGGAAGTTTCTTACACTAAAACCATAGTCCCTTTTCAAGTTTCAGATCATTCTTGAAAACAGAAGAAGCTAAACACAAACAAGGAATGAAAATTGATACCATATGTCTGTGCGGAAGAAAAATCTGACCTTTTTCTCTCTTCTGAGCTTTTCAGTTCAGGAAATCAACAATGTTTCACCCCAATTGACTGTAGTCCCTTTTGATCTGAACAGAAAGAAACTTATCCAGAGAACCTAAATATTGTCAAATCAGAAGCTTGCTGCTCCTTTAATGGTGGACAATAGCACACAACCTGGGATACCATAGTTATTGTGATAAATTGACAAGACAGAGCTTAATACATAATGCAAATTGGACTGTAACAAAGCAACTTTTTTCCATTACTTCTTCTCAACATGACTGAGAAAGATTTTTCTTTCAGTAATCATGCAACCTTAAGAGAGAAATGAAGATACAGAAATAGTTCAGAATGGTTGACCAGATTGTAATGAATCATGGGATGATTGCAATGTCCGAAAATTGTTTGCCACCTTAGTATAAATGTCATCAACTATATTCGAAGAGAAAGGTAAATTTCAATGTATCCCATGTTTGTAAAATATTAAAAAACTTCGGTATGAAATGATAAAATTACCTTAGACAAAAATTCATCCTAATAAGGATGTTTTTGAGAACTTCGTATCAATTCATGTAGTATTTTTATGTTTTCCAAAGTTTTGGGGGTTTTTATTTTGATATTAAATATTGATATATTTTCAAATTTGCCCTTCCAACAATATTGCACTAATGAATGACAAAGAGCACAACTTTTTACAAGTTTTAATATACAATATTTAAATTAAATAACAAGTCACTATTGACTTTACTAGGTGGAGCGGGCCAAGAATGTTGTTGCGCACTTGTTGACTCAGTTTGGAACCCCCTAGAAGATCATGAGTGTAATAAGGTTACACCTCTAATTTTTGTATTTCAAATATTACTCGACAATCTTTAGCACCATTAATATAGATCTCTCTTTTTTGCCTAAAAATAAAATAAAATTATATACCATAGTAAATAATACTTTTTAATGAAATGAATGAAATATTTCATCTGTTTCATTAAATGCTCACTTCAAAATTATAACTTCTGATTTGTAAATTGTTGTAATACTTGTTTTTTCTAATGGAACGAAATGATTATTATTTTCAAAACTAAAATGATTTACAATAACCCTTAAGATGAAAGTTCACATTCAATGACCACATACTTATTATTATTAACTTTTGTGACATAATGGAACATTATTAGCCACTTACTCATAAAAGCTAAGTGCACAAGAATAATTTGCTAATTTTGCTGCCCTCTAAAGTAGATTATTAGTAGATTGCACCCCACAATTTTTATTCCAAACTTTATGCCCACCTAATTGCACTTTATATATCAATAATATTGTTATCACCTTTAAGTATCTTTAGCATTTAATTTAATTTAATTTAATTTGTTCTGCCTAGCCAGCCAAATAATAATAATAATAATAATAATAATAATAAAAGGTTGGTACAAAAAAATTATTTGGCACCAATTGTGGATCTACTGTGTAAAGTAGACAAAGGTCCAAGCATTAAAATATTTTCAATTAAGTACTGTTACACATGTCATGACAGATCTTGAATTATGGTAATAAGTAATTTAATTATTATAGTAATTAATGTTAATTAATTAAGTAGTTGGTCCATCACCTTTCTCTAGAAGTTCTTTTAATTATTTGTTAATTTAATAATTGCACTTATTACTTACATAATTACCTAATTAATAACAATAAAACGTCAAAGTTGAAGATCTGAGCTAGACCCTCTTACTTTTTTTACTCAATTTTACCAGAGATCAATCCCACGTTTGAGTTGAAAGAAAGAGTGGCAATTCTCTAATATGGCAAACGCCTTGCTAACTAACTGGTTTAATATGTTGTTCATTGTTTTTGCATTATAACGTATACAAATAAACTATTTTAATAGAACATATAATTCTAAAATTTGTTGTAGGAGGAAAGAAAATCAATTACTCGTACCATACAAGTCATAAATTATGAGGTTTAATTAAAGTATTAAAAAAGAAAAGTGTCCTTTTAAATAATTTGACTAAAAGTCTAAAATTCAAGACTGACTATGACATTTGATATAGGGAAAATTTTAATCTTTGTTAGATTTTAGGCTATCATAATATATTTAGTAGGAATAAATTTCAATAATAAAAGGGAATAGTAAATAAAAACAAAATTAAAAAAAGGATATTGAATTAAAAACTGAAAATATCAAATTAACAAAAGGGGAAAAAAAACTGGAAATTCATAAGAAAGGACAAGTCAAAGTGTAGTCACAATAAATACTAAAAATAAAATACTTCGGGTGTGTGTTACTAACCTAATTATACATTCTCTAAAAACAAATAAGATATACCACATGGAATGTGTGTGTGTGTGTGAAGATAGGTTTAATAAGCTTTTTGGAACCCTCAAAAACTACCGACTTTTGTGGTATTTTTCGAGTGCTATATAAAGGTGTGTTATTAATATAACTATACATTCTAAAAATAAAAAATAAAAATACTTCCCACCAAAAAAAAAAAAAATAAAATAAAATACTTCAATCACGGAAACAAAAATTGTCCTAAAACAAGCGATTTCTGTTATGTTTGGGCCCACTTGCGCACACCGCTAATTGGTTGGGCCCACCATGACAGCTCAGACTGAGACATATCGCACACTAGTAATACTAATACGAGTAAAAAAATTACATTTATTTCCCCTCAGAGTTAGGCCAAAATTACTAAGAAACCCTTCAAGATTGCAAAATTGATGAAATACATCTTGAATGTGATGAGAATATAAACAACATGGTATGCCTTTTGAAAGGTGTTTTATATTTTAAAATTATTAAAATTATTGTAAAAATGTAAAAAGGTATTTGAAAAATGTAAAAATGTGTATTGAAAATGATTAGAAATTATTATAAAATGAAAGTGAGAGTGAAATGAGATGAAAAAAAAAAATTGCCATACGGGGCCTAATAATTTCATAAATCAAAACGAGACTGAAAGGAAAAAACATTAACAATTGCCGAAATTGTAAATGGCTAGACCAATATGAATGCACTCTTACTAAGAAAGATAAGTAGACAAAAATACATTTATTAACCAAACAATCGTTTATAGTAACCATATATTGGTAAATGAACATCATTTACAATCACAAATCATACTTTACGAAATGAAGTTACTATAAGTCACACATCAGTTATTCACCTACACTTATCACATATGGGGATTTTACCGCTAGTATTATTTTTGTCTGGTATTTTTATGTTTCTTATTAATATTTATTCTGTCTTTTCAAAATACAAAGTGGACTATTTGAATGAGACATATGAAGTAATACATTGGTCTAACCATATGCTATTTTGACCATTGTTGACATATTTTTGTTTCAGTCACGATAAATCGTATATTGCTAGTGAGAGTATTCGGGTCGAACTTGCTATGATTCATCGTCTTTGGTGCTTGTACTAGCGCGGGAAGTTCAATTAAACTTTAATGCCAAAGTTGGTACTTAGACATAGAGAAAATATAGTGAGGCTAAAGAGAATAGTAAAAACCAGTCCCTTGTCGTGAATATGAAGTTACCAGTTTGTAGAGGTAGAAATACGTCATTCGGACCAGTGGTCATTCCGTGTCACCCAACTGAGCGAAGCATATGATAGTGCACTGGTTATTTGCGTCCATCTTCCCTTTTTGTCTGAGTAGAAGTGATCTTCCCACGTCAAGCCAACTTGCGCTATAGTAATTGGGCCTCGGGTTGAGACCGAAGAGCAAACGGGGCACACTAGGTCCCTTCTCAAGAGGTATAATATTGTATTTCTATCAAATTTAGATGTGTTTTGTAGTTTTTACAAACCTCCAGGACAATAAGTAATTTTACTCAATAATAACCTTCCATTCCATTCTTTTTTTTTTTGAAATGAGAAATTGTATTAAGAGCCATGAAAATCGTCCAGTACCTTCCATTCCATTCTAATACGCGTAGAAACTTCACGTTCAGACCAATTTAAAACAGAATCTATTTCTTTTTGTTATTTTTAATCTCCCAAATTTTGTCTGAATTTTCCCCATTTACTCACAAAGTGCCGATCTTTCGTTTCTTTGCTGTCATTTACTCCTCGTTGGCATTCATCCCCTTTTGCTTCTCTTCAAATCTCTCGTTTCACATCTCCTCACTGTCTCGCCACCGACACCTCTCCATTGACAGCAAACCCTATTGAGCTTTCCTCAAACCCCTTTCAATCTGTTCGGTTTCTGTACCAAAAACCCGCCATCGCCATTCTTCTACTTATTCTTGATCGTTTTCGTTTTCTGAGAAAAAAACTATTGTTTTTCGTTTTGTTTTGCCTTTTCTTTCGGACCCATTTTTGTCAATGATGCTGTTTTAGCATTGAATCGGAGCTGAATCCTTTGTTCATTGTGAAAAGTTTGGATTTTTTTTGTTGAACCCATTTCGCGAAAAAAATGCTGGATCGGTGTATGAGCCCTCGGCGAGCTCGGCAAGTGCAGAGGATTGTGAGGAATGGGAAGATTACTATTCTCTGCTTGTTTCTCACGGTCGTCGTCCTCAGGGGGAATCTGGGCGCTGGGAAATTCGGTACGCCGGAGAAGGACTTGAAGGATATTCAGGAAACATTTTCTTATATCCGCCGGCGATCTGAGCCGCGTCGTGTCCTTGAAGAGACTAGGCCGACGTTTTCCACCGCGGGAGATAAAGCTTCTGGTGGGTCTGATGGTAATAGTTATGCTGATTTTGATATTAAGAAGATTTTAGCTGATGAAGACGACGGCGAGGAGGTAGTTTACAAGAGAGATCCCAATGCGCCCTACAGTTTAGGGCCCAAGATTTCCGATTGGGATCAGCAGAGAGCTGATTGGTTGCAGAAAAATCCCAATTTCCCCAATTTTATTGCCCCAAATAAGCCTAGGGTGTTGTTGGTTACGGGGTCTTCTCCTAAGCCTTGTGAGAATCCTGTTGGGGATCATTACTTGTTGAAATCAATTAAGAACAAGATTGATTATTGCAGGCTACATGGGGTTGAGATTTTCTACAATTTGGCTTTGCTTGATACGGAAATGGCTGGATTTTGGGCTAAATTGCCTTTAATTAGGAAGCTTTTACTTTCCCACCCTGAAGTGGAGTTCCTATGGTGGATGGACAGTGATGCCATGTTCACAGATATGGCGTTCGAATTGCCTTGGGAGAGATATAAGGATCACAATTTCGTGATGCACGGGTGGGATTCGATGGTTTACGATCAGAAGAATTGGATTGGGTTGAATACCGGAAGTTTCTTGCTGAGGAATTGTCAATGGTCATTGGATATGCTTGATATCTGGGCTCCCATGGGTCCTAAGGGGAAGATAAGGGATGAAGCAGGGGAGCTTCTGACCCGGGAGCTTTCGGGCAGGCCGACATTCGAAGCTGATGATCAGTCTGCAATGGTGTATATATTGGCTACTCAGAAGGAGAAGTGGAGTGACAAGGTGTATCTTGAGAATGCCTATTATTTGCACGGTTATTGGGGCATTTTGGTGGATAGGTATGAGGAAATGATTGAGAATTATCACCCCGGTCTCGGTGATCATCGGTGGCCGCTTGTCACTCACTTTGTGGGTTGTAAACCTTGTGCAAAGTTCGGAGATTATTCAGTTGAGAGGTGTTTTAAGCAGATGGATCGAGCATTCAACTTTGCTGATAATCAGATTCTTCAGATGTATGGATTTACTCACAAATCACTCGGTAGTAGGAAAGTTAAGAGGATTCGCAATGAGACGAGTAATCCTGCTGATGTTGTTGATGAACTCGGGCTGCTTCACCCTGCATTTAAAGCTGCTAAGGTACCGAATTCTTGAATGCGTATTCGAGGGATGGATTGGTTCCAAGAATGGATTTTACCTGTTAGCCTCATTCTTTTTTTGGACTATTACTTATAGTAGCTCTCATTTGTACTCTGTTGATTACTTGTCAGTCATGATAGGCTCTGGTTCTTGGATTCCTTCATTTGTCTCGCAATCTTTATGCAAAATAGTCTTAATGAAAGAATAGTCTAATATCTGTTGTTATCTGTTCTTCTGCAAATTTTGTTTACATCAGTTTTGGTTGAGGCAATTATTACATTTCCATCCACAACTAATCCAGCACTTATAATGTGTATGGTTCAACTATTTTAGTTACGGCACGTTGTCTTCTAGCTTACATTCTCTGTATTCATATTCCGTATAATCCGTCTTTAAATGCAGTCCAACACTCCCATTTTTCTGGTTTCGTAATTTGGCTGTTTTTAGTATTATCTTTTATGTTCCCATTTTTATACCATTGGAAGACGTTTATGTTGTAAAACTGAAGAAAATGGAAGATATTACAAGTCTGAAAAGCGTGTTCTCTTGGGGCTTGCCGCCTCCTTTGAGCTGTGGGAAAATGCAGAAAACGATTCCAAAAGCACACTAAGAAGATGCTGCCGATTGCTGCTTCTTATAACTTGCATCCTAGAAAACTAAATCAGTAAACCTGTGGATTGCAAATCCATCTTCTGAAGGTTTTCTGTAGTTTACTATTGTTTTCGCGGAAAAATTTATGAGCTGAAACTTTGGTGCTGTAGGTGGCATAGCACTTAGTATTCTGGAGTATGTGCCGATGGAAGAAGAATGAAGTGAGTTGAATTAATATACCTCATTTCCTTATTGGTTTGAATAGTTTGAATTTATATGGTTCGGGTTTTGGGGAAATACCAAATTACTTCACTTGCCCCTTACCTTATCTATGCAATGTAGCTGTTGTAAACTTGTTTGAGGCTTTGCTTTTGTCTAAGATGAATTGGATAAAAGGAAAGATCGTCATCTCTTAGTTGGAAAGAATTGGCCACTGTATTCTTTATGGTGTTACCATCTTAGGAGCACTTTATCATACTTGTTAACTATCTTCAGTTGAAATTTCTCAGTGTGCCTTAGATGTCTTCCTTAATTCTAAACTGAGAATGGATTCATTATCAGGAACTCGGTACCATGTTTCGGTTTAGGTTAATCGATAGAGTAGGCATCAGTTGTTCTGGTGCTTACTGCCTGAGACAGACAAACATGCTGCTTAGGTATTGAAAATTTCCAATGTCCTATGATGATGTGTGTCTGTCTTGCTTCTGAATAAGGTAAATCAAATCCTAGCTGCCATTAGTCTAAGCTGTAAGTAGTATTTTCCTTCTTGAAAGTTGTCTCTTTGAATGTGTTCTTGTGGGGTTCATGTTCATCATAGTGCAAATTGTTGAAGCTGACTATCACATAGCACCTCTTGATCTCTTTTTCCATCTATTTGCCTGAAACTTTTGATCTTATGCTATAGCATGGTGCTCATGTTGTTATGTTTTCTGACTGACTTGAATGTAATGTGATAAACTGAAACTCCATTTCTTCCATTAGAAGCGTTCAGTAGTACAACTGTGATAAACTGATATTCCATTTCGTTCAGTCGTACACTTCTTTACGAGTCATGTGGTATAACTCTAAATAGATTTTTCTAATAGAGCGAAGTGAGTAATATCTTCTTTGCATCTCCCAATGAGAATGGAGTCTAAGGCCCTGTTTGGTATAGGTTTTGAAATGTGTTTTTTGAAGTATGTTTTAGAATGTGTTTTAAAAGGTATTTTGAGATATTGTTTGGTATACTTTTCAAGAGATATTTTTGAATTGTGTTTTGAAATGTGTTTTAAAAAATATTTTGAGATAATGTTTGGTATTTGAACTTAAACCCTAAATTCTTTTTATTTATTCTCTTAAAATGTTAAATTTAATTATTATATTACCTGTTATACTTTACAAAAATTATTAAATTACTATATTTTAATGATATAAATTACTATAAGTATTCTTTTTCTTTCATATTTATCTACGTAATTAACTACAATTATCTTTATCTATTTCCATAATTATTACCTCTCCTTTATTACAATAATTATTACATTACATTTTAATAATTATTTTCTATTTTTTTTTCACTCATCACCTCCCTAACCACCCCAGCCACCACCATTACCGCCAGCAATAATGGCTAAACCGCCCAACAACCACCACTTCTCCCAACAACGTTAATCAGCACCACCACATAAGCCAATCAAATTAAAACCGCAAAACAAACAAAGATGGATGCCAAGAAATCAGTAGCTGCGGTCAGATTTGTAATCGAACTGACAGATTGCAAACGTTAGGATCCCGGCTCCGGTTCAATTTCCGGGCTAGATCTGGGCGTCACTGCTTGGGTTTCATTTTCCGGGCTCCGAGAAACTCACTTTGGTGGGTTTAATTTGTGGCCAGCAAAATTGATCGGACGAATAGCTGGGGACGAAAAGATCAGAAAATAGACGCGGCGAAGGAGAAAAGACCGGTCGGCAAAAAAAACGGACGAGGAGAGCTTGTGAGATGAACTAATTCGGAGTTGGCTCTAGTGGTTTTTCTTTGGCTTTGGGTGAATTCGATTACGTGTTTGGCTGAAGAAGAAGGAGAAATCCTTTATCGACAAAGAATATGGGAGGTGGTAGAGCAAAGCTTTTGAATTTTACCGTTCATGGTTGCTAGTTTTTCTTTGTGATGCGGCATCGATGAAGAAGACGCAGTTCGGCGAGGAAGAAGAAGAGTGAATCACAAAATGGGGGAAAAATATTTCCTTGGGCCAATTTTCTGCTGGCAAATTTGATCCAAACAAGAAATCAAAAGTGTTTTCAAAATTGATTTTGGAAAACAGCCTTCCAAACAAACTTTGGGCTCTAGTCCCACCAAATTTCTTCCAAAACATGGTTTGAAAAAAGATAACACACATGGCCTAATTCACTAAAGAAAAAGTAAAGGAATAAACTTGGATGCAACATGCATCATCATTCTGACAAAGATAAAGGGCATCACTTTATTCTAGCAACTCCTCTAGTTTTGAGATTTTCATCTCAAGAATCTACTACTAGGAATTTAATGTGTAATTTCAGCTATCAATGCATATTTCTTAATGATCTTAAATTTCAATTATTTTTAACTATTTCATTCATTTGTACCAATAGCCAAATTCAATGTTTGCCAAATTGGCCAACATTTATATGTTTTGACACAAAATGAAAAGGTAGCAATAAGAACTCAGAGAGTGGAAGAAGAATAAGATTGATTGCTTGCCTCTTGTCCTAGAGGAGAAGGAAAGACATCAATAAGAACTTGGAAGAAAAAAGTTACTCTTTTATTTATTAAAATAAAACCACTAAAGATGCATCATAGGCAATAAGAGTGTTTTCTTGATTATCTAAAGTAAACTAGAGGTTAAACTAGACAACATTATCTAAACTTGTAAACTTGATAACTAAGTGTTAAACTCAATTCAATATACATCAAAAGATCAATTAGATACGCGATAAGTAAAAGTCATGATCGCGATACGTTTGCAACTAAACTCAATGTTTGGTACATCATAGGCTAAACTCGATACGCAACATATCAATTAAAGTCAAGTTAAATTCAATACACGATACAAGACATTTGGTGTTGACTCAATATGTGATACATCAAAAACTAAATCTTGACACACATATTTTCATAATATAGTCACGATAAACTCGATATGCAAATTTTCATCATAGACTAAATACGATATGACATCGTTGGACCGTCATACCATCCAATATAAATTTTTGTCAAAATGTTTGATCGTTTACTTTATATTTGTCTTAGTATAATAAACGGTTGAGATTTAAATGCTCTTTCAAAAAAGGAAAAAGAACACCTTAATAGTGCAAAAGTGTAGAATCTTAATAAATATTAAGAAGAGGTACTTCTAATTTATAGCTATTATTAACTAATCTTAATGCTTAAAGAAAACCAATTAAAAACTATTACCAAAGAGGACACAACTTTCAATAAATCACCTTAAGGCCCAAAATAAGTTCTTTGATTGCAAAAACCACTGTGGAAGGGAAAAAAGAATGAAAACCAATGGCTTCGGCCCATAAAACTCCTCGCTTTGTCACACTTGTCACCTTCTTCACTCTTCTCTTAAACCCTAATCCTCCTCTCTCTTCCTATACACATTAGTTGCAGAGATACACTTTTTACCACACAGACTCTTGGTAGGAGAAGCAATTTCTGAATAAAACTCCTTGAGATTAGGAAAGGAGTTGACAATGGAGGTTGCTTCAGAAGCCGGGCAGAAACCAAAGAGTGAGGAATTTACTTTGGCATCCATAAAGGAGCTTCCAGCTCCATCTTCCTCTTCTGGGTTTTCGAATTCTTCCCCGGTTTTGGCCCGGTTCAGGTTGGATAAGGGTGTTGCTGAGCTCCGGCTCTCCCAGGAATCTGAAACCAAATCATTGATTCAGTTGGACCTTCGTAAAACTCAGGCGGGTTCTGTTTTTGGTTGAATTTTGTCTCTGCTCATTGTGACTTAATTTGTGATGGGGTTTTGAATTGATGTAATGTTGAAAGATTACAGCAAATTAAGATTGTAACTTTCTGGAATTGAAGGGAAACAAATGCCAGAACTATAGATTCTCTGCAAGTTCTAATTTTTGGGAGTTGTATTGAGAAAATTTGAAGTTTTTACCAATAATTTTGTTTGTTGAAAGAGATATCAGCTTGAGGAATCTTTCAGTTTTTAGTGTTAAATGATTAAAAAATCTATTGCTAAGAATGTTTGTACTCCATTTGAAACTTTTTTGTTATGGAATTATTATATTGATTTTCTGTTGCCCCTGTTGTCCTCCCTCAGATTTTTAAACTTAGCGCGGTTCAATCGGTGTGTATCCAAGAGGCTTCGGAAGCTAATAAAGAGGTGCGAGAACTCTCTTCAGTTCCCTTTTACTCGTAGGGAAGATACTTGTAGAAATTTGATTCTTGATGGGGTTGGCATTATTATGAGATATAGCCTTGCAGTTCTCCTTGTCCATCTGTTAACTTTATGCTCTTGAATCAGAAAACCTATTCAAGCGGAATCACAATTCAATTTAGAAACGAGGAGGAAAGTAGGGCCTTCCATTGTGCATATGAGCAATGGAAGAAAGGAGCGGTTTTTGAAGGTCTGCTGTTTATTTTCTTAATCTATAATTTGTGTGGGATTATTGATTGGGGTAACATGTTTATTTAATTCATATTCAACATGGGCTATTGTCTGTTATGACTTTTGAAACTCTCCTTTTGTGCCTTGATTATCAAAGTGGGGGGCTGTGCTGTTTAAGTAATTGCTATATAATAATATCTTAAATTTGCCTGTACCTTGATTTTGTATGAATAAATAGGTACTAAAGTGATAACTCATCGTCAAGTTGCATTTAATTCTCCTCATAGTACTGACTTTTCTTTTTGTTCCAGGACCAAGTTTGCCCAACGGAACTATGGAAAGTTCAAAAAGCAAATTTGATACCAAAATAGAATCATCTTCGGCTAAAATGTACTTCCATTACTATGGGCAGTTACTTCATCAACAAAATATGTTGCAGGATTATGTGAGAACAGGTTTTTTTCCATTTTAAAATTGATTACCCTTGATATCACTGTGGTGGTAGATTGAGTTTTCTTAAAGGCTTTTATGTTGATTTGCATTCTTAAATGCTGATTTGATAGAATTCAACACTTATGAATAAATGCTTTGTATCATTGCACTCTGACTTCTATATTTGTTAATGTTTCCAATGACATAGTGTGCATCTTTCACGCTGCATTTGTATTTGATATAGATATATTTATTATCATGGTTATTAACAAATAATTTGTGTCTATGCTTTGAAGTTTGGAGTGGATTACTTTCTTTTTCTGATGAAGTTAGTATCTGATGCGAAGACCTTTATTTTTCAATTGAATTTAGCATTGTTCAACTAAAGTTCGAAAAGTTTGTTTGAATATCAATTGGATTGTGCCTGAAACTTGCTGCAAGAGATGCTATTCAGGAGGGGATAACTACCTCCTCCCTCTTTCCTTTTTTACTTCTTGATGCTTAACATCATTGTTATGCATATTTCAGGAACTTATTATGCTGCGGTCATTGAGAACCGTGCTGATTTTATAGGCCGTGTAGTTGTTGATGTTGGTGCTGGCAGTGGCATCTTGTCCCTGTTTGCTGCCCAGGTATTTCTAAACGTGTATAGATCACAAAATATGGGTTTTTAATCAAGAGAGCCTTCTTAACCAGTCTTCTACTCATGTCTCACCACTTTGTTTCTGTCTGTCACCCCCTATATATGTACCCCTCTCTTAGGCTGGTGCAAAGCATGTCTATGCTGTGGAAGCATCTGAAATGGCAGAATATGCACGTAAACTTATTGCTGGAAATGCATCACTTGGTGAAAGAATTACGGTGAGTGTTTATCTTGAGCCAATTTTTTAATGAGCATCATTATTGCTTTTTCCTTGCAAGTAATCCAAGATTTAATATTTTCATATGTATTCCAGGTAATCAAGGGGAAAGTTGAAGATGTTCAATTACCTGAGAAAGCTGATATCTTGATATCTGAACCTATGGGTAAGTTAGCACTGTCATAATCAAAAGTAAACATAATATATTAGGTTATTATTGTTGCAGGCTTTGTGGTCAATGCTGTCTTATCATAGAATACTTGCTTCTGTCCTGTTTTTCACCGATTCCTGTCATGTTTTTTTTTTTTTTTTTTTGTTGTTGTACTAACCTGTGGTCTCCTCTGTTTTGGTTTTTTATTTCCCCCGATTCCTGTCATGTTTTGATCAATGTTTGTTTTGTTTAGTTGTTGTTTTTGAATTGTGGCTCAAGAGTTGAGCTTATCTTCCTTTTGATATTGATAAGCTTTATAGTATTAGTAGCTGCCCTTCTATGACCTTTGGCTGTCGAATCTCAGTATCTTCCAGCAAGTTTAAATTATGCTTATCACAGTTTATAAAACGGTTTGATTCTTGTATTTCATATTTTTTTCTTGTGATATCATATTTCGGGAGCCATTATCTGTTCCCAGCCACATCAAGGGCATCACAATGCCGAGGCAAATGTGCATATTCTTGTAGCAATTAATTAAACTTTACCTTTTATCTGACAAAGGAAGGGTTGTCTGCTGCAGGCACTTTGCTGGTCAATGAGAGAATGCTGGAGTCTTACGTGATAGCAAGAGATCGATTTCTTGTTCCTAATGGAAAAATGTTCCCGACAGTAGGAAGGTGATGCAACAAGTTTCCTTGTAATTAACAGTATTCTAAATGCCTAGTCCCAGTCTAGATCCTAATAATAGCTTATTGAAGTACTTACATCTTTTTGTTAAGGAAATATTTTCCTTTGGTGGCTTTACATAATCGTTTCTTCACTTGACTGACTCACCTGTGCAGAATTTTTACATAAATATGTGATCCATTGTGTAATCTTTTCTTCAATACAAGTGAACCCATCTCCAAGCATTTATTCCTTCTTGGTATCTATTTGGCTTCAAGAATTTTAATATGCTGCTCTGTTTCTGTTCTCAATGTCGAGTCTGATGACTTGCATGTGCTTGCTCTTGCAGAATACACATGGCTCCTTTCAGTGATGAGTATTTATACATTGAAATTGCTAATAAGGTATGCATTTCTTGTTCCTTTTTACAATTGTTTTTTTTCCAATTTTAATTTGTTGGTAGCTTTTCTTGACCAATGAGAAATATTTGTACTTTTCATGAAATCCAAATATAGTGTCGGATTCTGCTTTCAGACTTTCATTTTGAATAGATTCTGTAGACAGTCTTGTTTGTGGTGTCTGTGTCCGTCATTTTGGCTGGTTCTTTTGATTGCATTTGGATGAGGAAATCTGTATGTAAACCATGATCACACCCTAAATTTGTTGCAGTTAGTTTGCACTTTTTCCCATGGAAAACTTTAAAAGATTGGGGATTAAAAGGATTGGAACAGTTTCTAGGAAGTTTAGCTTAATGAATAGATAAATGTAGTTTATGCTAAGCAGTTTGTAATCATATATCTCCATGCTGATATCAAAACTTCATTAACACTAGGTAGCATTTGAAAGGATTTGGATAGATAATGGAAGGAATAAAATTCTGTTTTATTTCTCTCGAATGCTTTTATTTGTTTATTTTCATAATATGATATTCTCTGCCAAACCCTGGTGTTATAATTTATTTTGTTCCTTGTTGTTTAGGCTCTCTTTTGGCAGCAGCAAAACTATTATGGGGTTAATTTGACGTCTTTACATGGATCTGCATTCCAAGGATACTTTTCACAGGTCTTTCATGGATATCTTATAGAACATTTTGAATCTCATATCTATGTTAAATTTGATGGTTTTTTTTCCTTATGGATTGCTCATGTTACCAACTGCTTTTTAAATACTATTCTCTATTGCCATTTTTCTTTCTCTTACTGCTTTGCTGTTGTTACAGCCGGTGGTTGATGCTTTTGATCCAAGGTTATTGGTGGCACCTGCAATAACCCATGTTATAGACTTCACTTCTATAAAGGTATTGGTAGTGGTGGACTCTATCTGTTGTTGCCCTTACGCGGTTACTCCTTTTGTTTTAGCATGCTTGTAATCTCTACATTAGTTGATTTCGTCTAATTAGGTGAAGAAAATATGTATTATACCTTTAGTTTATATGATGAATCATGCATATGGATGTAGGACTCTTTTCAAATTTGATCGACTTCATGTTAATAATGTGAACTCTAAATCATTTTTCAGGAGGAAGATTTATATGAGATAGACGTGCCTTTGAAATTTATATCATCTGTTGGCACCAGGATTCATGGATTGGCTTGCTGGTTTGATGTTCTGTTTAATGGAAGGTATGCAATGATCTTTTTCTCGTTATTAATTTTTCTGGCAGATCACGTCCAAACTCTAATTGTGTCAAATTTCTATCGCCTGCAGTACTGTACAGAGGTGGCTGACCACTTCACCTGGTGCACCTACCACCCACTGGTACCAGCTACGCTGTGTTTTAGCTCAACCGCTTTATGTCATGCCAGGACAAGAAATAACTGGTCGACTTCACCTGATCGCTCATACTGCCCAGAGCTACACAATTAACCTGACATTATCAAGTTGGATATTCTATTTCCTTTCACACTTAGCAATACCTGTTATGTTTTAGTTTTCCAAAATTGTCACTTTCTTGTTAATTATCATGCTCTTGACGTCATCAACAGCAAAAATGTGGGGCCCTGGTGCTGAGCAAGGAGGAATACTGCAAACTTCATCTGGAAAGCTTGATCTAAAAGAACCCTATTATCGGATGTCTCAACCCCAAGTCTACCCGGTTGCCCAAGATCAGCAATCTCAACAGTTATTGCAAACACAGGTATTGACTTATCTTGGGAGCTTCTTTTCAACTCTTGGAAATGGTAAAATTCATGTCTATCTTTTGCTTTCGGTATTTCGTGACTGTAATTTAAAGGTCATAGTTATTAAGAAAGTATTTGACCCGAGGTCTGTCTGTTTTGTGCATTTAATGCGTATGTGTTCATTGTTGCTGTCTAGTGTATTTGCTGTGAAGACGTCGAAGTTGGTGTATGAAATTTGTTTGAAATGCCAAACCACCCCTTGGTAATTGCGTTGTGTTGAGTTTCCACATTTGTAATATAGAAGCTTTAAAAAAGTGCTGTGATCATACTGATGCTTGATACAGGCTCCTTTCTTCTATCGTGATACTTTTATATTCTTGCTCTGTTGTCCATCTTGTTCGGATCAATTTGAGAGACTGTTTCTTGTTTCGTGTTGTGATTTTGTTTGTTGCCCGAGTAGAACTCAAGGTTGGCTTGTTCTCAACAGGATATGCCTATACTATCCCAGGATGAAGATGCTTCAGATTTATTGCAGCCGCCACCACAGCAATCCGGCGCCCAGCTCAATTCCATTTGAGCTCTGAGCTGTGCAATGGCAGATGGCCTTATACATTTGTATGAATTAGCAAATTGGCTGATCCCACATGTGAAGAAGAGCTTTGATCCAGTAGGGATTTTAACCTGTAACCTTTTTCTTTTCTGTGCCTGTAAATGAAGGGAAAAATAATAACTCTTAATTCCTCGACTGCGAGTGATTTACCCTGTATACTATTTCCCAAAAAAAAAAAAAAAACAATAATTATGCAAATTTGATGAGAAGTTTTCTGCGTTCTATTTTGGTGTAATGTTGCGGTACTACTTTTTGGGAAAGGTAATGATATATTTCGATCGTTTTCTTTTCTTACAAACTAAAAATGGTGCATTCTTATGCAAGTAGAGATGGCAATTCTTTACATGAAGCAAGAACAATGTATGAGTTGGGGCTATTTTGTTGGGATTGGTGAGTTAAATGAGTTAATACAAATAATACGACGAAGTCAAATTTAAATTTGAAATGTAAACTTGAATATGAGTAATGCTAGATACAACATATACCGATCACGATATTAATATCAATAGGCTAGGGTTACACTGATGATTTGCAAGTTAAATAGAATACAACATAAAGCGATCACTATATTAGTATTAATAGGTTTGCAAGTTAAATAAAATACAACATAAACAAATCACGATATTAGTATAAATAGTTAGGGTTACGCTAGGATGAATTTGCAAGTTAAATAAGTTGACACATATAACATGAATAATCAGTCGAGTAACGCTAGGGATGACAAATGAACACCCATGAAACTGGACACGATTCGAATTGCCAGTTAAATATGCAAACTTCCACTTGTTAACAAAATGCAGTTACCACTAAAATGTATCCATCCAAAACTACAAAACAAGATCACTACATAAACTCATCACAATATTCATACTAACATAGCTCTAATACCCAAAACCTATTTTCCAAATCTAGACAAATCACACTCTGAGCAGTCAGTCACTACAGCAACATTCACTCATTCAGTACTGACAAATCCACAGCTTGTTGAAGACCTTCCAAGCAACCTGACGAACTGAAACATCTTAGTAGCCAGAGGAAAAGAAAACAAAAGCCGTAGTAGCTAGGAGCGAAATGGGAGCAGCCTAAACTGTGAAAACGGGGTTGTGGGAGAGCAATACAAGCGTCGTGCTGCTAGGCGAAGCAGTACACTATTGTCTCAGAAGGCTTGTAAAGGTGATTTCACTGGCCAAAAATTGCAATCTCCCTAGTTGAAGCACCTCCATTTTGCTGCAGCAGAAATCCCCCATCAATTTCAAGAAGAAAGAATTGAACAACAGCCTCATCATCATGTGGAAAGCTAACCAAATGGATCCAATTATCACTCAAGAGAGTGACAAAGAACTCGATTTTGTAAAGAGAAAATCGTAATGTACACAATGCCACACCTCACCTGAATCCTCTGTGTAATCGCCAAACAGAACCATTCCTCCAAAACCATATCTGGCAGGCACATTATACATAGAGATACCTCTGTGTTCTCATCCATTGTTTTCAAAATCAAAACCCGAAGATGAATTTCGCCATCCAATAAACAAATTATACATTCCGGGCACAATCAAGACTTTGACCTTATCAATCTAATCTAAGAGCATTCTTCTTCTGTTGTTCTTCAGATATGTCATTGGGAGACAGAAGACTCTCAGTAAAGATCATCACTCCATCTTCAAACAAATCTGGAATATCATCAACTACCATATCCCTCCAAACTCCATTTTTCAAATTATATGCAACCAATTGCTCACTATCGTTTTCCAAAACGATCTCATCCTCCCTCAAAAGACAAACAACCTTAAATGAATACCCATTTTCATCGTCCACGGGACCATTGATGGTGAGTTTGGTCCAAGAATCTTGCACACCATACTCTTTCATCACCCAAACATCAATGGAACCCTTGTATGAATCAACCACCATGGCAAGACACCCTCCAAGAACAGTAAGCTCATTAAACACAAATTTATCTTCATCAACACCTCTAGGAGGTGGAACTTTCTCAAATTCCTCGCGGGCCAAATTAAAAGCGGCTATAACAGAAGGATATTCTCTATTCTTATTGTCAGAAGCCAACCAATGTATGCAACCATTCAAAAAAACCCCAGATGCAATATGAGGAACAGCATGATCATAAGGGGAATTTGCAAGTCTCCTCCAAGTTTTCATCTTTAAGCTATAAATATCCACAAATGTCTCAGCACAATCTGGTTCGTGTTCATTATCCGTGTCATAATATGAAAGCGTGACAATTTTGTAATCATCATTAGAACTATCGTAGCCGAAACCAAACATACAAAAACTAACAAAAGGGTCCAAAGATAAGCAGAAATTAGGCACTTCCACAGCTTCCAAAGTCATGGGATTGGTCAAAAACTTACAACGCTCCTCATTCACTACCAGAATCAAGCCATGGCATGAACCCTCGATACTAACCCACTTATTCTGCTGAAACAGGGGACAAATTACCTTTCTTGAAACGCCGTCGTTACCACTGCTGCTGCCGTCGGGAGTTAAAGTTAAGATGTAAGGAGAGTGATCGGAGGAAGACGCCAGGACGATGTTTTGAGGGCCGTGGATGTGGGAGTTGAGGTGGGCTTTCACAAATTGAGGGCTGGAGAGCAAAGAGCGCCATGGCTTTGAAACACATCTGAATCGGCCGATTGATTTCACAGGGAGGCGTAAGAGTATGTCGGTGATGAGATCTTGAGGAAGGCTCGGAGCAAAATCAGACATGGCTACTGCTATGGGTTTGATTTTCTTGTTTTCAGCACAAATTTCTGGGCAGGTTTGAAGGTTTTTGCCTGAAGTTTCAGGGTTCTTGTTTCTAGTGAGATTTACAGATCAATCAAGAATTAATCACTGCATAGTGAGTAGTATGCTTCAATTCTCTTCCTTCATGCTTTGGCCAAACCTCTCATTTTAGCATTTTATATTAGAGGGCGTGAACAGATAGATTAATATCATTTCGTTAGTGTTTATGCAAGCCACCTACATTGACAAAAGCATGCTTTCATTGGAATTCACCGAAATACTACATTCACTCTTTCCAATACTAAAAAGCATGCTTTATATTCTAGGAATGATATACTCACCAATAAATCATAACAAATTTTTGATAACAATTTATGTGACATGCATTCATTGGCCAATTATTTGATATTAATAAAAATGTAACCAATGAATGCATTGTTATCAAAAAGTTGCTGTGATTTATTGATAAGACTATCATTACTCTTTAGAATATATTTTAACAGGACCATATCATCATCAAATCTATTGAATTTGGAATATGAAAACCGTCCATAAATATTTTGCCTAATAATGAACTAGAAATTTTTTTTTTGTTATTATTCGGGAATTGTGAAAAAATTTCCACACCGTTTTTGAAATAATTCATGTTTTGGTCATTTTACAAGAACCGAAAAATAAAGTTTTAGACAAAATTGAGCGTTGCGCCTCAATTTAGCATTGATTGGTCATCTGTTTTGTAAAGGCTGCCATTTTCTTAAATAGTGATTGCTCTCCACACTAATATTGCCCTAAAAAGGAACTATAAATATATTTTTCTTATTGGGGAGTGTGAAAAATTTTCCTAGCCGTCTTCGAGAATAACTCATGTTTGGATAATTTTACAGGGGCCAGAAAATAAAATTTTGGACAAACTGAGTGTTGCGCCTACACTTACTACTGATTGGTCATCATTTTTTCAAAGGCTGCTCTTTTCCTAAATACTTATTGCCCTCAAGACTAATTTTGATTAAAAATGAACTAGAAATATATATATTTATTACTCAGGACGTGTGAAAAAATTCTACACATTCTTCAAAAATAAGTCATGTTTTGGTTATTTTACGGGGGTGGAAAAATAAAATTTTGGACAAAATTGAGTGTTGCGCCTCAATTTAGTACGGATCGGTCCTCGATTTTTAAAGGCTGCTATTTTTTTAAATATTGATTACCCTCTACACTAATATTGCCTAAAGAGGAAATAATATTGATTAACCTGTACACTAATATTGCCTAACCTTTTTCGAAAATAACTCATGCTCCGAGATTGGGGTCGGGGCCAGGGCTTGGTCAGATCCGGGGTTGGGGTTGGGGCTTGGTCGGGTCTGGGGCCAGGGTTAAGGTCGAGGGCGAGGCCGAGGTTGAGGTGGGAGCGGGGCTGGGGCAGAGGTCGGGACATGGTAATGGTGGGGCCGATGTCAGGTCGGGGACGAAGCCGAGGTCCAGATCGAAACGGGGGTAGGGCCAGGGTCTGGGTAGAGGCGAGGTCAGGGTGGGTTCGGAGTTGGGGCAGATCTAGGGCAGAACAGGCCGACTCACGAGTTTAACTTAAAATGACTTTAAAATTTTTTAAGTATATTATAAAGCATATTGAAAGTGTACTTCAAAAAATTTAGTTTAAGTACATTTTACTTAAAAAAGTTTTTAAAAAATATTTTGCAATTTCTTGTTCAAACACCATTTTAAAATATTTTATACTATTAAAACATTAAATACGTTTTTAAAGTACTTGTCCAATAATAAAATTGGTCAAGTGATGGAAATGGCGCTGCTGATGAAGGAGGATTATGAGAACAAAGTATTTATGCTTTGGTTCAATCCAATAACATTTATATTAATTGTGCTAAAATGCAAGCATTGCCACACAATATATATATATATATATATATTTAGATAAGGAAAATGAAATAAACAAATTAAATTTATATAATCATTCAGCATTTATTCTGCATCTCCATAAGCACTACATATACATATATATGAACCAATATTTTTTGACTTAAATATATAACCCATCTCTCTCAGTTAGATCACATACACAAATAAAATACCTTTAAGGAGATCACAGGCTCTCTCTTATTGATGTTTCTGTCCTCTTATTCCAGCTCTTCTCCTCTTGTGCTAAATGGATTACCAGTATTCCACGATTCCCTAGTGGCCTTCCTCGGCCATGAGTCGTCGCCATCATGTTCTTTGCCATACAGTGATTTGGCACAATGGAAGTGAATTTGGTATCTTATACATTCCTTACACTGGAAAGCCATACCTTCGCTTCTAGAATCAATGACTTCATTGCAGTATTTACAGGGTCGGTCCACAATGATTCTTTCAAGAGTGAGCTGGTGGGCATGATAGCTTAACTTCAGAATTCCTCCAAACTTGATATTTGACAAGTGATCAAGTTGAGGAATGCAGGTGATGTGAAAAGCTTGGTTGCACTCAGCACAATAGTAAAACCAACCTTGAATGTTCACTTCATCCTCACAAATCTCACAGTAATATTCTTCTGAAATATGTGGCTTATAAGTAAGTTTAAGTGGATGCTTATCATACCTGTGGTGAACTATGCTTGGGTAACTTGCACATTTTATATGCAAATTGAAGCTACAAGTTTCACATCGGTATATGTATTCTCCTTGATCTTCACCGGCAAGGAGACAACAGGGACACGGTGCATATCTCCTCTTGTCCAATATCAACCTATGTTTTGGATGTGATTCGTGTATTATAAATCTTGGTGTGAGGGCACATTTCACATCCAAGTTTACTGCATTGTCTGAAAAACGACAACCATTGCTTCTCCTTTTGCAAGCATCACAGTAAAATACATTGAAAAAATAAGGTGAATCACCAAGGGAATTAGATCGGATATCGAGTTCCCTCTCACCGAATTGAGCCTTCCCACCCATATAAAAGCACTCAGCATGCATCAAAATGCTGCATTTTGCGTCCCTTAAGCTATAAAATGGTGGTGAAATAGGTTGAATGCAGAGATTGCATAATAAACTCCAATTTGAATTTTTCTTTCTCTCCTGATGATTTGATGATCCATCATTGGTTGGCATCGCATTATGAAGGATCCAAGTGCGGCCAAGAGGACCCTCCAACTGGACATCATAAACTTGATGAGTACCCTTGGTTATATATGGGATAAAACTTATGGATACATCGTCCACTGGAAGCCGGATTGTGTTCTCGAAATCAACCAAGCGACTTCTTGCTTCATTAATAAAAACAAAACACATCACATCACATCACCTAACATAATATGTATATATTTGACAAATCACATAATATTTAAAACCCAATGTGTACCCAAATATGCATTTGGTTTTAAAATATAAAATAAAGTTTTATGCAAACGTACGTACGTATGTGAACTGATTTATCAAATATATAATTCAATCGAAACCACGCTTAGTAAAAAATATAAATAGTAGTATATATATATTATTGTTTAGGTTTTATGAATTTTTATAATATTCCCTGGGCAGGAAAATTTTCCACTGACATTATGGTATCTCAAAAAATAATATCTTTAGTTTTTAAGTGTGATTTGTTTTGAACCAAATATTATTATATTAGTAAGAATAAAAAAAAATAAAAAGTTTGAAAATAGACTGAAACAAAAATAAATTTTAAAAGTGGACTTTTTGAGTAGAATAACGGGAAAAATGTATAAATAATAGAGGGACGATTCACGTAATAAATTTTATAATGAATTTTATACTCCAAACAAATTTTTAAAAAAATATATATATTGATTATTAAATGTAATGGAAGTGACTCCAATATGTCATTATTATAAAGGGGATTCCAAATTCCTTAAAAGGATGGATGGTAAATTTTTAAAACTCCTCTAAAGGGCATAAAAATATTTTAATGCTTTAAATAAATTATTAATGCCCACCCTACCCTTTTGAAAATAAAAGATAAAATTTTAATTTTTCCTGAGAATTACGCATGATTGGCTCAATTTGTAATAGATGAGGAAGACCAAACTGCAAAATTTTCATCCATAAAAATTCCATGCTAAACCAAAGTCAAGCCAAGAAACAAAGCTTTCAAATAACCGAATTAATTAATTCAATGAGAAGAAGGCTTGAAATCATTATTTCTTTCCCAAATTATTGCAGATTTACCATCAACTCCAATCCCTTGTTTTTATTGCAAAAGTGACAAAAGAAAAAAGTTTTATTGCAGCAAACTAATGTTATATAAAAAGCTTCTCTAAAATAATTAGTTCAAAAAACAATTTATACTGATATCAAAGGAAATTTATTTAATATATCCGTAATAACATTTCTAAAATAAACATGCATGAAATACTTGTTTAAAATACTTTAAAAATACAGGGAGATAACTAATTTCCATACTTAACTGATCGCAACATAATATTTTATTATATATATGAAGAATAATTAAGCATTCCCCCATATATATATATAAATATAATATAATATAAATTGACAAACAATATTTATTTCATTAAATATTGAAATCAGAATTAACGAACGCCCTTCCTTCAAGTTGTTTGCATTTCGTTGCTTACGTGTAAAAGAAATTCACCACAATTTTTTTTGGTAATTAATTGATTAGAGACGTTGTATCAATTAATATTAATTCATACATATTTGTCAAATGAATATATAGTTGAAAACATATTGATGCACTTACCCGGAAATAAAACAGACATGAAAGGTTCTGTGGCTGATTTTGCACATTGTACATGGGCAACATATCGGCACCCACCACATTCATAGACCCAGAATCGGTGATTTATTGGCTTTGCACAGATTCGGCAGGCCACACGATCACCTTGATGATCGTGATCAAGATCTGATGTAGTGCTTGAACCCCCTGATTTATTATGAGAAGAATATTTAAGTTGAAGAAGGTGCTCGTGATGATCCTCTGCCATAAAGGTGGATGGTAGTTGAGCGCAACTTCTAGCTATCCAAAACTCGCATAAATTGCACATAAGAGGAGAGTCATAGTGCTTTACACCACATCCTTGACAAAGGAACAAAGCTTTCTCACCCATAGGCAGCAGTGGATGTTGAGGATGGCTCCCATGTTCGACTTTGAAACCCCGCCTAACCAGTACTGCACATACAATGTCTATTCCGAATTCTGGCCTGCAAATTTTGCATTCATAAAACACGTCGCTACGTTTGTTGATGAGATCTCCACATATACGACACTCAATTAACCTTTTCCTGCTCCAACTAATCCCCAGCACGAGTGGGTGATTAGAATGGCAAGGATGTTGGATTTCAGATGGTAAATCACTGCAAGATATGTGCTCTTTAAAGTCACAATATATAGCCATATATCCGTCCTTGCATTTGTAAAATTGGTTTGATGCGATGGGGAATTTGCAAGTATGGCATGAGGGATATTGTTTATTATCATTCTCGACAACTCTTACTTCATGCCCAAGAGATTTGTGCTCAGAAGACCATGACATTTCTCTCCACCAAAATCACTAAGTTAATGAAGCAACCACTCAAGATTTTGAGACCGAAAAAGACTTATAATTTGATGGGATAAATTAGTTAAGGATTGAAGCTTGATCCCATTCCTATATATATATAGAGAGTATATATATATATATATATATATATATATGCTTGTCTTAATTAAAGAAGAAATATGTTTCCAAATAGAGAGGCAGATTACGCAATTAACAAACCTAAAAATATTATACTCTCTCAGTTGAAAAACACAAGAAACGAATAAATATATAAATAAATAAATATCGGAAGAGTTTTGTTATATTCTTTTCTTTATTACTTTAGTTACACTTTATTCCTTCCAAAGGTTAAAGAAACAAATTATACGTGTGAGAGTTTTGCTTTATTCTTTCTTGAGCTAGTTTTATTTTATTCTTTTCATTATTTATTAATTATTTTATTCCAGACCAAGAATAATTACTTTACGTGTGCCTACCAAGAATTTAAAGCAAAGATTACAAAATCAAGAAATATAATATGATGCTCCCTCCTCCGATGGGAAAGTGATGACTTTCTCTCCAAATTTACAAAATTAAAAATTACTTTAATTTCAGATAAAATTGGTATAAAATTGATATATTTGATTTTAATTATAATTTTTTATTCTTACAACCCACAATATTTAAGCCTAGGATTTCAAGTGGTTGCATGATCTTTCCATTCTAATTCATCCACTAACAAAGAACAAAAGAAATAAATAAACAAATAACAAAAAAATTTATATTCAGCACTAGCCCCTAATATTCTACCTAAGGGCCAAATAAGTCCCTTACGTTTTTTTGGCCCAAAATAAGCCCCCCCGACATTACAAAATAGGACCAGTTTAGCTCATTTACGTGTAAGGACTTAACGGAGCCCAATTTTGTAAACATTAATAGTGTATTTGGACACAACTAATAATGTTAAGGGCATATTTGGAAACAACATAAAACGACATTAGGGGATTATTTGACTATAGAATAAAATTTTAGGGGCCAAAATCAACCTTTACGTTTGACAGTCTAATGAACCCAATAAAGTATTTTACATGTGTAAAACTACATAGGTTCGAAATTCATAGATTCAAATCAATTAATTGCACGTACTACTTGAATTCCTTGAAACTGATATGGTTGGAAAATGGGTTGTAGATTAAACGTTTCGTTGAAACTGATATGGTTGGAAAATGGGTTGTAGAGGTTTTTGGTTTTCTTCGGTAATGTGTTGCTTTTGTTTTATATTTTGTTCTCCAAATTTAGATCTATCGATCTTGACTATCAAAAGACCGCAATAATCTAGCTAGGTAAGAGATCAGTCTTAATTAATTCGTGGAGCTGTTCAAAGTTTTCTTCCGTTAATTATTGGATTTGTTATTCGCAGTGACGATTTTACTAGTCGCAGTAACATTTTAAGTGAAATTCCTAAAATGCCCTTAAGACTTTAAAAAAAAACAAAATCATATTAAATCACTCTATAAAAATCCGACTTGTATACCATAAGTTGTATGCTATTGTTTGCTTATTTTCACTATTTACCGCCAGTAATTCATTTTTTATTCACACGTGTATTCAAATATGACCGACAGACAAGAGTACGATCCATATTACACGGTATGTAATAACTGTATACAATTTTTTACGTGAAATTTATTTTTCCTTAATAAAAAATATCTGTTTGATCTTTGATTTAGACCCGGATCTGCGAATATCTGGCCGATTTTGGCCGAAAATGTAAAATCCGGGTGAGGAGATTGTCTCCTCGCCCGGATTTCGATCGGAAAACCGCCAGTGACCGGCTGTATTTCCAGCGGAAGTACCGCCGGAGACCGGCGGTAGTGGGAGGGAAAATACCGCCCGGCGAAGGGCAGAATTTGTACCTAGGAGGACCGCCGGTTACCGGATTCCGGGTGGTTTTTCCGGCTACAGACTAATCCGGCGGTATTTTCGGTCCGGTCGTCTGCCTGAAAAACCGCCGGTTGTGTGGTATTTTTACGGCGGCGGGCGGTAATTTTTTCGATTTCTCGGCCAAAAGGGCCCGATATCCCGCTGGGGGTGAGATTTACGAAATATCCCCCCTATGTTATGTAGAATTTTGTCACATTCTCACCTCTCGTAGATGAGAGTATTCAAAAATTTACTGGTTGCGCTAAATTTTGGGTTTCAGTTTGCTTACCCATCGTTTTGTATTAACAAGATATCCGTTTGGAGAGGGATGACATATTTTCTGACCACACGGAGGTATTTCAAACGGACGAAGAGTTTAGAAGTAAGGAAGATTTGGTTGCATGGGTGAAAGCTACATCATCTGAACACAATATGACGGCAAAAATTACATCTTATTCGATAATGTTGAGCCTTTTCCTTTCAAGAGGCAGAAAAGGGCGAGTTGAGATAGGGTGCGATAGATGAGAAACAGTTAGAGATAAGCCACTCCTACCAGAAGGGAAGAGCAGGCGGAACAATACCAGCATCAAATTGACAAAATGTCCATTTTACCTTGTGGGACGCGAAATTGCTGGGGGAAATTGGATGTTAGAGATTAAAAATGGTAATCACAATCATGAATTACAGCAAGTTCGAAATTGGCATTCATCGCACTCACGGCTAACAGTAGCGGAGAAGAAGAAGGTTGCAAAAATGTCAAGTATTAATATCAGGCCGAAGCATATATTGGCCCAGTTACAAGCGGATGATCCTCAAAATATCAGCAATATAAGATAGGTGTACAATGAAGCAGCAAAAGGAAGAAGGGAGGCGAGGGGAGATATGACTAACATGCAGTATTTCTTCAAACTTGTGCACGATCACGAATACTTCTATGCGCACATAGCTGACGATGATAGTAATGCAGTCGGGCACATTTTCTTCGCACACAAGAAGGCCCATTCTCTATTTGGTTTGTTTCCGTACGTTTTGTACGACATACAAGACAAATAGGTATGACATGCCTCTTCTGCAGATAATGGCTCATGTCCCCACATCTCAGTATGTTCATATTGCTTTCATTTTCATGCGGGACGAGACTACCCCGAGCTATTTGTGGGCCATGACTCAATTGAGAAATTTATTCGAGGGCAACAAATTCCCACATGTGGTCATTACTGATCGAGAGATTGCCATAATGAACCCTGTGAAAAAAGTATTCCCACATGCTACCCAACTACTGTGTGCAGGCAACACATTGAAATGGATGTAAAGAAACATGTAGTAGCAGCGCGCAACGACAAAACTACAACGGATGTGTTTCTATATCGTTGGGGGCAAGTGGGGAAAGCCATGACATATGAACAGTTCACGAAAGCTGTGGAATATATTGATACTAGATATGGAAATAAATCTAAATTTAGGAATGTGATTCCATACTTGAAAAACACATGGTTGGATCCCCACGCAGACAAGTTTGTATCTTGTTGGACGAAATATATAAAGCATTACGGAGGGCGCACAACGAACATGTAAGTTCATATTAGCTTTAATTTATATTGGTTTATGTTGTATAATTTTATGATACTTTATACAATACTTTGTGTGAGAATTTGATTTTCAACGTTAATTGGCTTTCAGGGTCGAGAGTGCACATGCACAGTTAAAAAAGGCAATTGGGACGGATAGGAAGACATTTCTAGGTCTGTTTCAAGGGATTAATATTATGATAGAGGTGCACTTTAACAAAATTCGGACTGCAATAGAATCTTCTCGCAGTAAAACATACAGGAAGAGCGACTACTTACTGTATAGTAGGCTGAATGGTAGACTGTCTTTTGCTGCTATTACACTGCTACTTGCCGCCGCCCCCGCATTTGACAATCGAGAAGAACCATGCGCTCTTCCTAGGACCCTTCTCTGGCGTTCGGATGCAGTGGGAGGTATTCGGTCAACTATTTCCTCTGAGGCGGAGTTTGTTGCCTCATTGGCTTCATTAATTTGCAAACTATCATCCTTTTTGCTTCTGATTAATTTTAATTTTAATTTCAATTTCTTGAACGCTTCTGCCATCTACAAAACACAATTGAAGATTAAAAAATTAAAAATACATAAGGAACATAAATAATTATAACTACAAAAATAATTGCTAATATTTAAGGAACAATAACACAATTGATAATTAAAAATATTGTCGGGGAAAATCCACAGGCGAAAAAAAATTGATAATACACAATTGCACACGCAATTGTAAATACGCAAATAATTGATAATATATAAGGAATACTAACACAATTGAAGATTAAAAAATTAATAATATTGTCGGCAAAAAATCGGTAGAAAAAAACCCCCGCCCGCCGGAATAAAACGGCCGGAGTGTGGCGGCGGCGATTTTCTTTTTCTAGAAAAAGGACCGCTGGCGGTAGTCCCGGAGAGACTATCGCCAGCCGCCGGCAGTCTTTTCCCAAATAACTACCGCCGGCGGTCGGCGGTAGTCCCACAAATACTACTGCCGGCCTTCGGCGGTAGTATTTTCCAAAAAGACCGCCGAATTCCAGCGGCTTTTTTTCCAAAAAGGTCACGGGCGTTTGGTGGTCTTTCTGGAAAAACGACCGCCGTCCTCCGGCAGTCTTCCGGGAACAAATACTTCGTCTGCGGTATTTGTTCCGCTGACTACCACCGGAAACATCCGCCGTCCGGCGGTTTTTTGCCGGAAAAAACCTCCGGACACTAGCGGTTTCCCACCCCCTTTTTCCAGTCCAGTCCGGTGTCTCCTCTGACGGTATTTCACAGATCCGCCCGTAAAATGGCCGGTTAATCGCAGATCCGGGTAAAAACATAACAAAGCAATCCAAATTATACACTAATTTATCAAAACAACGAACAAAATATGAAAGAAACAATTATTAAATTTAGTAACTCACCTTTGCTGATCCGGTTCGTCTGCACTTTTATCCGATTTGGCTGAGTTTGTGCTTCCACTAGTCTGCACACAGCATAGAAGAGAAATAGGAGAAATGGGAGGAATGACTGATTTTGTGCTTCAGCCCAATTCCTCCCGCCCCTATTTATAAAGTTTTTTTTTCAGCCTAAAGGGTGAAAAAGACATTTTACATAAAATTGTTACTGCAAATAGTAAAACCGTCACTGCAAATAGTATGCCCCTTTATTTTAGAAAGTGGTGCTTATTAAAGTAATAGGGAATCAGGAATGAGGTGTCATTTTGCACGCGTAAGAGAGTTTTGTTTAGAGTTATATCTTGAAAAATAGTTGCATATCTCGATTCTTATTATAAATACGAAATGAGTAATTTTTAGTATGCTTAAGTTCGTGACTTCTGCCATGTGTTACACATAGAGTAATGTTTAGTAATAGTAAAGTTAGGAGTTTTATTTCGAGTTTACCATTTAATTCAAAAATCATCGATGTGGTAAAGGGTGACAAGATCTGCAACACCAGTTGCTTTGAAAAAGAAGTTGGAACGTAAGATGTCCGAGTTTTAGGTATTGAAGGAGAACATTCATCAAGAATAAGTTACGATTCTATAATCCCAAAATAATAAATCGATCATATCTCTCATTCTATCCGATGCTATAAAATATAAGGTTTCACAAAAATGGCTCAAAATAGAATAGTTTCTATGATTTCTCTCTAATTTTACACATGTATATTTTTTGTGTACGATTTTACGATATAATTCTGTCTATCACGATTCTACACTCAAATCAATTTAACGTGAATTGGAGAATAATGTATTTTGAATTGGTAGATGAGAAGTATGCCCAAAGGAAGAATTGAGAAGAAAACTAGAAAGGTAATAAGTTATCACAAATTTTTATTTATTTAAACTTGTGTAATTTTGACAAATAGTTTAAAATTAATTAGTTTGCACATGACATTGAACGTTTTCAAAACCTATTTAAAAAACAAACAACCCTACTTGTGGCGGCTTCCATTTAATTAGGTCAAAATCTAATTGTTTTAGGAATTAATTTTAAATTAAATTCACTATTGTAAAATATTTTTATTTAACCTATAAATAGATGTATTAGATGATAATTGTAATCTCCTCTCTATATGGCCATGTTTGATTTTGTTCCAGAAGATGTTACCTACGAGATACTTTTACGCCTCCCTGCGAAATCAATCGGGCGATCGCGGTGTGTTTCGCAGGTATGGCGGTCTTCACTCGCAAGCCATCAATTCATCAAAGCCCACTTCGATTTCCACATCCACGACCATGAAAATACGCTCCTCACAGCTTCTATTCATTGCCCTCCTTCCATCTTAACTTTCCTCCCTAATAAAGAGGGCGTCGTTTCAAGAAAGATAATTTGTTCGCACATGTCTGGGAATGTGAAAGGTACATGCCATGGTTTGGTTCTTCTGGTCCATGGGATAAGTCATCGGATGGTTTTGTGAAATCCCCTTACTTCAGAGGCTGTGGAAGTCCCTAAGGTACCAGTGTGTTATAATTTAGATACGAAACCTAGATTTGAGAAAGTCCTGCGCGGGTGGAATCCCCATGCTGTAGAGGCTGTGGAAGTACCGAGGATTCGAACATTTGGAAGAGTCCTGTAGGGTTTCGGCTGCTGTCAGGACGATGATCACAAGATTCTGAGGATTTACTGTCGTGATAGTTGTCGTCCTGGTAAGTTCTTGAAATCATCCTTGGTGGATGTTTACAATGTAAAACTGAAAACTTGGAGGAGAGTTACGAATCTTCCGATTACAGGATTCGTGAAGAAACCTCGGGAGCATTTGTAAATGGATGCTTACATTGGTTGGCTTCCCGCAAAGTGGTCGGCAGAGGAGGATTCCCTGTTATAGTTGCTTTCGATTTGTCCTGCGAGCTGTTTGATGAAATACCACTCCCTATAGATAGAGTTCCTTATTTTAATGGACTCCCTGTTCTCGGAGGATGTCTTGCATTTGAGGATGATCCTGCATTTCAGGATGTTTGGGTGATGATGGAGTACGGCGTGCAAGAGTCTTGGACCAAACTTAAGTGTCTTCCATGGGGGAGACCTGTTCTTCTGTTGAGGGAAGAAGAAGAGATTGTTTTGGCAAAATGTAGACGTGAAGGTAATGCTGGCACTAATGATATTATGCAATTGTTTGCATATAATTTGAGAAATGGAGTTTGGAGGGATATGGTTGTGGCTGGGGATCCACTCGGGATAATTGATCCAAAGAACCCTTTGATATCTTTCAAAGCGAGCCTGTGGTCTCTCCCAAGACGAAGCTATGAGCCACTCAAGCTTTCACTCAACAACACAACATTATTGGATTGATGCAGTAGTACAGAGTCATGGGTCATCTAATTTTATACTATTGCAGTTCTTATATGATTTTTCTTCTAGTTTGACTCGGATTGGGTGTAGAATCTTACGATCTTACTATAGACTCTTACAGTAGAAAGGGATGTTCTATTACACTGTAAATGTAAAGAGTGGATTTAGGAGTTAGCTAGGACGACTTGTGTAATCATGTATACAAAGTAAGGCATCATTATATTTTTCAATTCATATAATTCAATTCACTGCTTTTCATCGTCTAATCTTGTAAATTATATCTAAAGTTGAGAGAGGTAAATGTAATTTGCCCTAAACATTAATAATAATAATAATAATTCAATTCACTGCTTTTCATCTTCTTCTGTTCTAACTGGGAGATCGACACAAGGCTCTCTGCAATAAGCATATCCGTTAAGGGATTTAGGACCATCGATGGTGAGTGCGGTCCAAGAATCTTGCACACTGTACTCCTCCATCACGCAAACAAATCTGGGTAACTTGAATGGATTACAAGACATCCTCCAAGAACCGTAAGCACGTCCAGCATCGCCAGCTAAAGCGAGTGGGAGTAGCAATTTATCAAACACCTCACGGCCCAAATGGAAAGCAGCTACAAAAGCTGGAGATTTCTTCAGAATTCAATTTTTTTGAAAAAAGTTTTCTGAAGCTTTTGAATCCCAGAATGATGCTGATACATTGCCACGCATATTTATAACTATTGGAAGATCCACAATTTCAATGCAAACTTAAACAAACTCTAAACAGTGGAATCAACCATATTCTCCTTCTTTGTGTGAATCTTTTAGGAAACAAATAAATAGAGATCAAAACGAAACAAGCAACAAATGAACAAATTGACAGCACAACAATTTTAGCGTGGTAAAACCTCCGTTAACAAGGAGGAAACATCCACGGGACCTTAGGCCACTTAATCTCCACTAAAATCAATAATGGGTACAACCAAGAGTTCTCTCTAATTCAGATTAGAGGCATTCATCAACAACATCAAGATATTAGAGGCATCCATCAACAACATCAAGATATACAACACAATCTTGGAACACAATAAGAATCAATATATCAAATAAACCAAAGATTTCTCCAAACTCACGTCTCTGTTATACGCACAGCAGACGGACTTAAAATGCTCAAAACCAGATCTCCACCGTTCAAAACATACCTCTATGTGTGGTGAACACTGTGGCAAAGTTTAAGGACAATCCAACGGTTGATCGCTGAGAAATCTCCGTTTTGGCTGAACTGGTCCTGGCAAAGAAAAATGCTGCGGTTTTCTTCTTGCTGCTATCTGGACACCCGATCTCCCCCTCACTCCTTTTTACCAAATCCCTAAAGAAAGTGTTTAAAAAAAACAGTCTAATGGGCCTAATTTGGGCTCCTCCAAATATGAGGGAAAGCCCAACAATAACATCTCAGGTAAACTTCTCTTTCTGTCCCTTAAATTGTGGTGAGGTGATATGTGATCACAAATGGTGGGTGACCCTGCAGGTTGAGATTCTTCCATCTTTACACTGGAGAATATCTCATTGGAGGAAAGAACAAAGTCTGGATTGGAGTGTAGTGCGCACCAGGCTCAAAATGCTGGAACTTTTCGCCACAAGTTGGCTCGTTCATACGATGACCACCCATCACTCTGTTCTTGCTGCACCGAGCTGAAGTATTGAACACATTTAGAGATAGCCTTTTTTGTTGTGAAAATTGAACTGGAACAAAATGCTTGAATATACACTAAACTTGTTATTCATTTGTCATGTTTGACTATGTGAAAATTTCATAATAATTGCAGTAATTCTTCAATCTTCCATTAAATCTTCATCAATGGTACAATTGGAGTTCCAAACAACAATTTCAATCCTTACAAAAACAAACTGTACTATAACACACATTGGCCATTTCAGTGCATATAAAAATGTGCATGTAAGGAGTTTGAGGAAGACACAAAAACTTTTAACATTAATCCCCCCTGAAACACTGGGGGGATTTTCGAACTCTGATTTCCTCAAACAGATTATGCAACCAGATCGAATACTTGGAATGACTATCAATCTCAATTGATTCAGCCAACTGCCTAAAGAACGCAAATGCAAGTAGAGTTTGAGTAAGACTCGTATCATTCAAAAGGGAAAATTAACAAAAACTTTAGCTCTGGAAAAGGATCGTATCAATTGCAGCAAGCCAAGCCTGGAGATTCTGGCTTGAAAGCTACAAATTAATACAGAAATCAAAGAGTGGAAAGCTACAGTCAAGTAATAACGAGACTCCAATCGAGTTAGAAACTCCAATACCGAGAACATATTGCAACTCTTGGAAGAATCCCATGACTCCAAGAATATGCATTTCAATCTGAGGAGATTAGGCAACCTCCTAAGCATATTGATTGTATTGTCCTTGTCGTTTCAAGAAAGTGATGGAACGGAAAAGCTGATCACATTCTCCAAATGAAAAGAACTTCCAGCCTGCTCGTTGTCATCTTGCAGGTTGAAACACAGATGTTCGTTCACATGAAGATGCCTTAAACTCGCCATGCTCCATATAACATTTGGCAAGATGACTGTACCCCGGAATCCCTTCACCACCAAAGTTTGTAGCTATTGATGATGGTATGGATAGCATATAACCACTCACAGACAAATATCGCAATAGAACCATTAGTCCAATTTCAACGGGAAAAGAATTATTATTTTTTTTTTGGTTTTCTGAAGAAAACGATTTTTGGCAGAATTTATTTTTTTAGTTTTCTGAAGAAAAAGTTTTCCGGAAAGTTGTTTTCTTTAGAATTCTCTTTTTTTCTTTTTTGTTTTCTGAAGAAAGCGATTTACGGAAAATCGTTTTCGTTAGAATTCATTTTGTTTAGTTTTCTGAAGCCTGGATTGGCTTGTTTACACTTTGTATCTAAGTATTCTCCCGAATGGGATGCAATGTACACTCAAAAATAGTATAAATTCATACAAAAACCCAACCAAAGAAGAAAGGGAATCGGTAAAACAATGAAAAGCCAAGCTAAACAAAAATTCTCTTCAATCTTCAGTCCTCCAATCCATATTTCTTACTCAATTCTTTCAAGTTTCGACGTTAATGATTTAAAACACTCCAATGTTTCTACTCAGAGTTGTTTGCAAATATTCACTTGAAAAAAACCACACAAGAAAAGAAAGAATAAAAAAATAAAAAAAGAAGGCAAACGAACGCGTATTGTAGCTTGATCATCAGTGAATGGCTGCTGCGCAACAAATGCAGGCACTGACAAGGGAAGATCTTGGCCTGCGTTTCCCATTTGCTTTCACTGAAGTTAATGCAAGTTCCTGCAACGATGGCGAATTGAATGCCTTCTCTTCAGCAGCATTACTGTTTTGATTCTCAGGTGCATGCTGATTAGTACTTAGAATTGCATCCTTTTTCAAGAAGTTCATGAATGAATCTCTTGAAATGTCGGATGTGATTCGTTCCATTCTTATATATGGTCTTTTCTTCCACTTGAATTGGCTCGTAGTCTAGAGATTTTCGACCATTAGCAGATGGAAGCAATGCATTTTGAAACTTTACATTGGCACTACCTGAAAAGCTTCTGGCTAGGGACTTCTCGAGAACCAGAAGGGGAGTTTGATCAGATTCTTCATACCTGGAATCGAGTGGAAGGCCGAATTCAAAGGTGGGAGATTTCCAGAGCTGAACTCCGTGGCTTGGATGATCTGGATTTGAATCTATACTGAGCCTGGTAATACTTTCACGATTTCTTCAGAATTAATTTGTTTTTAGTTTTCTCAAGAAAACTGTTTCCGGAAAATTGTTTTCTTTAGAATTCAATTTTTTTTTAATTTTTAAAAGCTTTCTGATTAAAACGATTTCCTCAAAATCTTTGTCTATAGATTAAATTTTGTTTTCCAATTTCTGAAGAAACTGATTTCCGGAAAATCATTTTCTTCAGAATTCATTTTTTATTTAGTTTTATGGAGAAAACGATTTCCGAAAACCGTTTTCTTCAGAATTCATTTTTTTTTTAGTTTGCTGGGAAAAACAATTTCTGGAAAATCTTTTTCTTCAGAATTCAATTTTTTAAAAAAGTTTTCTGAAGCTTGTGAATCCCAGAATGATGCGGATACATTGCCACGCATATTTATAACATCTCAGTTAAACTTCTCTTTATGTCCCTTAAATTGTGGTGAGATGATATGTGATCACAAATGATGACGATACATTGCCACATATATAACATCTCAGTAAACTTCTCCTATCTAGAGAGTGGTATTTTCTCGAATTCCTCGCGGCCGGGGGCCAAATATTATATTTTCCAACAAGATATAACAGGGGATCCACCATTGCCGTGACTCAACCAGTGTAAGTATCCATTTACAAAATCCCCCTCCCTTTGCCCTTTGTATGATTTGAACTCGTGACATCTGCGATGTGTTTATTTATAGAGTAATTCTTAGTGGTTTAGAAGTAAAGTTAAGAGTTTTCTTTCAACTTATACTACGGAATTTAAAAATCCTAGATGTGGTAAAGGGTCACAAGATCTGCAACGACAATTACTATGAAAAAGAAGTTGGAACATAAGATGTTCGAGTTTCAGTCTTTGAGGGAGAACATTAATCAAGAATAAGGTCAGGTCGTTGAAAGTTGAGTATTTACAGTAGCTGTAACTCAACAAGTTGAAGAGATGATTGATGAATTGATAGTGAACATATTGTAGGATTTTAAGATGCTACGATCCCAATATATCAAATCCATCATACATATGTATTTTCTGTAGGATTTTACGATCCAATCCAATCTATCACAATCCAATACCCAAATCAATCCTACGTAAGATCTCGAGTTTACAAATTATAATCAGAACTCGGTTGAAGAATATATTTTGAATGGGTAGGTGAGAAGTAGGTCCGAATTGAGAAGTAAACTAGAAAAGTAATAAGTTATCGCAGATTTTTATTTAAACTTGTGTTATTTTGACAAATAATCTTAAATTAATTAGTTCGCACATGACATTGAACGTTTTCAAAACCTATTTAAAAAACAAACAATCCTAATTGTGGCGGCTTCATCAAGTACATAGTCGAATTTTGCAACCTTTTTTTCTTCTCATTTGGAAAATATTAATCAAATTAAACTTAATTAATTAGGTTGAATCTATTTCCTATTTGGTTTAGTATTTGTTTCGAAAAATCTTAAAAATTCGATTTGAATTGAATGCATTATAGTAAGATATCCTTATTTAACCTATAAATACAGCATTGAATGATCATTGTAATCGGGGACAAAGACAAAGAAGTATAGAGAAAAATACTCCGAAAACAGAAATGCCTTATAACTGTTTTTCTTTCTGAGAAAAAAATTCTTCTCCGTTTCGGCTTTGGTCCGCCGCCTTCGAACGGTAACTTTGTTTATCAGGCACCTGCGGCGTCTTTAATTTGAGACTTGCGATTTCGACAGAGTCTTGGATTTATTTGTCTTCTCCTTCTTCATCAATTTGCTTCGTTGATTTCGATCTCTCACAAGTTGTTTCTCCTTGCTATATGGCCATGTTTGATTTTGTTCCAGAAGATGTTATCTACGAGATACTTTTACGCCTCCCTGCGAAATCAATCCGGCGAGCTCGGTGCGTTTCGCAGGCATGGCGGTCTTCACTCGCAAGCCATCAATTCATCAAAGCCCACTTCGATTTCCACATCCACGACCATGAAAATACCCTCCTCACAGCTTCTATTCATTGCCCTCCTTCCATCTTAACTTTCCCCCCTAATAGAGAGGGCGTCCTTTCAAGAAAGATAATTTGTTCGCACATATCTGGGAATGTGAAAGGTACATGCCATGGTTTGGTTCTTCTGGTCCATGGGATAAGTCATCGGATGGTTTTGTGGAATCCCCTTACTTCAGAGGCCATGGAAGTACCCAAAGTACCAGTGTGTTATGGTTTAGATACGAAACCTAGATTTGAGAAAGTCCTGCGCGGGTGGAATCCCCATACTGTAGAGGCTGTGGAAGTACCGAGAATTCGAACATTTGGAAGAGTCCTGTACGGTTTCGGCTGCTGTCAGGACGATGATGATCATCACAAGATTCTGAGGATTTCCAAGCGTAATCGTTTTAATTATAAGTTCTTTGTGGATGTTTACAATGTAAAACTGAACACTTGGAGGAGAGTTACGAATCTTCCTTACGATTACAGGCTTCGTGAAGAAGCCTCGGGAGTATTTGTAAATGGATGCTTACATTGGTTGGGTTACCGCAGAAGAAGAGGATCCCCTGCTGTTATAGTTGCTTTCGATTTGGCCCGCGAGGTGTTTGATGAAATACCACTCCCTACAGATGGAGTTCGTTATTCTGATGGACTTCCTGTTCTCGGAGGATGTCTTGCATTTCAGGCATACTATTCGGGGGCGGGGGTTTGGGTGATGAAGGAGTACGGCGTGCAAGAGTCTTGGACCAAACTGACCACCAATCCTTTTAAGGGTACCCCTGTTTGGCTGTTGAGGGAAGAAGAAGAAGAAGAAGAAGAGATTGTTTTGGCAAATTGGAGATTTGAAAATAAAGCTGACACTTATGATATGCAATTGCTTGCATATAATTTGAGAAATGGAGTTTGGAGGGATATCGTTGTGGCTGGAGATCCGCTTGGGATAATTAATCGAAACAACCCTTTGATATCTTTCAAAGAGAGCCTTTGGTCTGTCCCAAGATAATCGGGTGTAGAATATTACGATCTTACTATAACGATCATGTATACAAAGTTAGGCATCCTTATATTTTTAAATTCATATAATTCAATTCATGCAATTTCTTCTTCGGTTTCCTCAAGTACGTGCTTCATTCCGTAACCACAATCTTTCATTAATTTCTTAATCTCACGACTATAGCAGTTAATAGCATCACTTGCACCTGGAGAAAAAGGGCTGGTTTCTTCTTCCGTTCCTGCTCATCAATCTTCAACTTTCATGATTTGAATCGTGAGTATTCCCTAAAACAAATGGGTTTTCCAAACCAAATACTAAACCAAACGGGGAATAGATAAATAGATTCGTAACCCAAATCAGAAATAGAAACAAATACAAAACTTAGTAGGAATTCTGCAGTTTCCATTCTTTCGGCAATCATCAAATTAATTACAAAAATCTCTTGCTTCGTTCATTGCATTGTAACAGGAAACGTTGTAAACGTAAAACAACTAGAATTCTAATTAGAAGTTGTTTCTCCTCCTCACTATTTATATTTATTATTCAGCATCCGTCGGAATACCAGAAAAAGGATATGGCTGATTTTCTTCCAGGAGATGTGATCGACGAGATACTTTTGCGCCTTCCGGCCAGATCAATCTGCCGATTCCGGTGTGTTTCAAAGCTATGGCGGTCTTCACTCTCAAACCCTCAATTCATAAAAGCCCACTTCGATTTCCACATCCACAACCCTGAAACTACCCTTTCTTACATCTTCTAGTGGTTACCCTCCTTTCCTCTTAAATTTCCCTACTGACAGAAGAAGAAGCAGCAGCAAGAACGACGTCATTTCGAGGAAGGTAATTTGTTCTCTGTTTCAACCGCCCAAGCGTGTCAGGTTGGAAGGTATATGCCATGGTTTGGTCCTACTGGTCCAACAGAGTAAAAGTATTCCTGATAGGAATATGATGGTTTTGTGGAATCCCCTTACTTCAGAGGCTGTGGTAGTACCAAGGTTTTCTTTACTTATGCAAATTGGATTTACACAAGTCTTATACGGTCTTGGCTACAAGGATGATGATTACAAGATTGTGAGGATCTGCTGTTGGTGCCAGGAAGACACCCTGGGGGCATTAGTGGATGTTTATGATGTAAAACTGAAAACTTGGAGAAGGGTTGCGAATCCTGTTCGTTGTGATTACATTATCTACGGAGATACCTCAGGAGGAGTATTTGTAAATGGATGCTTACATTGGTTGGCTCGGGTGGCTCGGGGCCGAGGCCGAGGATCTGTTCATGTAATAGTTGCGTTCAATTTGGGGGGCGCGAAGCTTTTGATGAAATGACACTCCCAGCTAGAGCTAAAGATCAAGTGTTGTCTATTACTAGAGTTCCGGTTCTCGGAGGATGTGTTGCATTTCAGGCGAGTTCACACCGGCAGCGGTTTCCCATTGAGGTTTGGGTGATGAAGGAGTACGGGGTGCAGGAGTCTTGGACCAAACTTACCATCAATGGTCCTAATGGTCGTGAGGATAATAGATTTACCCATCCGTTAATCCCTGTTTGTATTTTGAGGGAAGAAGATGAAGAAGAGATTGTTCTGCTAAAATGGACTCCTCAAATTGGAGAAACTTCAACACATAATGATAAGAAATTGTTTGCATATAATTTAAGAAATGGAGTTTGGAGGGTTGTGGCTGGAGTTCCACTCACCTTGAGTCAATTCATCTCTTTTAAAGAGACCCTTTGGTTTCCCAAGTAGAATAGAAGATCAGATCATTAATCCTCCTCATTAGCTAACTTCGATTTTGGATTTGGAATTGGTTTATAATTAGATTATCCCTTGTGTAATCCTCTTATTAATTGCTTTAAAAAAACGCTTTTTTACGCTCTTCTTATACAGTATGTGTGACAGGTTTTGCTTGAAGAAATGGTTCTTTAAATTATGTAGCGAGTTTAAAACAGATTCGAAACTCGTGACAAAACCAGAACTTAACAAAACGAATACCTATATCTTCCTCTGTTCTCTGTTCTTGATCAGTTACTTACTCATTTGTAATTGGGAGACACAAGGCTCCCTAAAAGAGCCATAACAGAGTCCCAAATAACATTTGGGAAATCAGTAACAACCAGATCCCTCAAAGCTCCATTTGTCAAATTATATGCAACCAATTGCTCTCTACTATTTGCCAAAACAATGTCATCTCCCTTCAAAAGCCAAAAGTGTGTATTTAAACAGGCATTTTCGGAACCATTTATGTTAAGCTTGGTCCAAGACTCTTGCACACCGTACTCTTTCATCACCCAAATCTCAATTTATCGAATTCCTTGCGGCCCAAATGGAAAGCAGCTATAAATTTAGGACCTCGAATCTTATGATCACGAGCCACCCAATGTAAGCATCCATTTACAAACAACCCCGGTTCAAGAGAATAGACAGCAAAACTATAATGAAGATCCCAAAGTCTCCTCCAAGTTTTCAGTTTTGTACTGTAAATATCCACAAGAATTTCCATTTCAGCATCATCGGGTCCGGCTCATCATCCGAGTCACTATAAAAACTGGAAATTCTGACAAATTTATAATCTTCCTGAAAACTATTGTAACCCAAGCCGAACCTGGGAAATCTACTGTACACATGTATTAAGTCTGGTATTTCCACAGCCTCAAAAGTAATGGAATTGGTCAGAATGTAAGTATCCTTCTCAATGTCCTCAGCCACTAGGAGAACCAAACCATGGCAGGTGCCTCCCAGCCTAATCCAGCCATGCATAGTACTGGTCCTCTTGAATCAGAGGACAAATTATCTTTCTAGAATCGCCATCGCTGCTGCTTCTGTCAGTAGTTAAAGTGAAGATGTGAGGAAGGCAAGGAGAGGAGACTACCATATGTTCCGGGCCAATGTTGATTCGGAAGTTGAGGTGGGCTTTGACGAATTGAGGACTCAGAGAGTAAAGAACGCCATGACTGAAACACACCTGAATCGGCCTATTGATTTCGCGGGGAGGCGTAATAGTATCTCATTGATGACATCTCGTGGAAGGTTTGGATTTGGAGCAAAATCAGACATGGCTATGGCTTTCAATCTCTCTACACATTCATGAATGATCCCAAATAGCAAACTTATAACAACAAAGCAGAAAACAAGGCTTCTAATAATGACAGAAAGTGCAGTTCTTGTATTGATTATGACTCTTTGATAACTGAGGAGGCAGTTGAAGAATAGGAAAAGCCAAATGTTTCATGCTCAAAATTTGAAATTTAGTAAATTGATACAGGAAATTATGTTAAGATTAATGTCCCTTTTCAAGACTTAAGTTCATACTAATGATGCCATAGCTATCATACGAACAAACAATCACCAAGCTCAAATCAATATAGCTCGATCTGATCTGGTTGTTGCCGAAACCAATTAACCTTCAAAGCTAATTGCAATTGGCAACGAAGAAATTCTTTATTTATTTTCTGTTTTTCTATGTAGCTTTCTCTGTATTACAATGAGTTAACATACTATTAATCTGATTTGAAACGATTTTTTAAAACAAATGGGCAGGGCCGCTCCTACCTAAATAAAGACCCTGTTCAATAACACAAATTTGGGTCATTTTATATTATCGTAAATGTAAAATAAAATTATTAGGTTAATAGTCATTTATTAACATAAGACTGTATTATGTGCACACGCACAACACTACTTTTCTTTAAAAAAGAAAAAAATATATATAGACCACATTTTTTATTTTACAACCGTGCTTAAAATTGAAACTATTATTATTATTATTATTATTATTATTTTAGAAATATGTACTACTTTTTATCTTACATACAAGACATATAGCCTTAAAAATCAAAACTTATTAATATTATACTTTTTTCGAAGTTGGCCCTATTATTTATATTACATGTATTCCATTTTTAAATAGGCACTCTTACCCTTAAATTTGGTACATTGTACTTTACGTGCACTATTTATACCCCTAAAGAAAATTTTATTATTATTGTTAGTTTTTAGAAATAGGTACTATTTTTAATATTACATGTGCTACTTTTTAAAAAATGCACTACTTATACCTTTAAATTCGATACTTTTTATTTTACACGTCAAATTTGCTTAAAATTTTTATTTATTTAGAAATAGGTATTAATTTTTATATTACATGCGCTGCTTTTCTAAAAAGATAATATTTTATGTATCTATTTTAAGAATAGAATTATTGTCTCTTTAAAAGTATTATTTTTAAATATTATCTTTTTTTAAAAAAGTAGTGATTTTAGACAAATTGGGGCACTATAAAATTGGGGGCCATAAGCACGTGCGGACCTCGCACGTGCTCAGGACCAGGCCTGCCAATGGGTTTCCCAAACGCAATACTAAACCAAACGGGAAATAGATAAATAGATTCTTAACCCAAATCAGAAATAGAAACAAACAGAAAAACTCTTGCGTCTTTCATTGCATTGTAATAAGAAACGTTGTAAACGTAAAACAACTAGAATTCTAATTATATAAGTTGTTTCTTCTCCTCACTATTTATTTATTATCCAGAATCTATAGGAATACGGTAAATTTTTTTGCAGGATAGCCATGTCATATTTTGATCTTCTTCCACAAGATGTGATTAACCAGATACTTTTAAGCCTCCCTGCCAAATCAATCGGCCTATTCAGGTGTGTTTCACGCCCATGGCGGTCTTCACTATCAAACCCTCAATTCATCAAAGCCCACTTCGAATTCCACATCCACGACCCTGAAAATACCATCCTCCTCGCAGCTCCAGATTCATCAGCTTATCCTGTTTACCCTCCTTTCTTCCTAACTTTCACTACTGAAAGAAGAAGCAGCAGCAAGAGCGACGGCGTTTCGAGGAAGGTAACATGTTCTCTGTTTAAACCGGGCGAGTTTGTGAGGGTGGAAGGTACATGCCGTGGTTTGGTTCTAATGAGAAGTTATGAAAGGAATAGGATGGTTTTGTGGAATCCTCTTACTTTAGAGGCTGTGGAAGTACCTGGTTATTCTTTATGTATGCGAACTGGATTTACAAACGTCTTGTACGGTTTAGGCTACGGGGATGATGATTACAAGATCGTGACGATTTCCTGTTATTACAATAAGAATAATAACACCGCGGGTTCATTCGTGGAGGCTTATAATGTAAAAGTGAAAACTTGGAGGAGAGTTGCAAATCCTCGTAATGATTACGGTATGTTCGGTGGAGATAAGTCAGGAGGAGTATTTGTAAATGGATGCTTACATTGGTTGGCTAAGGTACTAGACAAAGGAGGATCTTTTGTAATAGCTGCTTTCAATTTGTCCCGTGAGGAATTCAACAATATACCACTACCTAGACATATTCAAGTTATGGAGGATATTAGTACTAGATTTCTTGTTCTCGGAGGATGTGTTGCGTTTCAGACCAGTCCATACGTGCGGCAGTTTCCCATTGAGGTTTGGGTGATGAAGGAGTACGGGGCGCAAGAGTCTTGGACCAAACTTACCATCAATGGTGGTGAGGATAATGGATTTGTCTATGAGTTTGTACCTGTTTGTCTTTTGAGGGAAGAAGAGATTGTTCTGGGAAAATGGAGACATAAAATTGGAACACATACTGATGATCATAAGAAATTGTTTGCATATAATTTAAGAAGTGGAGTTTGGAGGGATATGGTTGTGGCTGGAGTTTCGCCCACCTCGGAGCAATTCATCTCTTTTAAAGAGACCCTTTGGTCTCCCAAGTAGACCAGAAGATCATGTCATTAGCTAACTGCGATTTTGGATTTGGAATTAGTTTATAATTAGATTTTCCCTTTGTGTAATCCTAATTAATTGCTTCATGCACTATTCTTTATGTAGCTAGCCTAGAACGGATTCGAAACTCGTGACAAAACCAAAACTTAATAAAACGAATACCTAAATCTAATGAAGATGGATTCATCTATCTTCTTCTGTTCTCTGTTCTTGATCGAGTGACTCAACACAAGGCGCTCTGTAAAACTCATCATCACTACTACATATCTAAACTCAACTGGATTATCCCTCCAAACTCCATTTCTCAAATTGTATGCAACCAACCATTTTGAAAAACAATCTCAAGTGGAAAATAATAAGCATAGAGAATTGATGGTGAGTTTGGTCCAAGAACCTGGCACGCCGTACTCTTTCTGAACTGCAAGATAACGGAGATCACAATTATATGCAAGGTTCGTTGAGGTGGGCTTTGATGAATTGAGGGCTTGAGATGAGAGTAAGGAACGCCAAACACACTTGAATCGCCCTATTGATTTCGTGGGGAAGAGCAAAATCAGACATGGCTATGGCTTTCAATCGAGGCAGTTCAAGAAAAGGAAATGCCTAGTGTTTCATGCTCAAAATTTGGAATTTAATTGATGTATCAATCCAATGATCTTGAGTGGCTCATATTTGGCTACTTGGGAGATCAAAGAGAGCCACCTCCATTTCCCTCCAAACTCCATTTCTTCGATTATAACTACGCATTTTAGTATACCAAAGTGGACCATTCCAATGGAACAGAGGGAGTAACTGCGCATCACAGTTTGCAAAAGCCAAAACAATCTCTGCTTCCCTCAAAAGCCAAACAACTCTAAAATCGTCTTCTTCCCTTAGAATTCTTGCTTCTTCTGTTTTTTTTTTTTTTTTTCCAAGTTTTCTGAATGAAACGACTTCCTAAAAACCGTTTTCTTCAGAATTCTTTTTTTTTTTTTTAAAGTTTTCTAAAGAAAACTGTTTCCAGAAAATCTTTTTTTTAGAATTCCTTTTCTGAAGAAAAAGATTTTAGGGAAATCGTTTTCTTCAGAATTCATTTCTTTTTAGTTTTCTGAACAAAATGGTTCCCGGAAACTTGTGTTTCTTCAGAATTGTTTTTAAAAAAGTTTTCCGGAAAATCGCTTTCTTTAGAATTCAATTTTTTTAGTTTTCTGAAGAAAACGATTTCTGAAAAATTTTGTGCTTCAGAATTCATTTTCTGTTAGTTTTCTGAAGAAAATCGTCTTCTTTAGAATTCATTTTTTTCTTTAGTTTCAGAAAGAAACGATTTCTGGAAAATCGTTTTTTTCTCAGAATTCATTTCTATTTTTTACTTTTCTGAAGAATTCATTTTTTTTTTTAAACTTTTCATCTAAATTTATATTCCTATCTAGGACCACTAGGAACATTGATGGTAAGTTTTGTCCAAGACTCTCGCACTCCGTACTCCTTCATCAGCCAAACCTTGACGGGAAATCTCCGGAGCGAATCCGCCTGAAATGCAAGACATCCTCCCAGAACAACAACAACAACTCCAACTCCAGTAGAAAACACAACTTTTTGATGTCTAGGGAGTAGTGTTTTCCTTGAAGCGTCGTCGTTCTTGATGCTTCTTCTGTTGGAGGGAAAGTTAAGAGGAAAGGAGAAGAATTGGATCCAATTACCATGCATGAATGAAGCAATTTGATGAAGGAGAAGAATGGAAGCTACATAATTCGACTCTAATTAAGTTTTAGATCATCTGTTATACTAACTGCTAAAAGAAAAAAAAAGTGAAATTGTTTAATGGGGTGAAAATTTAATGGTCGACTATTTGAGTCGGGCACAGTGTGAATTGGTGGGTCATAACCCATGAATCTGAATATGAGCCGTTTAATATTTGTGTAAAAATTTTCAATCCGAATATGACACGTTTAGTAACAATTCAACTGAACTTGACTCGTTTAACTAGTTTATTTTAATAACTTTAAAGTATAAATAATTGTACGGATTAATGGGTGACTCGAATAACCCAAATAACTCGTTTTGAACCTAATTTCTTTTTTTGAAGGATTTTTAAACCTAATTTCTAAATTAAAACTAAATAATTTTTTAATTTGAAAAACTATAACTTCATATATACTTCTTTTATTAAACCAACATGAACAAACTTGCATAGACATCCATTTCAAATAATCAGTTACAAATTTAAATCATATTGTAACCTATCAATAATTACGAGCGTGTTAAGCCTGTCAACTCGTGTATTATTCGTGTCAACCGGGTTGACCCGTTCAACTCGCAAATCCTCAACCCCTCAACCCTAATCGATTTATATCTTGTCGAACAGGGAAGGAAGGCAAATGTTCGAGAGTTGGAGACGAAAAGCAATCCTATGTGAAAATTATGTGGTTCGCTCTTTAAATTCACGTGGCAATCACATCGCATTTGTAAGTCATTTGTTTCTTCCGTTTATATTCCGAATTTTTAAGTATTATTACACATTATTAAATTAGTAAACGTAAACATGACCCCGGTTCCAGTTCTAACCGGAACCGACTTCATACGGTTAGAACCTCTGGTTCCGATTCCGAACCGTCGGTTCTCCGGTTTCTAAGCAAAATTAAATTTGATGTTGGAGAATTCAAACCTTGCACTCCCAAAACACTCAACTTTGAGTAATCTAGTTTTGCCACTAGACCAATTATACTTTGATGAATGATTAGGTGATTAATTGTTTATATATATATATATATAATTTTCGTATATTTTATAATTTATTCATTATTTTTTATCATTGATAATTTATTTAAATGATATTTAATATCTTGTTTGGTTCTTATATATATTTTTTCATATTAATAAGTAAATTAATATTTGAGATGAAGTAATATTATAAATTAAAAATGTTAAAACATGAATTTAAAATTACATTACATTAGAAATATTAAAAAATTTAAATAAAAAAGAAAAAATTTGGACATAAAATAAATTGGTAAAATTCGGAACCGGAACCGAACCGGCCAGTTCCGAAACCGAACCGGAACCGTTCCCTTTAGGTTCCGATTCCGGTTCTCACATTTTGGGAACTGGAACCGGCGGTTCCGAAATCAGGGTCATGTCTAGCTGTAAGCTTTTAGTTTACCCAATGTTTACTTCCTAGTATTGAAAAATAAATTGTTTTGGGAATGGGCTCTATTCTTTTAAGTAATTGTGAATTCTCCCCAGCACATTTTACAAAAACGTCCAATTTAGATTTTTTTTTTTCTTTCCCGGGAAAGAAAAAAAAAATCTAAATTGGACGTTTTTGTGGGAAAGAAAAAAAAAATCTAAATTGGACGTTTTTGTAAAATGTGCTGGGGAGAATTCACAATTACTTAAAAGAATAGAGCCCATTCCCAAAACAATTTATTTTTCAATACTAGGAAGTAAACACTGGTAAACTGAAAGCTTACAGCTGAAACCTCCGCCAACAACACCACTCCCGCTTTATCCACAATCCCATGATGAAGACGAAGCTCTTGCTCTTCAATTGAATGGAACCCAACCCGTTTACCAAGTCCTTTACGCCACAAAACCCATTTGCTCTGACCCCTTCTCAACCACAAATGGCGATGCAAAACTCCCCTTACAAGGTAATGCTAATTAATGTTTGTAGTACAATAATGGTATGTGATGTTTGAATAGTTTTTAATTTTCAAACTTGGAAGGTTTCTTGTGTTTATTGATTTCGACTTCTCAATGCTGTGCTTTTGTTATGGAATCCCATGATTGGGATTCCATAAAAACAGAATATTTTTTCTGGGACTTAGTGAGAGATAGGCATTAGTTGCATTTGGGAAGGATAAGTCTGTGCTGATTGAATGTGTTGTTCTACTAATTTGCTGGTTTAATTTGAAGTTTTTCTTGTGAAGTAATGTGCTGTTTGCCCTGTTGTGGTTATTAGTACCAGTTTCATACCAAAGACAGGAATTTTGGAAGGTTCCATGTATTTTATCGATTGTGTCTAGATATTTTCTCACTTTTTTTCTTTTTTTGGTTAAAGCAATTTTTACCATCATGAAATGTTTTAGAAATTTAGGTGCTGAGGGTTGGAAGGATGTCATTGAATGGAAAGTTTTAAACTTTTAATGCTTGCAAATGACTTTAATATTTGAGATTCCTGTGTTTTGTCTGCTTTTATGTTGAGATAAGAATTACAGCACTGGAATGGGGGATTAGTGAATGATGTTTGTCTCCAGAAGGCTTATTGAGTAGATTCTTTCTTCTTATGAATCTTCGTGGCAGAGATTCCATTTATGGAGTGTAGGTGTAATTTGACATGCTACTGAAGTTGGGGCAATTTTGTTGCAGTCTGAATTATTTCAGTTCCTAGACTTCTTTATGAACTGTGATTTTGTTCATTTTTCTGGTGTCTCAAGCAAGTAGCCTTAGAACTCACTTCAAGGAAGCTTTTTGGAAATGTTGTATAATTGTTACTTCATTGGGTTATTTCAAAACACATACTCGTAGTTTGTTTGTGCAAGGAATATTAAAGTCGATTTCAATTCAACTTCTGCTACTCTTAAGATCAAGATAGCTTCTATGTTTTATTTCTTTCACCTCCATAAATGTATGAGCTGTGAATCATTGTCTGATTTCAGAAATCAATTTGGCGTATTTGCATTGTGCAGGTGCTGTTGCTGAGAAAGTGCCCATCTTTCAGGAGAACCACATCTGCCAGCCTTCTGTGTTTTGGAAGACGTTCCTCATCTCACATCTTATCTTTCTTAACTCTCATAAATGCAAAATATTATTCTACCTGCTCAGGTTCTGAACTTCATGCATCTGTAAAGAGAAGGTCTCGTGGACCTATTATGGCAGCCAAGAAAAACTCTGAAGGTGCATGATTACACAAGTTCCATTGTCAAAAGATTGGAAGTTAAAAGTATTATTAATTAGCTCCTCATCTTGGGAACCTCCTGTTAACTAACTATATTAGCTCTTTCTAAGAGCTTTAGTTTTCCTTATGTTTCTCTTCAAGTATAGGGTTTGAGTAGATGAGTAGAAGGGAGAATAAGACAATAATCTTCGATCTTGAATTTCTGCTTTAGTGAAATTAAGAATATTGAGTACCAATAGACAAGATAAAGCAGATAACTTAAATCTGCATATAGGCAAAATTTATCACTATGTATGAAGCAGCAAGTTCCATTGAACAAGTTATATTTTCCTTTTCCCTGGAGAGGAGGTTTCCTATCAGCCGTTGACCTTGTGTCTATAACTAAACAAATTTTTTGGTACTCTTCAGGGCTAAAGCAGGACGTGGGCAAGTACAAACACACTGTAGACCTGCCCAAGACCACATTTGGCATGAGAGCAAATGCTACTGTGAGGGAGCCTGAGATTCAGAAATTGTGGGATGACAATCAGGTTTTTAAGAAAGTTGTAGAGAAGAATGATGGGGTAAGTCCTTATTGGTGATTTAAATTCTCTGATAAAATTCACTGTTTTAAGCTGATGTTGAGTTCCTTGGCAGGGCAGTTTTATTCTTCATGATGGTCCTCCTTATGCCAATGGGGATTTGCATATTGGGCATGCACTGAATAAGATTTTGAAAGACATTATAAACCGTTACAAGGTAGCCTTTCTGTCCCTCATGATTTGATGGCTGTTTAGGGATATGGCCAAACTTAGTGAATTTCCTGATTTGGCAAATTGTATCTTACACATGTATACTAATTGTTTGGTACTTGAGCTCCTTGATATTGTGTAGGACATACATGTGTAACTGTTAGTTTGCTAATATTTGTTGCTTATATGCCTGAATGAACTTCTTCTATCTATATATGCTCAAATACTTTCTGTTCATTTTCAGCTTCTTCAAAATTGTAAGGTTCATTATGTTCCTGGTTGGGATTGTCATGGCTTACCAATTGAATTAAAAGGCAAGTACCTTTTCCTTTTCTTTGTCACAGCATTTGACATGCATTGAAGCTTTTGTTTAGAACTTGAAATATATTTTGCTTAGAGTAGATATTGGAGATGCACACAGCTCACTACATGTGCGAGTAAAAGACATATAGAGCACTTATTATTGTTATTATTATTTTTTGGTAGTGGCGAAAGGGGTGGGATAGGGCCTGGTTATATCTAAAAGTAGTAGCTTGTTTGTGCATTTTCTTTCCTCCATTTTAAACCATTTCAATATTTTCCTCTTAGCAAATTTCTTCCTACCACACAAAATGGGTTCTTAAAATATGCTTCCAAAAACTTATGCATTATGCTGAAATTATTTCATGAACTCAAATTTGAAATAATGTGGCTTTTTATTTGAGGATTTCCATGCTCTATATTGGCTGTTGTCACTTTTAAGTACGTATACTCTAGCTATTCCTTTTGGACTGGATTGACATGTGATCAATCAAATTGTCATCCTGTGTTAGTTGATTCTAAAAAAGAAAAAAAAAAAACCAGTCTTCCAGTGTGGTACTAGGTTTGAGCTTTATAATCATTTTCAACTTCCTCTTGGAAACCACATTAGACCAGTGAAGATTTGCTCTCGTACCCATTCTCAATTTGATGATGACTAGAATCAGAGGAAAGTTATAGCTTTATATAAATTATCTTAGTGTTGCAGTCACTAGATGAAGATGCCAGGAAGGAGCTTACACCGATTAAATTAAGAAAGAAGGCTGCAAAATTTGCCATAGCAACTGTGAAAGCTCAAATGGCATCATTTAAGGTAATATTAAAGTTTTTTGCTACTAAGATGTAACTAGTCAAGTTCATTCTCTGATTACTCAGTGCTAAAAGTTTATTCTGAATAATCCACAGCGGTATGGAGTATGGGGAGACTGGGATCATCCTTATCGAACTCTTGATCCGGAATACGAATCTGCTCAGGTGAATTTTGTCCCAAGAGCTTTACATATCGATTTTTTGGCATATCCTATTGTACTGATCAATTTAATTATTGAATGATTGCTGATGGTTGGTTTGAGTTATGCCTTTTCTATCTCCTTCACAATGCACTATACAATAACTTTTTACAGAGACCTTCATGTGGTTGCCTGTTACATAGTTTACTTCTTAGTATGGTGAGCTCACATGTGTTTTTCATGTTCTCTACAAGATTGAAGTATTTGGCCAAATGGCCCTTCAAGGATACATCTACAGAGGTCGAAAACCAGTTCATTGGAGTCCCTCATCACGGACTGCTCTTGCTGAGGCTGAATTGGAGGTGAATGAATCTTTATAAATGTCTTCTCCACGGTCCCTTTCTCTTTTTGCATCTGCTGCACCCTTTTGTGAGTGAAGAACTAATGGTCCTGCCATGTCATTTCCTTTCTCCTCTTTAAGAAACTTTACTTTAGATGCATATACATCTATACTCATGATTTTTTTTTTCCTTATTATTTTGAAATCCACGAGACTTCCTAGCTATTACCTTTGACTTCTGATTGTGTTCAATATAACTGCAACAAACCAAAAAAGAAATGAGGCCAAAACAGATCTATGGGTGTTGTGATTTATACAGTAGTATGTACTCGGTCTCCAAATTTTACAAAATAAAATTACTTCACCATACTAGCTAATGTTTACCTGCATTTAATTCTCACGCAGTATCCTGAGGGGCATATTTCCAGAAGCATGTATGCTATTTTCAATCTGGTTGATGTTATAAAGTCTCGCGATTTATTAGAGGAATTCTCCCCAAATTTGTTCTTGGCCATCTGGACCACAACTCCTTGGACAATTCCAGCAAATGCTGGTATGTTGAACACCTTGGGCGATTGTCATGGTTTGAACAATGTGGTTGTTGTTCCTTAGTTGAAAATTTTAAAATTTCTATGCAAGAATCCTTTTGAAATAATGCAAATGACATGCTATCATCTGAATCTCTGATACTTTAAATCCAACTAAATGTACACCTTGAATGTGTTAGCAAATTTTTTTTTCCTATTTTTTTGCAGCTGTTGCTGTAAATGCTAAGCTTCAATACGCAGTTGTTGAAGTACAATCCTCTTCTGTTGATGTCTCTCCATCTTCTGGCAGCGCAAAAAAGAAACTTGGCGATGTCTTCAAGCGGCAGGAGAACCTATTCCTTATTGTAGCAGTGGATCTTGTACCCACTCTAGAAGCAAAATGGGGTGTCAAACTTGTTGTAAAGAAAACAATTTTGGGTTCAGATCTTGAAAATTGTAGGTCAGTTTGAAATATTGAATGATGGTTCTTGATGCTTTGGGCTTGTTTGATGTTATCCATGATGTCCATAGAGCATTGCCTGCTATAAAGCGCATAGAAAATGGCAAAAGCTAAGAAAAGAAAATCTTAAGAATTATACCTGGCATTTCTAACTAGTGAATCAGTGCGACTTTACAGGAAGAAACTAGTGATTAGTTGCTAGTATCTGTTGTTTGATTGACTGGATATGCATAATGCATGATAATTAGCCAGGAGGGTGGTGAGGTGCCTGTTTGTTTGATTGATTGTGTGGCTTTAGTTCCTAGATGGACACTTGAAGGGAGAGAGGGGCAAAGAGAGTGAGTGTGTGTTTACTGGCATTTGAATAGTCAATTCTCTGTTAGCTTTCTTCAAATCTTGTTTATTTGCCTTTTGAGTTTGTAAATGCTAACTGTCATTAATCTAACACAGTTTGGCCAATTACTGGTTCAGGTATGTTCATCCTATAGATAATAGAGACTGTCCTGTTGTCATCGGTGGAGATTATATTACTACTGAATCCGGTACCGGATTAGTTCATACTGCTCCTGGTCATGGTCAGGATGACTATGTAACTGGCTTAAAATATGGTTTGCCTATTATTTCCCCCGTGGACGATGATGGAAAGTTCACCGAAGAAGCCGGGCAGTTCTGTGGCCTTGATGTGCTTGGTAATGGTAATGATGCTGTTATTGAATATCTGGACAAGCACTTCTCAATGCTCATGGTAGAGCCATACAGTAAGTCTTCTACCTGCACTAGACTGTGGAATCAGTTCGTCATTATTGATATTACTGAGACAGGATTCTAAAGTTTAAACTTTAGACAAATCTTTGTTTCTCTTATAGAACACAAGTATCCCTATGATTGGAGGACAAAAAAGCCAACAATATTTAGGGCAACAGAACAATGGTTTGCTTCTGTGGAGGGATTCCGTATGGCTGTAATTGATGCAATTAGCAAAGTAACATGGGTTCCACCTCAGGTATTTGGTTCTCCGGGCTTGAAATTTTGGATGTTCATTGGTATACTAGAGCTCGAAGAAAGATACTCATACTATAGTTGTACTTCATTTTATTGATATGGTTCTCTCCAGATATTTTTGTTTTCACTATAGGAATCAGCAAGAAACCAGAAATTCCTGTGTAGTGTGTACAGAAGTACTGGGAAAACTGGCTTCATGTCTGACTGTTGTTTGTTGATTGCTTTTATATTAGCTTCAAGTTGTTGTCCTTGAACAAAGAACTCAAATCTTAATAATTCTGTTATTTTTATGATAATGTTTAGGCAGAAAAAAGAATTGTTTCGATGACTTCAAGTCGCTCTGACTGGTGCATATCTCGGCAAAGGACATGGGGTGTTCCAATTCCAGTCTTTTATCATATGGAATCAAAGGAGCCATTGATGAATGAAGAAACTATAAACCATATCAAGTGTAAGGGTCTCTTGATATTCACTAAAGCTTGTGTGCTTTTCTGAGTGTAATAAGCATATCCTTTTGAATTTGCTTCTCATTTCTTTCGAGGTAAACTTTAGCTGACCCCGCATAGTGGAATAAAGGTTTAGTTGTTGTAAACTTTTTGCGTTTGCTGAGTACTGATAATGTCTAAGTTCTATGTATTAGATCTCACCCTCTCAGAAACACATGTTACACCTTCTTTATGCTTATTGACTGTTCAAGTGGTCCATTTCCTTACTATGAGTCTAAGACCTGACTTCTTTTTAATTTTTGGTTTCCAACCATGTGTTCTCAGCTATATTTTCTCAAAAGGGTAGTGATGCTTGGTGGTATATGACGGTAGAGGAATTGCTTCCTGATAACTATCGGGATAAAGCATCAGAATATGAAAAAGGAACTGATACCATGGATGTGTGGTTTGACTCTGGTAAGTTAACAGTGTCTCTTGGTTTGTTGGCTCTGTATGCTTTGGCAATCTGCAAAACATTGACATTGCTAAGTTATGGTTGCTAAAAGAAGTGAGTTAATGGATTTCCCTTCTACTTTAAAGTTTATCGTGAGCTTCTTCCTTAACCACCTCACCTGCTCTTTTGGTGTCTTAGTACTTTTTTTTTTTTTTTTTTTTTTTTTTGAAAATTCTAACTTAGTACCTATCTTTACTGTTGTTTAAGAAATTCTCCCTGATTGAGGTGTGGGATTGTTTCTTGCTTAATATTTACCATGGCCATGGTTTTGCATGAATTTCACGCAACTCTATAAAGACAATGATACAAAGCAATTTTTGCAGGCTCTTCATGGGCTGCTGTGCTCGAGAAAAGAGATGGTCTTAATTCTCCTGCAGATGTGTATCTTGAGGGTACGGATCAGCATCGTGGTTGGTTTCAAAGCTCTCTGCTAACAAGTGTTGCTACTAAAGGTAAAAGATACTAAAACTATGCTCCCCTGTTGACAAGCTTCTGCTGTTGATAGACGAGTGAGAAACAAATTGATAAACGGTTTCTGGCGTTTGTCAATTGCATTTGACTTTTTCTTGTGGAAAGAAAGTGGATGGTTAAAATAGATCTCTTAACCATCATCTTGCTGGTGAGGAAAATTTCATTTTCAGCTGTTATGTTTGTGCATTACAGGAAAGGCTCCATATTCAGCTGTTGTAACTCACGGATTTGTACTTGATGAGAGGGGATTAAAGATGAGTAAATCTTTAGGTAACGTTGTTGATCCAATTAGTGTGATTGATGGGGGTAAAAACCAAAAGGTTAGTAATCAGTCTGCCATTCTATGAATGTGTACTTCTCTTCTTTTTATCAATATTGGAATATTTAACTTAATGATTCTGACAGGAAGCTCCTGCTTACGGTGCGGATGTCCTGCGACTCTGGGTTTCTAGTGTAGATTACACCGGGGATGTGATGATTGGACCTCAAATTCTCCGTCAGATGTCTGATATATACCGGAAACTGCGGGGAACACTACGATTTCTTTTGGCAAATCTTCATGATTGGAAAGTAAGGCCAAATTTTAATTATCAGTGATTTGTTTCGAGGCTTTCCATTAGGATTGGTTGTTTCCTTTAATAATTGTTTATAGTTTCAATAGTGATATGATTGAGGCAATTTATGATCTCTTTCTTGCTATTATGCATATATAGAAACACATGAATTTACATTACCCTTTTATGACGGTGAGCTCACATGCAAATTTCTCTTCCGTGTTTCTCAATTTTCTACTCAACGTGCTCTGATTACTTGTTCAGGTTGAACATGCTGTCCCATATAATGAACTTCCAAAGATCGATCAGTATGCACTATTTCAACTTGAGAATGTTGTAAAGAACATTAGAGAGAATTATGAGCATTACCAGTTCTTCAAAATTTTCCAGGTAGACATTCCTCCATGTATGGCTTTTACTTCAAATGGCCTAAAACTTCTTTAAAAGCTAAGGCTATCAGAAGTTGAAAAAGTCTTTGAAGAAATTAAAAAAGTAAACATTACCTATAACATTGAGAGATGCAGGGTTTGATATTTAATTTACAGAAAAGGAATGAAATTTCTGTAGAGATCAATTCCTCTATCTGATTTATGTATTGAGGCCTCAAGATTTACCTTTCTTTCTCCCATCCCATCTTTGACAGATCATTCAACGATTTGCGATCGTTGATCTCTCAAATTTTTACTTTGATGTTGCCAAAGATCGGCTGTATGTTGGGTAAGCTTCTTATTTTCCCTACGGAAGTTTCATGCTGCTACCTTGATTTACGCATGAAAATATGCGTATATATTGGTCAAGCAACATTTTGTATTCTACAAAAACTTTTGTAGCATGTGCAATCTGAAGTAACAATCCAATGTTTTAGATTCTCATCATTAACTCAAAATGGCCCTAAGACGACACAGATTTTGGACTTGCCAACTACTTTCCTTTGCCCCTTTTTCTTCTCCTTGTAGAGCGATCATCATATTTTTTCTGTTGAGATGAGAAAAGAGGTCATTAATTTATGTGAAATTTCCACATAGGCTGGGGTTTGGTACTAATAGTAATTATTCTCTAAAACAGTTTCGTGATCATACTCTGCTGTGGAGGCTTCTAACTCGTATATATATATTTTGTAGGGGCACTACTAGCTTTACAAGGAGGACTTGTCAAACTGTCCTTGCAGATCATTTACTTGCCATTGTGAAAGTGATTGCTCCCATCCTTCCACATTTGGCCGAAGATGTCTGGCAGCATCTTCCTTTTCAGTATACCACCGAAGATGGACAGACTGCCAAATATGTGTTTGAGTCACGATGGCCTTCTAATAAAGAAAGATATTTAACTTTGCCTGATGAAGAAGTTGAATTCTGGGGACAAATTCTTGAGGTACTGCAATCTACGAAATTTTATTTCTTTTGCTATCTTGGTTCTGACTTAAAGATTATGTTATCAGCTGAGAACTGAGGTAAATAAAGTGCTAGAGGTTGCTCGATCGGGCAAGTTGATAGGTTCCAGTTTAGAGGCAAAGGTCCTCCTCCATACAGCTGACAGTAGCCTCGCAGGAAAATTGACTGAAGCTTGTGAATCCCAGAATGATGCCGATACATTGCCACGCATATTTATAATATCTCAGGTAAACTTCTCTTTCTATCATGCTTGAATGTCCCTTAAATTGTGGTGAGGAGTGATGTGTGATCACAAATGGTGACCCTGCAGGTTGAGATTCTTCCATCTTTACACAATGAACAAATTGATGCATCATACACTGGAGAATATCTCATTGGAGGAAAGAACAAAGTCTGGATTGGAGTATCGCGCGCAGAAGGCTCAAAATGCGAAAGATGCTGGAACTTTTCGCCCCAAGTTGGCTCGTACAATGAGCACCCATCACTCTGTACTCGATGTTACAATGTTGTCGCGAGTCAACCCGAACCTGTTCTTGCTGCAGCGAGCTGAAGTATTGAACAAATTTAGAGTTAGCCCAGTTAGCCCTTTTTGTTGTGAAAATTGAGGTATAAAGGAACAGTTCACCATTGGATTCAAGTATTTTTGTGTCATTCTCAACTGGAACAAAATGCTTGAATATACACTAAAGTTGTTATTCATTTGTCAAGTTTGAAAATTTCATAATAATTGCAGTAATTCTTCAATCTTCCAATAAATCTTCATGAGAAAATCAAGTTTAACTAATCTTGGGTTGCAAAATTTAGCGCAGCAAAACTTCCAGGGTTGTTAACTCAAAGGATATACGAAAATCTCAGCGCAAAAATCGACAATGAAACAAAAACTTGTGATCTATCGATTGCTTGGTTGGCTCTTGGATGTACAAATATGCACTAGAAATGTATATATTATACAAAACCTGGAAACACTATCTAAGCTCTTAGTCGAAAACTGAAAAGAAAAGGCAAGCAAATATGCAGCTACTCTTCTCACCTTCTTTGACCAAGCAACATGAAAACAGTCCTGCATGTGGTTCTGGCAATAGGAAGAAAGGCCAATCCAGCAATGAGGGGTTGATCTGAACTGCTTAACCTAACGGAAACCGTCCCTTTTCGCTTACCGTTCAATCTGGCTCGGATACTCAGCTTCGAATCTCGCCTCACAGACAACTGGGAATGCAGGTTCAAGTTTAGTCCACATGAAAGCTCTCCTTTCCACCTTGTCAGAGATATCCCAGGTAGAGTTCCGTGCTGATCTGTGGGATTGCGATTCTCAGTTAGCCGAATTCTTTCTGTTGCTGTATCGTTTTCATACTGAATGATACCAGTGCTACCAAGCAAAACCAAGTCTTTAGCGAGCGCAAGTTGATCCTGCACTTTCTGTTCAGCAATGGCATTTTCTCCTAACAAGGTAATGGTTGCAGTCTTGAAATATCAGTGTGTTTCCATCTTCAGGATATAAACAAGTTGCATTCCTGCTGTCTCCATGTCATGTTCTACCATGGTTAATCCTTTGTCCCCATGCTCGACTGAAACACCAGAATTGAGATTGATGCTCAAACCAACATTCTTCGTCTTTCTAGTTTTCTTTAGAATTCTTTCTTTTTTTAGTTTTCTGAAGGAAACGATTTCCGGAGAATTTCTTTTTTTGAATTTTCTGAAGAAAAAGATTTCAGGAAAATCGTTTTCTTCAGAGATTTTTTTTTTTTTTTTTTTTTAAGTTTTCTGACAATCGTTTTCTTTATAATTTATTTATTTTTTTCTCATTGGAGGAAAGAACAAAGTCTGGATTGGAGTGCCGCGCGCAGTAGGCTCAAAATGTGAAAGATGCTGGAACTTTTCGCCACAACTTGGGTCGTACAAGGACCACCTGTCACTCTGTACTCGATGTTACCGTGTTGTCGCGAGTCAGCCCGAACTGTTCTTGCTGCAGCGAGCTGAAGTATAAAGGAAAATGTTCTTACAGTGTTGTCCCAAATGGCATACTTATAATAATCTTTAGAACTTGTCGTAAATTTAAGACTCTTTGGTAATTGAGGAGGCAGTTGAAGAATAGGAAAAGGCAAATGCTTCATGATCTGCATTGGGAATTTTAGTAAGTTTGGTCCAAGACTCGTGCACCCTGTACCCCTTCACCCAAACCTAAATGGGAAACCGCCGCTGGTATGAACCGGCCCGGCCTTAAATGCAAGACATCCTCCGAGAACAGGAACTCTCACAAGCTCAATAGAAGCAAACCATGGCAGGTACCTTCCACCCTCACAAGCTCGTGCGGTTGAAACAGAGAACATGTTACCTTCCTCGAAATGCCGTCGTTCTTGCTGCTGCTCCTTCTGTCAGTAGGGAAAGTTAAGAGGAATGGAGGGTAACCAGGAGAAGCTGATGAAGCTGAAGCTGTGAGGAGGAGGGTATTTTCAGGGTCCTGGATGTGGAAATCGAAGTGGGCTTTGATGAGTTGAGGGTCGAGAGTGAAGACCGCCATAGCTTTGAAACACACTGGAATCGTCCGATTGATTTGGCTGGGAGGCGCAAAAGTATCTCGTTGATCACATCTTGTGGAAGAAAATCAGCCATGGCTATCCTGCAAAATATTAACCTTTTTTCTGGTATTCCTATAGATTCTGAATAATAATAAATAGTGAGGAGAAGAAACAACTTATAATGAGAATTCTAGTTGTTTTACATGTACAATGTTTCCTATTACAATGCAATGAACGAAGCAAGAGATTTTTCTAATTAATTTGATGAATGCTAAAAGAATGGAAACTGCAGAATTCGACTATAATGAGCAAGAAACAGAACTTAGTATTATTAAACTATTTGTTTCTATTTCGATTTGGGTTAAGAATCTATTTATCTATTTCCCGTTCAGTTTGGTATTCGTTTTAATTTTAGAAAATAGTTTCGAATCAGATAAATGGTAAGATTCACTTTCAACGGTCCTAATGGTCATGAGGATCGGACAATGGATATGCCTATCAGTTTAGACCTGTTTGGCTTTTGAGGGAAGAAGAAGAAGAGATTGTTTCGGCAAAATGTAGAAGAAAGCAAATTGGCAAAGACACTTGATTACATTTTGATATGCAATTGTTTGCATATAATGTAACAAATGGAGTCCGGCTCACCTCGAGTGAATTCATCTCTTTTAAAGAGACCCTTTCGTCTCCCAAGTAGATATATATGAACAGGTAGAAGATCAGTAGTCCTCCTCATAGGATTGATACATTTATAGAGTCAATCCCTCTATATTCTTGTAAAGAGTGGATTTTCCTTGTGATATCCAAGCATCAATAGTATGAATATTTGGCTTTTCCTATTCTTGAACTGCAATTTCTGTCATCTTGTTTTCTGCTTTGTTATTATAAGTATTTGGGATCAATCATGAATGTGCAGAGAGGAAAGCCATAGCCATGTCTGATTTTGCTCCAAATCCAAACCTTCCCCGAGATGTCATCAACGAGATACTTTTACGCCTCCCCGGGAAATCAACAGGAGGATTCAGGTGTGTTTCACAGCTATGCCGTTCCTTACTCTCAAGCCCTCAATTCATCAAAAGCCCACCTCAACTAGCCTTGCATATAATTGTGATGTCCGTTATGATCCCTCATCGGGAATATTCTTAAATGGATACTTACATTGGTTGGCTTATGATAAAAAGAATGGAGGTCCTGCTTTTGTAGCTGCTTTCCATTTGGGTCGCTAGAGCTGGTGACTCACGGTTCTTGGAGGATGTCTTGCAGTTCATAGTAATCCATTTGAGACGCCTGAAGTTGTTTAGGTGATGAAAGAGTACAGCGTGTCAAGTTCTTGGACCAAACTCACCATCAATCCTCTAAGGATAATGGATATTATGCTTATTATTTGCCACTTGTTTGTCTTCTGAGGAAGGAAGAGATTGTTTTTTCAAAACCGTCTGGGAAATTGGTTGCATACAATTTGAGAAATGGAGTTTGGAGGGATAATCCAGTTGAGTGATGATGAATTTTAGTGAGAGCCTTGTGTCTCCCAACTTAGGTATTCGTTTTGTTAAGTTTTGGTTGTCATGAGTTTCGAATCTGTTTTAGGCAAGCTACATAATTTAAACAACCATTTCATTTCTTCAAGCAAAACTTGTCACATACTGTATATGAAGAATGCATGAAGCAATTGACAAGAGGATTACACAAAGGGAAAAATGTAATTATAAACTAATTCCAAATCCAAAATCTAAGTTAGGTAACGAGGAGATTAATGATATGATCTTCTGGTCTACTTGGGAGACCAAAGGGTCTCTTTAAAAGGGACGAAATAGTCGGTTGCACCACTCGAGGTGGGTGGAACTCCAGCCACAACAATATCCCTCCAAACTCCATTCCTTAAATTATATGCAAACAATTTCCTATCATTATGTGCTTTAATTTTTCCAATTTGATACAGCCATCTTGCCAGAACAATCTCTTCTTCTTCTTCTTCCCTCAAAACACAAACAGGTCTAAACTCATGGGCAAATTGAATATCCTCACGACCATTGATGGTAAGTTTGGTCCAAGACTCTTGCACCCCGTACTCCTCCATCACCCAAAGCTCAATAGGAAACCTCTGCCAGGATGAACACCCCTGAAATGCAAGACATCCTCCCAGAACAGTAACTCTATAAGTACTATATTCCAATCCAGGGAGTGGTACTTCATCAAATTCCTCGCGGGCCAAATTGAAAGCAGCTATTAAAGGAGATCCTCCTCCGCATTGTCCCTGGGGCTCAGCCAACCAATGTAAGCATCCATTTACAAATACTCCTCCTGAGTTATCTCCGAAGATATTATAATCATAACGAGGATTCGCAACCCTCCTCCAAGTTTTCAGTTTTACATTATAAACATCTATGATTGACCCCGGGTTCTTATGACGATAAGGACACGAAATCCTCACGATCTTGAAATCATAATCCTCGTAGCCAAGACCGTAGTAGATGTTTGCAAATCCATGCCTAGGTAAAGAACACTCAGGTACTTCCACAGCCTCTAAAGTAAGGGGATTCCATAAAACCATCCTATCCCAATCAGTACTCTGACGGCCCAGTGTCCAATCATTAATCTGATGGACCAGTGTCCAATCAGCACTCTTATGGACCAGTAGAACTAAACCACGGCATGTACCTTCCACCCTCACAAACTCATGCGGTTGAATCAGAGAACATGTTACCTCCTTTGAAACACCGTCGTTCTTGCTGCTGCTTCTTCTGTCAGTAGGCAAAGTTATGATGAAAGGGTAATCCGGATAAGCTGAAGCTGTGAGGAGGAGGGTATTTTCAGGGTCGCGGATGTGGAAATCGAAGTGGGCTTTGATGAATTGAGGGTTCAAGAGTGAAGACCGCCATAGCTTTGAAACACACCTGAATCGGCCGATTGATTTGGCCGGAAGGCGCAAAAATATCTTGTTGATCACATCTTCTGGAAGAAAATCAAAATCTGCCATGTTATCCTGCAAAAATTTTACCTTTTTTCTGTTATTCCTATAGATTCTGAATAATAAACAGTAAGGAGGAGAAACAACTTATAATCTTTGTCTTCCTGTTCTTTACTCAAAACTGAGCAGTGAGGAGGAGAAACAACTTATAATCAGAATTCTAGTTGTTTTCCTGTTCTTTACTCAAAACTGAGGTCTGGTTTCAAACCTGAACTCAGTTTTGGGTAAAGATCAGACCTTTTAAAAAACAAAGTTCTGAGTTTTGGTGTTAAACCAGAACTAAAACCTAGGTAAAGAACAAGGTTTTCAAACAAATTTTTTTCTCAACACTTTTTTTTAAAATTTTTTCATTTTCTACTCAATTTCCAGTCAAATTTTGATTTATTTATTTTAAACAAATTAAAATATTTATTCATGATAAATTGTTAAAAATTCCAGTTCAGAAAACATAAAAATAGTCCAGAAAAAATAAAAATAGTCCAAAAAACAAAAAAAAAAGCAGACAGAAAAAGAATTCCAGTTCAAAAACAGTCCAGAAAAAATTTCCAGTATACAAACATTCCAGAAAGAAAAAAAAAAAGACCAGAAAAAGAATTCTAGTTTTCCAGTTCACAAACAGTCCAGAAAACCAAAATGACAGCCCAGAAAAAGAAATTCCAGTTCAAATACTCTGTAGGAAAAAAAAATTCCAGAAAAAAAAAAATTTCCATTTCAAGAACAGGGAAAAAAAGACTTTGACATAGCAGTATTCTACCTCTCAAGTATGTAATATGGACGATTTCAGTTTATACATACCATATGGGATACAACAAAGAAACGAAACTAACATGGGCAAACTATAGTAAAGCAAAATTCAAGTTCCCTAATCAAAAGTTGGAAAAGAAAAATTCAGCGGCACCGTACTGAATTAGGAAAGAAAAATTGTTGAAGGCTTAATCAATTGAAACCGATCGAATACCAGGTCTCGTTGATGAGGTTGCCGTTACTAACGTTGCCGGAGGGAGCGAATTGCAGCTGCCGGTGCTGACGTTGCGGTGACGAGCAGTTGCTACTAAGATGCTCTTCGCGGGGAGTTGCGGTAACGAACAGTTGAAATCGCCACAGTTGACGTTGCTGTAACGTAGTCTTGCAATTAAATCGCCGGATGGAGTGGAGATTTCGTCGGGGCCGAGCTCACCACTGCCGTCAGGGGAGATAGCAGAAAGCGAATTAGGTTTTTGGACTGTTTTCTTCAAAAGGGGCGAAGAAAATGGTTGTGTGTTGGACTGAAAATTGGTTTCAGATATGGGTTAAGACCTAGTAGGATACCGACCACTAGGTTGGGTTAGTTTGGGTTGAAACCCAAACCATGACTCAGACTTGACAAAGAGAACAGGCCTATGTTTACAACGTTTCCTATTACAATGCAATAATTGATGAATGCGAAAAGAATGGATACTGCAGAATTCGACTATAATGAGCCAAGAAACAGACGGTAGTATTATTAAACTAAGTTTCTTATTTGTTTCTGTTTTCGATTTGGTTTAGTATTCGTTTTGGGAAATTAAGATGTTTTAGCAAATAATTATGAATTAGACTAATGATAGAATTCTGGGATATTAGCTCATTGGAATACAAAGAAAAATACATAGAAACAACTTAAATTTTGTCTTTCTTTGCGATTTTTGGCCATATGAAACCGGAATGGAAGTGGAAATTTTCAGTGTAAAACTGAAAAACTTGAGGCTTGCGAATCATGGACTTATGTGTGTTAGGAAAAACACCCCCTCGGAATCTTTGCGATCTCGATTATTGTACTTGCCCAACGGGGATATTCTGAAATGGATGCTTACATTGGTTGGCTCATGATAAGACCACTGGAAGTCCTGTGTTTCTAGTTTCTTTTCATTTGGGCGGCAAGGTGTTTGATAAAATGCCAATTCCACCCGCAAGTTTTGGTCCATCTCCACTCCCGGTTCTTGGAGGATGTCTTGCGGCTCATATCTTTACATTCAAGTGTCCCGTGGTTATATGGGTGATGAAGGAGTACGGCGTGCAAGATTCTTGGACCAAACTTGGCGCCATCGACGTTCCCGAGGAGGTTGGACGCACGCATCATCTTAGGCTTGTTTGCCTTATGAGGGAGGAGTGGGATGAGGTTGTATTTCAAACCGGTTTTTGGAAATTGGTTGCGTAAGATTTGAGAAACAGAGTTTGGAGGGAAATTAGTTGTCTAAAAAAATTGGATTAAAACGATTCTTGGGAATCTTTTTGCTTCAGAAAACTAAAAAAGAAATAAAATTCTAAAGAAAAAGATTTTCTTGAAACTTTTTTCTTAAGAAAACTTTAGATTTGTTTGGTTTACAAGGATTCTAATAATGGAAAGTAATCTGATTCCTCAATTTTAAATTCCTTTATTTGGAATTGATTTTAATTGGCTGGGAAAGGAAAATAACTCCCCGTTGTAAAGAAAATAAGTGTTATTTTCCTAAAAAAAGAATACTTATTCTAATATGATATTCTTTTTCCTCGAGTCACAAATTTTCAGAAAAGACACTCACTACCCTTATTCTTATTTATTTTCAAATATATTATATTTTTATGATATCAACCATAAAATGAAAAAAAAAAAAACATGAAATGAAAATAAGGATATATATATATATATTTAATTTTCCTAAAAAAGGTAAAATATTGTCTATGTATAAAATTTGTCTGACTAATTGATTGCAACTAATCGTCCATAATATCACAACTTTAGTATATGCTGTATCTAACTAAACTTTGTTTATTTTAATTTTATGTCCAAATATATATACATAAAACAACATATATACTTTTCATTTATAATATTCTTAATAGTTCAATTTTATTAGCTATAAAATTAAATAATATTTTAATGAAATTAATGTATCATATTTAAATGTTCTAATTTTGGCCTATTAAATTTTGAAAAAATTGAGTGACAAATTTATATTTCATTTTATAACAAGAAAATTTGTTTTCCAGTTACTTTCTTATTTATCCAGATTGTCTCTAGACTAATAACTATTAACTACATTATTGATCTATAATCAAATCTATAGTTTATTTAATTTTGGATGAGTTTAATTGAATGTTATTTAATTTTAAAGCTGTAGTTTAATTTATAATTAAATATTATTTAGCTTAATAATACGAGAAAGTGATTAAGCTTAATTTGAGGATAGTTTTGACATTTAGTTTAGTTCACGTTAAATTCCCAAATACATTTCTTAACTAATCCGAACACAATAAAATATTTTATTTTACTTTACTTTTCTTATTATTAATTTCCCTGAAATCAAATTCCTCGGAAACTTTACTTGCCAGCCAACCAAACAGGCCCTAAAAAAATATAATAATAAAGAATTATGAGGCAAACGGTTTTTCGAAAATAGTTTTCTTTAGAAAACTTAGAAACAATGAATTTTGAAGAAAACGATTTTCGAGAAAACTAAAAATAAATGAATTCTAAGGATGAACTATTCCTTCATACCTTAATTTTCACAACAAAAAGGGCTAGCTCTAAATGTGTTCAATACTTCAGCTCGCTGCAGCAAGAACAGGTTCGCTACAACACTCTAACATCGAGTAGAAAGTGGTAATTGTACAAGCTAACTTGTGGCGGAAAAAAAAAAGTTCCAGCATTTTGAGCCTTGTGCGTGCGACACTTCAATCCAGACTGTTCTTTCCTCCACTGAGATGTATGATGCATTTTCAGTTTGTTCATTGTGTAAACATGCAGGGTCACCATTTGCCGATTTCAAAAGAAAAGGATTTCTGGAAAATCTTTTTATTCAGAGTTCATTTTTGTAAGTTTTCTGAAACAAACGATTTGCAGAAAATCGCTTTCACTAGAAAACTAAAAAAAGAAAATGAATTCTAAAGAAAACAAGAAACAAAAACAATGTGAAGAAATTTCAACTAAACTTGTTATTCATTTGTGATATTTGACTATGTGAAGAAAACAAGGATAAATTCTTCAATCTTCATGAGAAAATCAAGTTTAACTAATCTTGGGTTGCAAATTTAGCACAGCAAAGGGTTGTTAAAGGATATACCAAAATCTCAGCACAAAAATCGACAACGAAACAAAGACTTATGATCTATTGATTGCTTGGTTGGATCTTGGACGTACAAATATGCACTAGAAATGTATATATTATACAAAACCTGGAAACACTATCTAAGCTCTTAGCCCAAAACCGAAAAGGCAAGCAGCCTAAGCTAAAGCCCTGCAGCTATTGTTCTTGCCTTCTTTGACTGAGCAACATGAAAACAGTTCTGCATATGGTTCTGGCAATAGGAAGAAAGGCCAATGCAGCAATGAGGGGTTGATCTGAACTGCTTAGCCTAATGGAAACCGTCCCTTTTTGCTTACCATTCAATCCTGCTCGGATAATCAGCTTTGAATCTGGCCTCACAGACAATGATTGCAGGTTCAATCCACACGAAAGATCTCCTCTCCAGCTTGTCAGAGATATCCCAAGTAGTGTTCCGCGCTGATCAGTGTGATCGCATTTCTCACTTAGCCAAATTCCTAGTGTTGCTTCATATGCTGTATCGTTTTCATACAGAATGATGCCAGTGCTTCCAAGCAAAACCAAGTCTTTCGCGAGCGCCAGTTGATCCTCCACTTTCAGCCAGCAATGGCATTTTCTCCTAACAAGGTGATGGTTACTCTTGCTGCGGTCTTATTCACCTTGAAATTTCTTAGTTGTGTTTCCATCTTCAGGATATAAACAAGTTGCATTCCTGCTGTTTCGATGTCATGTCCAACCACGGTTGATCCTTTGTCCCCGTGCTCGGCTGAAACCGCAGAATTGAGATTGATGCTCAAACCATCATTCATGTTCCTTCTCATCTGAGAAGCAATGCCAGCTGGAAAATAACCTGCAATTGCCAGATTGCCTTTGATCCTCAAACCATCACATCCACAGTCATGATCACAACTATGCAAGTAGACAATAGGCGTTGCACGAAACCACAAAACAGCTTCTGATGATCGGCTGTTCTCTTGCTTTTGACTACAGCATCAATCTCTGACAAAATTTTCATAGAGGAGCACAAAAGCAACAGTTGGGATCTCCAACTCTCTTTACTGCAGAGGAATTTGTGTTCATTGTTTTCAATTCCAGAGCACTTTTCTATAAGAGAAACTGGAATTGGACCGGCTTCAGTGATACCAAAATCTCCAACAGAATGTCTAATTAACTGTCGAGAGAAGAGCTAAAACCAGGTGTGTCCAAGACCCGAATTTGAATGCCATCCGATGTTCCCCTAATCTCCTTCACTCTAGTTGTGCCTAGCTCAAATGCATCGATCCTTGCTTTCTCTTCGCCAAAAATTGAGTTTATGGTTGCACCCTTGCCAACTCCACTTTTCCCAATGACAAGAACATTCAAAGAGAAGTTGAAGTCATTTTTACCCTCTGCTACAAGCACTAAAGCCTTCTGTTTAGCTGAGTCAAAGTTGATTCAGCAAATGGCCTTCCAGCAGCAAGCAGCAGTTGGTGTAAAACCTCCACAGTAACAGAATCTTCAGGGGTTTTTGGTAATCTGTGGACCAGCCGCAGGAATTTAACAACAATTTCTTGCAACTTTTCGCGTTGCATCTTTTCCTCTTGAGTTAGAATTCCAATTGGTTCGCTACTAACTGGCCCTTTCAACTGGTTCACTACTAACTTGGAGTCTATCACATCAGGTTGTTTCAGAGGAAACTGAATGATGCTACTACTACTACTAGAGGAAGGGACATTGGTACTGCTGCTCTCTGATTTATCCCCAGTGGCGACCCTCAGTGGTTCCTCCAGCGAAAAAGAACTAGAAACTTCTTCCCTTTCACTGTGACTATGAGCATCCAGCAAATTTCCCGAATCTGCAACTATCTTCGAATCAATTGCCGGCGAATCACTCTCAGAACTCTCTCCAGATGTCACATGACTCACATTTATAGAACAGCCACTGAGAAAGCATCCTGGTTCCTGAAAAACCTGTGAATCTAAAAATTTAATGTTTACTTCATTCTCTCCAAAACTGTCAATGGATTCAAGACATTTGGGAGCATCTGTCTCCTAAGTCTCCAGCGTCTGATCAGTCTTTCGCTCAATTACACTTTTCAAATCCTCACCAGCATCAACCTCACGGGGCTGAGAAACAGTTCCACTGCCACTTTTGTTTTTATCTCCACAGTTGCCATAATTCATGGATGCTTCTTCCAAATCGCCTCTCACTTTTGCTTCTGTAACCTCAATTTCACCGCAACATAACACCTGCTCAACCTCCCTCACACCATTAGGGTCATTCAACATTGTAATATCTTCATCAGTAAAATCAAAAGTGTCAGAATTCTTTTGATCATCGCGATGTTCAACGCGATCTTCCCTGTCAATCGTATCAAATTCTTGAATTTCATCACATGACTCCGCATTCCTAGCTTTTGCTTCTGTAACCTACCTCAACTTCACCAGAACATAACACCTGCTCAACCTCCTTCACACCATTACGGTCATTCAATATTTTAGTTTCTTCATGAGTTAAACCATTAGTGTCAGAATTCTCTTTATCAACGCGATGTTCAACGCCATCTTCCCTGGCAATCATGTCAACTTCTTGAATTTCATCACATGACTCCGCACCCCTAGCTTTTGCTTCTGTAATCTAAACTTCACCAGAGGGGACCAAGATGGGCATACCAATTATAGGGCCTGTTCTCCAAGCAAGGTTCGAGTCCTGGGTTGGGCTAATTTTGGGCCCAAAATTAGCCCAAACTCGTGTTCGGTATTGCTTAGTCTTAACCCAAGTCTCAAACCAGTTTTCTGTCCAAAACCAATTTCTCCTCCCCACTTCTGAAGAAAACATTCGCGACTGAAACGACGCCTTCTTTCTCACCCGACGGCAGTGGTGAGCTAGGCCGACGAACTCTCCGCTCCATCCGGTGATTTCTGGGCAACGACGTTACCCCCGAGTTTTGTGTTCAAAACTGCCGGACTCACTCAAACTCTGCGCAAGGACCATCTCAGCAGCAACTGCTCGTAACAGCAACGTTAGCACCGACAGCTGCAATTCGTTCGGAAACGACAACGTCAGCAACTCCAACTGCAGCGTCATAAACGACAACCTCATCAACTGGAACTTCTCTTCGTTAGGTCACTGCTCTTCGTTTGGCAAGAAGGGCACTTAGGGTTTTTCAATTGGGGTGTAAAAACAGGGATACGGCATCCATTCGAACATATTGAAGTTTCTGGAATCCTTAATTCGACAGTTCAAAGAGCAGGTATAGCAATTGCGTAAGCCTTCATACAATTTTGCTGCATTTCCCATAATTTTACTGTTTTATATTTTGAATGTGAAAGAGCATAAAGCCGAAATCAATATGTATGGATTGGTTTTTGTTTGTGTAACACCCAACTAGAATTATTATACGCAGGGTTAAAAATAAAAAAAATAAAAAAAAAGAGGGTAAATTACTGAATTTTCCCATTTTAAAGGGGGCTGGAAGCAAAAATCCCGCAGCTGAAAGAAAGAAACCTCGATAGTGTGCGGGCGACGGGCGATAGAGCAGAAACAGAGCAGGGCATTGCAACGATAAGAATCGATCCAAACGTAAGAAAGTTGGTTTGAGAAACGGAAGAAGAGATGAACAAGAAGGAAGTGCTCAAGCTTGCGAAAGGGTTCAGGGGAAGGGCGAAAAATTGCATTAGAATAGCGAGAGAAAGGGTGGAGAAGGCCCTTCAGTACTCTTATAGAGACCGCCGCAATAAGAAGCGAGATATGCGATCCCTTTGGATTGAACGCATTAACGCCGGCACCCGTCAACATGGGGTAAGTGTATATATTTTCGTTATCATATTTTTGTAAAATTTACTTTTTTACTTTTGTTTCTGTGATTATTTTGTCATTTATATTTGAATTAGAGGGTATTTGTTGCAAGTGAAGAAACAAAATGTTGTTGTTTTTCTTTTTACCCTCTGATTTGGGAATTTGAGAGAATCTTTTTGCTCCTCTGTAGTTTTCGATAATTTTTATTTTCCTGTAATTTCTGTGTTTATACGTAAATGATTTGGTAATGCTGGTTTTGGCTCTTCAAGAGTGTTGGAGGAATTTATCTTTATTTTTCCCCAATTGTCTTATGTGGAAAATTTTTGTGAGATTTGTGCACAAAAGCTGACATGAGGTTGTAAAAGTATGTGGTTGCATATGGTTGTGTAGAAGAGGTGATAGAAATTTTGGTTTGAAAAAGTTGAGTTTCTTTGAGAGAAATGGGAGGAAGGAGTAGAATCTAGATTAGGTATTATGAGCAGATAGATAGTCCCTCTTACAGGGTTTTACTGATTGTGTTAGCATAATAAATGTGGTTGTAGGCTGCTTGAATGATGTTGATTTAGAGTAATTCTTGGCAAGATTAGGATTTTAGTACCGTTTCACTTTCTTGTCGGCTCATTTCCTAGATAATGGTGGAAAAGGTTATTTCTTGCATTCTGGTGAATCAGGGCGACGATTGATTGTTGCCAAATACTTCCTCCTTTCCATAAAAAGAGTCCAGTTTTGAAAATGTACAACTTTATATGAGTGACAAGAACACCTAAAATAAGTACTTTGCCACAATTTTTTCTACTAATATCCTTAATTTTCGAAAGTGAATTAATTGTGGACTACACATGATTAAATTAGTAAGGGCATGAGAAGTGAAAAACTCAAATCTGGACAATTTTAATGGACAGAATAAGTAGCTAATTGAATATGATTAAGTGTGATTCATGAACATTGTAAGTTAACAGCTCTTTCGAGATGGTTGCTGTCTTCTTAGGCTTAGAAATTTTGTCATAATAGTTTTTGCTTCATGGATCAGTGAGGTAAAGAAGTTTGATGAGAATATTTGAATATAAGATTTTGTAAGCAATTGACGGAATGAACTTAATGATGCTTTTTATGTAACTAATTTGTTAGACATGAATATGAGCACATCGCATGTTGTGTCTATGAACTGAGAAATGTGAAGGCGGAGGAGAAAACAAGACGAGTATATGCACCTAGAGTTTGGATAGTTAAACATATTAGTACAATCACGAAAGACTTTATTTCCTCTTTGCCTCTTATTTTTTTCCTTGTGTTTGTTGTCCACTAACTAAAGCAATTGTCCATCTAGTCTACAAGTATGCTTCAAAAACATAAACTGAAAAGTCCTCTTTCAAGGAAAACAAAGTGTGGAAATATAAGAAAAAGAATGTCATCGTTGCAGAGTTTCATCAAGGGACTATAGAATTAAAGAAGTTTTCCGTTTTATTAGTATTTAAAACCCACAGTGCACAACTGGGTATGTTTTTCCCATTTCAAGAAAGTTTGCTGTCCTTTAAGGCTAGATTCACAGCTAGGAATGTGTTTTTTCCTGACTAATTTACAGTTCTAATTTCCCATTTTTATGTCTCTTTTGCAGATGTTAACTGATTTCACATACCACTCTAAAAATTCAGGATCCACACAATTAGTACTTCCCACGAACAATGTTCTTTATAAAATTTGAATTACAATTGTGTTTCTAGTTATCAACCTCATTGATTCTCTGCACATTTGAAGTAGTCAAAGTTTACGACAATAAACGATGGTGAGATTGCATGCTCCAAAAGGACTTGTATATATATATATATATATATATATATATTGGGGCCTATAGAGATTGTAAAGGCTAGGAGTATAACCTTGTAGATCCTGGTGAGACCCCTAACTGGTTTAAATTCTGTGATTATTCAGGTTGCAGTAATCATGATTAGCTTCATAGGTTGAATTCTCTAAATTTTGTTTCCTTTACGTACGTTGAAGATTGTTTCATGACTTGATTCTATTGGTATCTTCCTCGACTTACAGATTCTGGTATTTTGGTGAAGATTTTGCTTGTTTTTGGTTTCTATTTTCAGGTCAACTACGGTAACTTCATGCATGGCCTGGTGAAAGAGAACATTCTGTTGAACAGGAAAGTTTTGTCAGAACTCTCTATGCATGAACCATACAGCTTCAAAGCTTTGGTTGACGTCTCGCGCACGACATTTCCTGGGAATAAGAAACCTGTGGTAGCACCCAAAAAGGAGGGTCTTGCAATTGTTCTTTGACTATCTATTTTAACCAGCTGATCTCTCCTAGTTTGTGGTATCATACCATTAATTAGCAGTACATTAGCGGTTTACAAACTTTTGTTAATGAATCTTGAAAGCCAATGTATAAGGTACTGAGTTAGCTAATTTTTTAATGTTTGCAAACTGTTGTTTTCTTTAGATATCTTTTTCTTTTTAAGTATTCTGAAGAATCGATTTCTGGAAACTCTTTTTCTTCAGATATATATATATATATTTTTTCAGTTTTCTAAAGAAAACGAGAAAGAAAAACTGTATGAAGAAATTTCAACCAAACTTGTTATTCATTTGTGATATTTGACTCTCTGAAGAAAATGAGGATAAATTCTTCAATCTTCATGAGAAAATCATGTTTCAGTAATCTTGGCTTGCAAATTTAGCAGAGCATAACTTACAGGGTTGTAAATTCAGAAGATATACCAAAATCTCAGCACAAAAATCAACAACGAAACAAAAACTTCTGATCTATTGATTGCTTGGTTGGATCTTGAATGTACAAATATGCACTAGAAATGTATATATTATACAAAACCTGGAAACACTATCTAAGCTCTTAGTCGAAAACCCGAAAAGAAAAGGCAGCCAGCCAATGCTAAAGCCCTGCAGCTATTGTTCTTGCCTTCTTTGACTGAGCAACATGAAAACAGTTCTGCATATGGTTCTGGCAATAGGAAGAAAGGCCAATGCAGCAACGAGGGGTTGATCTGAACTGCTTTGCCTAACGGAAACCGTCCCTTTTCGCTTACCATTCAATCCGGCTCGGACACTCAGCTTTGAATCTGGCCTCACAGACAATGGTTGCAGGTTCAATCCACACGAAAGATCTCCTCTCCACCTTGTCAGAGATATCCCAAGTAGAGTTCCGCGCTGATAAGTGGGATCGCGTTTCTCACTTAGCTGAATTCCTAGTGTTGCTTCATATGGTGTATCGTTTTCATACAGAATGATGCCAGTGCTTCCAAGCAAAACCAAGTCTTTCGCAAGCGAGAGTTGATCCTCCACTTTCAGTTCAGCAATGGCATTTTCTCCTAACAAGGTGATGGTTACTCTTGCTGCAGTCTTATTCACCTTGAAATTTCTCAGTTGTGTTTCCATCTTCAGGATATAAACAAGTTGCATTCCTGCTGTTTCGATGTCATGTCCAACCACGGTTGATCCTTTGTCCCCGTGCTCGGCTGAAACAGCAGAATTGAGATTGATGCTCAAACCATCATTCTTGTTCTTTCTCATCTGAGCAGCAAAGCCAGCTGTAAAATAACCTGCAATTGCCAGATTACCTTTGATACTCAAACCATCACATCCAGAGTCATGATCACAACTATGCAAGTAGACAACAGGCGTTGCACGAAACCACGATGCAGATTCTGAAGAATGGGTTCCACAGAAGCCAAACAACTTCTGATGATCGGCTGTTCTCTTGCTTTTGACTACAGAATCAATCTCAGACAAAATTTTCATAGAGGAACACAAAAGCAACAGTTGGGATCTCCAACTCTCTTTACTGCAGAGGAATTTGTGTTCATTGTTTTCAATTCCAGAGCAGTTTTCTATAAGAGAAACTGGAACCAGACTGGCTTCTGGGATACCGAAATCTCCAACAGAATGTCTAATTAACTGTTGAAAATGATGTGATGTCTTGGCAACAAATAAATCGTAACTCAGGGGATCACCAAAAGGTCCTTCGGGGGGGGGGGGGGGGGGGAAAGAACTTGCATGTGTCAAAGTCACAATGGTCCTAGACCATATCGATGAACCAAGACAGTTTGTGATTAACTTGAGCAGGGGCAAATCATTAAGATCTCCAATTTGTGTGTCTAAGCTATCGACATAGAGAACAACATCTGGAGGGAACTTCTTGGTAAACTTTTTTATCGACGACAGAACTTTACAATTGAAGGATTGCTCCGCGAGAGAAGAGCTAAAACCAGGTGTGTCCAAGACCCGAATTTGAATGCCAACCGATGTTCCCATAATCTCCTTCACTCTAGCCGTGCCGAGCTCAAATGCATCGATCCTTGCTTTCTCTTCGCCAAAAATTGAGTTTATGGTTGCACTCTTGCCAACTCCACTTTTCCCAATCAGAAGAACATTCAAAGAGAATTTGAAGTCATTTTTACCCTCTGCTTCAAGCACTAAAGCCTTCTGTTTAGCTGAGTCAAAGTTGAGTGATTCAGCAAATGGCCTTCCAGCAGCAAGCAGCAGTTGGTGTAAAACCTCCACAGTAACAGAATCTTCAGGGGTTTTTCGTAATCTGTGGACCAGCCGCAGGAATTTAACAACAATTTCTTGCAACTTTTCGCGTTGCATCTTTTCCTCTTGAGTTAGAATTCCAACTGGTTCGCTACTAAATGGCCCTTCCAACTGGTTCACTACTAACTTGGAGTCTTATCACATCAGGTTGCTTCAAAGGAAACTGAATGATGCTACTACTACTACTACTAGAGGAAGGGACATTGGTACTGCTGCTCTCTGATTTATCCCCAGTGGCGACCCTCAGTGGTTCCTCCAGCAAAAAAGAACTAGAAACTTCTTCCCTTTCACTGTGACTATGAGCATCCAGCAAATTTCCCGAATCTGCAACTATCTTCGAACCAATTGCCGGCGAATCACTCTCAGAAAACTCTCCAGATGTCACATGACTCACATTTATAGAACAGCCACTGAGAAAGCATCCTGGTTCCTGAAAAACCTGTGAATCTAAAAATTTAATGTTGTTCATAAACTGTACTTCATTCTCTCCAAAACTGTCAATGGATTCAAGACATTTGGGAGCATCTGTCTCATGAGTCTCCAGTGTCTGATCAGTCTTTCTCTCAATTACACTTTTCAAATCCTCGCCAGCATCAACCTCACAGGGCTGAGAAACAGTTCCACTGCCACTTTTGTTTTTATCTCCACAGTTGCCATAATTCATGGATGCTTCTTCCAAATCGCCTCTCACTTTTGCTTCTGTAACCTCAATTTCACCGCAACATAACACCTGCTCAACCTCCCTCACACCATTAGGGTCATTCAACATTGTAATATCTTCATCAGTAAAATCGACAGTGTCAGAATTCTTTTGATCATCGCGATGTTCAACGCCATCTTCCCTGGCAATCGTATCAAATTCTTGAATTTCATCACATGACTCCGCATTTCTAGCTTTTGCTTCTGTGACCAACCTCAACTTCACCAGAACATAACACCTGCTCAACCTCCTTCACACCATTACGTGTTGGGTTTTGTACTAAAGCCAAATAAACCGATTGAATTTATTTTTTACTGCCATAAATTAAGAAACCTAATGGGTTACACATTAAAAATTAATTTTTGGGTTAAATGGGACTAAATATAATTATATGATAATTACATGGGTTAGTTGAATTAATAATTAATCTATAAATATTTAATTGGCAAATTAATTATTTCAAATAAAGTTTGAAATAAAAGGGATTTACCTAAAAGATATATAATTATCGTATCTATTATTATACATGTAGTTGTCATCCTTTAGGATAAATACTACATTTAAATAATTACTAGATAAAGATCTAGTAAATATTTATCAGGTAAATTTATTTGCTATTAATAAAGCATCAGGGTCATTAATCAGTGTACGACTGAATTTGCTTCCGCAAGGCGTACGCTTCTTGAGTACCACAAAATCATGAGAAAATAGTTTTCTCTGTTGTTTTAATTATTGACTGAGCTCGCTCGTCCATCCTGTGAAGTACCCGGACGGACGGAAATTGTTCGTGTGGATATCTTTAGAGGCCGGATGCGGCTGTTCGATCGACACTCCATCAGATCACTGTACTTGCAATCGGAGATTACTGGATCTGCAAAGGAAGGTATGATATTCTCTATAGTATTTTATCAATAGATCTTGGCATATAAGTATAGAAGATACTTACATTACGATCATTCAATATTTTAGTTTCTTCATCAGTAAAAGCATTAGTGTCAGAATTCTTTTCATCAACGCGATGTTCAACGCCATCTTCCCTGGCAATCATGTCAACTTCTCCGCTTTTGCTTCTGTAATCTCAACTTCACCAGAACATAATACCTGCTGCTCAACCTCCTTCATACCATTAGGGTCATTCAACATTTTAGTTTCTTCATGAGTAAAATCGGGTGACAAATCGGATGAAAGTTTTCTGAAGAAAATTTTAAATTCTGGGCCTGGAGTGCGTCCGAGTTATTGTCCGATGTATGATCCGATTCGTATGGACGTCGGCCTACATATATACCAAATTTCTAAGTCTTTTCACAACTCGTACGCGATTTCTCTCCTCTTAAACCCTTCGACTGGAGCTCGAATTCTTTCCCCATTTCGCACAAGCTCAAAATTAATCAAATTTCTTCCATAGGATATCTTTCTACCCTCCTAAGATACTTTTAATCGGATTAATTCCATCCAATTCAACCGAGGGTTTTGCGTTTTTACTTTGGGTCCGATTTTTCCTACCTTCCTCAAAGGTTTCATCTTCTCAATTTCAATTCATCCTATCATGGGTCGCTCAAGGGTTGCTGCGAATAAGAAGAGAAAGACGGCTACGTCTAGCCAAGGTTTGGGTTTTCTTGGTTCCTCTCAAGAGAAGCTTTATCGATCCTTCGTCAAGAATAACAAGCGTCCATTGGCTTGTAAGTACTTTCGAGACGATACCCATCTTTCGGAGCTCTATCTAGATTGCATTAAAGAATTTATTGATTTTCATAGTTTAAATAAATTTATGACCCTTCCGGAAGATTACTATGAAAATGAAATGAGGCAATTTTATGCCAATTTGACTGAGGTGAAAGATAGAGTAGGAATTATGTTTAGAACTTTGATTAATGGCGTAGAATTTAAGGTTGGGGGTGAAATCATTAATGATGTGCTTGACATCCCTTTTCCTAGAGGTCCCAGTATTTACCCTACTGAGGATGTTCCTAGTCGGAGTTCTATAGGTATTGATGTTGTTGAAGTTTCCAAGCGGCACTTCCAGTACACTAATAAGGCTTGGGTGTCTAGAGAACACAAGACTAGCAAATTAGAGCCTGTGGCTAAGTTAGTGTATGAGGTCATTTGTAATAAATTACTTCCCGGTGGTAAACCCAGTGAACCTAGTGTTCCAAAAATTTCCATTTTCCTCCTTTTGGTTGAAAAACAAAAGTTCAGCCCCGGTTTTGCCATTTTGAAAAATATGGCCACTGTTAAGTTGGGTTCTAGAATCTTGCCCTATGGAGATATCATAACCCTCTTGTGCAAACGGTTCAAAGTTCCTCTTATGGACGATCCCCTCAAGCCAAAAGCTTTTAGTATTGCTGACATTAAGAGCTTCAATGGGATTCAACTTAATCCTCAATTGGGCGTTTGGGAAACCAGGGTGGATAAAAATAAGAGAAAGGTACGTGAGGCTAGTCCTGAGGGAACTGATACCCAAGAAGCCCAGGAAGAAGGTGCAGGTCCAAGCAAGTCCAAGAAAAAGGGTTTGAAGCGCCGAATGAAGAAGATTCTCTCTATCCTCAGTTACTTTATGGAGGAAAACAGTGAGTTGAAGAAGAAGGTAAATGAGTTGGAAGAAAAGGTCCATACTCATCATGGTGTGCTTAAGCTATGCTTGGATGAAATCCTTTCCGAAAAAGGAATGACCACCTATAGTGCTCACGAGGAGGCTTGTAACCGGCGGCAGAAGCAAAGACATGAGCAAGAAGAAGAGGAAGACGAAGATTCTGCTGAGGGCAGCGAGGAGGATACTGCATTTGAGGAAGAGGCTCAAGAGGATGAGGAAGAAGGTGGCACTGATGATGTTCACTCCGTAGAGGAGTGATTATTTTTGTTCATTAGTACATTGATTTAATTTTAGTTATTCTTGAGCCTTGCATGGCCAAAACTATTTTAATGTAATTTTAATTATTCTTATATTTGAACTTGTGATGATGTTGTTATTATCACTTTAGTGATAGCTTGGTTGGTTGAATGATTGCATTGGCTAAGATCCTTCGGGTGGTGGTCTTACGCAAAAACAGGGGGAGCTCCGCCCAAATTTTTGCACAAAATTGTTTTCCAAACTTTATTTCCTCGTAGCCAAGACCGTACAAGGTGTTTGTAAATCCAAATTGCATAGGTACAGAAAACTCAGGTACTTCCACAGCCTCTAAAGTTAGGGGATTCCATAAAACCATCCTATTCCAATCAGTACTCTGATGGACCAGCAGAACTAAACCACGGCATGTACCTTCCGGAGAACATGTTACCTCCTTTGAAACGCCGTCGTTCTTGCTGCTGCTTCTTCTGTCAGTGGGGAAAGTTATGATGAAAGGGTAATCCGGAGAAGCTGAATCTGTTAGGAGAAGGGTATTTTCAGGGTCGCGGATGTGGAAATCGAAGTGGGCTTTGATGAATTGAGGGTTCGAGAGTGAAGACCGCCATAGCTTTGAAACACACCTGAATCGGCCGATTGATTTGGCCGGAAGGCGCAAGAGTATCTCGTTGATCACATCTTCTGGAAGAAAATCAAAATCTGCCATGGCTATCCTGCAAAAATATTACCTTTTTTTTGTTATTCCTATAGATTCTGAATAATAAACAGTGAGTAGGAGAAACAACTTATAATCAGAATTCTAGTTGTTTTCCTGTTCTTTACTCAAAACTGAGTTCTGGTGTCAAACCTGAACTCAGTTTTCGGTAAAGATCAGATCTTTTAAAAAACAAGATTCTGAGTTCTGGTGTTGAACCAGAACTGAAACCTAAGTAAAACCAAGGTTTTCAAACTAATTTTTTTGTCGACACTTTTTTTAAAAGTTTTTTCATTTTCTACTCAATTTCCAATCAAATTTTGATTTATTTATTTTAAACAAATTAAAATATTTATTCACCATAAATTGTTAACAATTCCAGTTCAGAAAACAAAAAAATAGTCCAGAAAAAAAAAATAGTCCGAAAACAAAAAAAAAAAAAGCAGACCAGAAAAAGAATTTCAGTTCAAAATCCAGAAAAAAAAAAGTGAAGAAAAAAATTTCCATTGTATACAAACAGTCCAGAAAACTAAACATAAAGGAATTCTAAGGATGAACTGTTCCTTTATACCTCAATTTTCACAACAAAAAGGGCGCTCTAAAAGTGTTCAATACTTCAGTTCGCTGCAGCAAGAACAGGTTTGCGACAACACTATAACATCGAGTAGAGAGTGGTAATCGTACAAGCCAACTTGTGGCGTAAAAAAAAAAAAAAGGCTCCAGTATTTTGAGCCATGTGCATGCGACACTCCAATCCAGACTCTGTTCTTTCCTCTACTGAGATGTATGATGCATTTTCAGTTTGTTCTTTGTGTAAACCTGCAGGGTCACCATTTCCCGAAAATCGTTTTCATCAGAATTCTTTTTTTTTTTTTTGTTGGAAAAACGTTTTCTTCAGAATTCATTTTTTTAAGTTTTCTGAAACAAACGATTTGTCGTTTTCACCAGAATGCTAAAGAAAACGAGAAACAAAAACTATGTGAAGAAATATCAACTAAACTTGTTATTCGTTTGTGATATTTGACTATGTGAAGAAAATGAGGATAAATTCTTCAATCTTCATGAGAAAATCAAGTTTAACTAATCTTGGGTTGCAAATTTAGCGTAGCAAAGCTTACAGGGTTGTTAACTCAAAGGATATACGAAAATCTCAGCACAAAAATCGACAACGAAACACAAGACTTATAATCTATTGATTGCTTGGTTGGATCTTGGATGTACAAATATGCACTAGAAATGTATATATTATACAAAACCCGGAAACACTATCTAAGCTCTTAGCCGAAAACCAAAAAGGCAAGCAGCCTAAGCTAAAACCCTGCAGCTATTGTTCTTGCCTTCTTTGACTGAGCAACATGAAAACAGTTATACATATGGTTCTGGCAATAGGAAGAAAGGCCAATGCAGCAATGAGGGGTTGATCTGAACTGCTTAGCCTAACGGAAACCATCCCTTTTTGCTTACCATTCAATCCTGCTCGGATACTCAGCTTTGAATCTGGCCTCACAGACAATGATTGCAGGTTCAATCCACACGAAAGATCTCCTCTCCAGCTTGTCAAAGATATCCCAAGTAGTGTTCCGCGCTGATCAGTGTGATCGCATTTCTCACTTAGCCAAATTCCTAGTGTTGCTTCATATGCTGTATCGTTTTCATACAGAATGATGCCAGTGCTTCCAAGCAAAACCAAGTCTTTCGCAAGAGCCCGTTGATCCTCCACTTTCAGCTCAGCAATGGCATTTTCTCCTAACAAGGTGATGGTTACTCTTGCTGCAGTCTTATTCACCTTGAAATTTCTCAGTTGTGTTTCCATCTTCAGGATATAAACAAGTTGCATTCCTGCTGTTTCGATGTTATGTCCAACCACGGTTGATCCTTTGTCCCCGTGCTCGGCTGAAACAGCAGAATTGAGATTGATGCTCAAACCATCATTCTTGTTGCTTCTCATCTGAGCAGCAATGCCAGCTGGAAAATAACCTGCAATTGCCAGATTACCTTTGATCCTCAAACCATCACATCCACAGTCATGATCACAACTATGCAAGTAGACAACAGGCGTTGCACGAAACCACGAAACAGCTTCTGACGATCGGCTGTTCTCTTGGTTTTGACTACAGAATCAATCTCTGACAAAATTTTCATAGAGGAGCACAAAAGCAACAGTTGGGATCTCCAACTCTCTTTACCGCAGAGGAATTTGTGTTCATTGTTTTCAATTCCAGAGCACTTTTCTATAAGAGAAACTGGAATTGGACCGGCTTCAGTGATACCAAAATCTCCAACAGAATGTCTAATTAACTGTCGAAAATGATGTGATGTCTTAGGGGGGAAAAGAAGCTGCATGTGTCAAAGTCACAATGGTCCTAGACCATATCGATGTACCAAGACAGCTTGTGATTAACTTGAGCAGGGGGCAAATCATTAATATCTCCAATTTGTGTGTCTAAGCGATCGACATAGAGAACAACATCTGGAGGGAACTTCTTGGTAAACTTTTTTATCGATGACAGAACTTTACAATTGACGGATTGCTCCGCGAGAGAAGAGCTAAAACCAGGTGTGTCCAAGACCCGAATTTGAATGCCATCCGATGTTCCCCTAATCTCCTTCACTCTAGTTGTGCCTAGCTCAAATGCATTGATCCTTGCTTTCTCTTCGCCAAAAATTGAGTTTATGGTTGCACCCTAGCCAATTCCACTTTTCCCAATCACAAGAACATTCAAAGAGAAGTTGAAGCCATTTTTACCCTCTGCTACAAGCACTAAAGCCTTCTGTTTAGCTGAGTCAAAGTTGAGTGATTCAGCAAATGGCCTTCCAGCAGCAAGCAGCAGTTGGTGTAAAACCTCCAGAGTAACAGAATCTTCAGGGGTTTTTCGTAATCTGTGGACCAGCCGCAGGAATTTAACAATAATTTCTTGCAACTTTTCGCGTTGCATCTTTTCCTCTTGAGTTAGAATTCCAACTGGTTCGCTACTAACTGGCCCTTCCAACTGGTTCATACTAACTTGTAGTCTATCACATCAGGTTGCTTCAAAGGAAACTGAATGATGCTACTACTACTACTAGAGGAAGGGGCATTGGTACTGCTGCTCTCTGATTTATCCCCAGTGGCGACCCTCAGTGGTTCCTCCAGCGAAAAAGAACTAGAAACTTCTTCCCTTTCACTGTGACTATGAGCATCCAGCAAATTTCCCGAATCTGCAACTATCTTCAAATCAATTGCCGGCGAATCAATCTCAGAACTCTCTCCAGATGTCACATGACTCACATTTATAGAACAGCCACTGAGAAAGCATCCTGGTTCCTGAAAAACCTGTGAATCTAATAATTTAATGTTGTTCATAAACTGTACTTCATTCTCTCCAAAACTGTCAATGGATTCAAGACATTTGGGAGCATCTGTCTCATAAGTCTTCAGCGTCTGATCAGTCTTTCGCTCAATTACACTTTTCAAATCCTCACCAGCATCAACCTAATGGGGCTGAGAAACAGTTCCACTGCCACTTTTGTTTTTATCTCCACAGTTGCCATAATTCATGGATGCTTCTTCCAAATAGCCTCTCACTTTTGCTTCTGTAACCTCAATTTCACCGCAACATAACACCTGCTCAACCTCCTTCACACCATTAGGGCCATTCAACATTGTAATATCTTCATCAGTAAAATCGACAGTGTCAGAATTCTTTTGATCATCACGATGTTCAACGCCATCTTCCCTGTCAATCGTATCAAATTCTTGAATTTCATCACATGACTCCGTTCCTAGCTTTTGCTTCTGTAACCTACCTCAACTTCACCAGAACATAACACCTGCTCAACCTCCTTCACACCATTACGGTCATTCAATATTTTAGTTTCTTCTTGAGTTAAACCATTAGTGTCAGAATTCTCTTTATCAACGCGATGTTCAACGCCATCTTCCCTGGCAATCATGTCAACTTCTTGAATTTCATCACATGATTCCGCAGCCCTAGCTTTTGCTTCTGTAATCTCAACTTCACCAGAGGGACCAAGATGGGCATACCAATTATGGGCCTGTACCTTGTCCTGGGTTGGGCTAATTTTGGGCCCAAACTCGTGCTCGGTATTGCTTGGTCTTAACCCAAGTCTCAAACCAGTTTTCTGTCCAAAACCAATTCCTCATCCCCACTTCTGAAGAAAACATTCGCGACTGAAACGACGCCTTCTTTCTCACCCGACGGCAGTGGTGAGCTAGGCCGACGAACTCTCCGCTCCATCCGGTGATTTCTGGGCAACGACGTTATCCCCGAGTTTTGTGTTCAAAACTGCCGGACTCACTCAAACTCTGCGCAAGGACCATCTCAGCAGCAACTGACGGGCGATAGAGCAGAAACAGAGCAGGGCATTGCAACGATAAGAATCCATCCAAACGTAAGAAACGTAAGAAAGTTGGTTTGAGAAACGGAAGAAGAGATGAACAAGAAGGAAGTGCTCAAGCTTGCGAAAGGGTTCAGGGGAAGGGCGAAAAATTGCATTAGAATAGCGAGAGAAAGGGTGGAGAAGGCCCTTCAGTACTCTTATAGAGACCGCCGCAATAAGAAGCGAGATATGCGATCCCTTTGGATTGAACGCATTAACGCCGGCACCCGTCAACATGGGGTAAGTGTATATATTTTCGTTATCATATTTTTGTAAAATTTACTTTTTACTTTTGTTTCTGTGATTATTTTGTCATTTATATTTGAATTAGAGGGTATTTGTTGCAAGTGAAGAAACAAAATGTTGTTGTTTTTCTTTTTACCCTCTGATTTGGGAATTTGAGAGAATCTTTTTGCTCCTCTGTAGTTTTCGATAATTTTTATTTTCCTGTAATTTCTGTGTTTATACGTAAATGATTTGGTAATGATGGTTTTGGCTCTTCAAGAGTGTTGGAGGAATTTATCTTTATTTTTCCCCAATTGTCTTGTGGAAAATTTTTTTGAGATTCGTGCACAAAAGCTGACATGAGGTTGTGAAAGTATGTGGTTGCATATGGTTGTGTAAAAGAGGTGATAGAAATTTTGGTTTGAAAAAGTTGAGTTTCTTTGAGAGAAATGGGAGGAAGGAGTAGAATCTAGATTAGGTATTATGAGCAGATAGATAGTCCCTCTTACAGGGTTTTACTGATTGTGTTAGCATAATAAATGTGGTTGTAGGCTGCTTGAATGATGTTGATTTAGAGTAATTCTTGGCAAGATTAGGATTTTAGTACCGTTTCAGTTTCTTGTCAGCTCATTTCCTAGATAATGGTGGAAAAGGTTATTTCTTGCATTCTGGTGAATCAGGGCTACGATTGATTGTTGCCAAATACTTTCTCCTTTCCATAAGAAGAGTCTAGTTTTGAAAATGTACAACTTTAAATGAGTGACAAGAACACCTAAAATAAATACTTTGCCACAATTTTTTCTACTAATATCCTTAATTTCCGAAAGTGAATTAATTGTGAACTACACATGATTAAATTAGTAAGGGCATGAGAAGTGAAAAACTCAAATCTTGACTCTTTTAATGGACAGAATAAGTAGCTAATTGAATATGATTGAAGTGTGCTTCATGAACATTGTAAGTTAACAGCTCTTTCAAGATGGTTGCTGTCTTCTTAGGCTTAGAAATTTTGTCATAATAGTTTTTGCTTCATGGATCAGTGAGGTAAAGAAGCTTGATGAGAATATTTGAATATAAGATTTTGTGAGCAATTGACGGAATGAACTTAATGATGCTTTTTATGCAACTAATTTGTTAGACATGAATATGAGCACATTGCATGTTGTGTCTATGAACTGAGAAATGTGAAGGCGGAGTGGAAAACAAGACGAGGATGCACCTAGAGTTTGGATAGTTAAACATATTAGTACAATCACGAAAGACTTTATTTCCTCTTTGCCTCTTATTTTTTTTCCTTGTATTTGTTGTCCACTAACTAAAGCTATTGTCCATCTAGTCAACAAGTATGCTTCAAAAACATAAACTGAAAAGTCCTCTTTCAAGGAAAACAAAGTATGGAAATATAAGAAAAAGAATGTCATCGTTGCAGAGTTTCATCAAGGGATTATAGAATTAAAGAAGTTTTCCATTTTATTAGTATTTAAAAGCCACAGTGCACAACAGGGTATGTTTTTCCCATTTCAAGAAAGTTTGCTGTCCTTTAAGGCTAGATTCACAGCTACGAATCTGTTTTTTCCTGACTAATTTACAGTTCTAATTTCCCATTTTTATGGCTCTTTTGCAGATGTTAACTGATTTCACATACCTCTCTAAAAATTCAGGATCCACACAATTAGTACTTCCCACGAACAATGTTCTTTATAAATTTTGAATTACAATTGTGTTTCTAGTTATCAATCTCATTGATTCTCTGCATATTTGAAGTAGTCAAAGTTTAGGACAATAAACGAGGGTGAGATTGCAGGCTCCAAAAGGAGATATATATATATATATATATATATATATATATATATTGGGGCCTATAGAGATTGTAAAGGCTGGGAGTATAGCCTTGTAGATCCTGGTGAGACCCCTAACTGGTTTAAATTCTGTGATTATTCAGGTCGCAGTAATCATGCTTAGCTTCATAGGTTGAATTCTCTAAATTTTGTTTCCTTTACGTATGTTGGAGATTGTTTCATGACTTGATTCTATTGGTATCTTCCTCGACTTACAGATTCTGGTATTTTGGTGAAGATTTTACTTGTTTATGGTTTCTATTTTCAGGTCAACTACGGTAACTTCATGCATGGCCTGGTGAAAGAGAGCATTCAGTTGAACAGGAAAGTTTTGTCAGAACTCTCTATGCGTGAACCATACAGCTTCAAAGCTTTGGTTGACGTCTCGCGCACGGCATTTCCTGGGAATAAGAAACCTGTGGTAGCACCCAAAAAGGAGGGTCTTGCAATTGTTCTTTGACTATCTATTTTAACCAGCTGATCTCTCCTAGTTTGTGGTATCATACCATTAATTAGCAGTACACTAGCTGTTTACAAACTTTTGTTAATGAATCTTGAAAGCCAATGTATAAGGTACTGAGTTAGGTAATTTTAATGTTTGCAAACTTTTGTGCTTAAAACAAGAATTCATGGTCCTTGCGTGTGTTGTCTACCCCAATTGGTTGATGAATTGATACTTTGAAGAAATGTTATAATGCAGCTGTTCTTTCTTTCTAGTTTGTACGCCATCCTAGCTGTCCAAAGTTGAATAATTCTGACCTTTAATTTAAAGGAAATTTTACGCAATGAAAGGGTGTAATTAGCAGCAGCGGCTAACCCTGGGATCTGCTGATCTTTTAGAAATGAGCTTAAGATTGGGCTATAAAATGAAGTGGTGAAAGAAAATGTCTCTTGTCCACCTATTTCCTCTCACTGTGTATAATGGAACCACACTATTTGTATACAACTCAAAACCTCACCAGCATCAACCTCACAGGGCTGAGAAACAGTTCCACTGCCACTTTTGTTTTTTATCTCCACAGTTGCCATAATTCATGGATGCTTCTTCCAAATAGCCTCTCACTTTTGCTTCTGTAACCTCAATTTCACCACAACATAACACCCTCTCAACCTCCTTCACACCACCAGGGCCATTCAACATTGTAGTATCTTCAGCAGTAAAATCGACAGTGTTAGAATTCTTTTGATCATCGCGATGTTCATCGCCATCTTCCCTGGCAATCGTATCAAATTCTTGAATTTCATCACATGACTCCGCATTTCTAGCTTTTGCTTCTGTAACTTCCCTCAACGTCACCGGAACATAACGCCTGCTCAACCTCCTTCACACCATTACGGTCATTCAATATTTTAGTTTCTTCATCAGTAAAACCATTAGGGTCATAATTCTTTTCATTAACGCAATGTTCAACGCCATCTTCCCTGGAAATCATGCCAACTTCTTGAATTTCATCACATGACTCCGCACTCCTAGCTTTTGCTTCTGTAATCTCAACTTCACCAGAACATAATACCTGCTGCTCAACCTCCTTCATACCATTAGGGTCATTCAACATTTTAGTTTCTTCATGAGTAAAATCGGGTGACAAATCGGATGAAAGTTTTCTGAAGAAAATTTTAAATTCTGGGCCTGGAGTGCGTCCGAGTTATTGTCCGATGTATGATCCGATTCGTATGGACGTCGGCCTCTATATATACCAAATTTCTAAGTCTTTTCACAACTCATACGCGATTTCTCTCCTCTTAAACCCTTCGACTGGAGCCCGAATTCTTTCCCCATTTCGCACACACTCAAAATTAATCAAATTTCTTCCATAGGATATCTTTCTACCCTCCTAAGATACTTTTAATCGGATTAATTCCATCCAATTCAACCGAGGGTTTTGGGTCCGATTTTTCCTACCTTCCTCAAAGGTTTCATCTTCTCAATTTCAATTCATCCTATCATGGGTCGCACAAGGGTTGCTGCGAATAAGAAGAGAAAGACGGCTACGTCTAGCCAAGGTTTGGGTTTTCTTGGTTCCTCTCAAGAGAAGCTTTATCAATCCTTCGTTAAGAATAACAAGCGTCCATTCGCTTGTAAGTACTTTCGAGACGATACCCATCTTTCGGAGCTCTATCTAGATTGCATTAAAGAATTTATTGATTTTCATAGTTTAAATAAATTTATGACCCTTCCGGAAGATTACTATGAAAATGAAATGAGGCAATTTTATGCCAATTTGACTGAGGTGAAAGATAGAGTAGGAATTATGTTTAGAACTTTGATTAATGGCGTAGAATTTAAGGTTGGGGGTGAAATCATTAATGATGTGCTTGACATCCCTTTTCCTAGAGGTCCCAGTATTTACCCTACTGAGGATGTTCCTAGTCGGAGTTCTATAGGTATTGATGTTGTTGAAGTTTCCAAGCGGCACTTCCAGTACACTAATAAGGCTTGGGTGTCTAGAGAACACAAGACTAGCAAATTAGAGCCTGTGGCTAAGTTAGTGTATGAGGTCATTTGTAATAAATTACTTCCCGGTGGTAAACCCAGTGAACCTAGTGTTCCAAAAATTTCCATTTTCCTCCTTTTGGTTGAAAAACAAAAGTTCAGCCCCGGTTTTGCCATTTTGAAAAATATGGCCACTGTTAAGTTGGGTTCTAGAATCTTGCCCTATGGAGATATCATAACCCTCTTGTGCAAACGGTTCAAAGTTCCTCTTATGGACGATCCCCTCAAGCCAAAAGCTTTTAGTATTGCTGACATTAAGAGCTTCAATGGGATTCAACTTAATCCTCAATTGGGCGTTTGGGAAACCAGGGTGGATAAAAATAAGAGAAAGGTACGTGAGGCTAGTCCTGAGGGAACTGATACCCAAGAAGCCCAGGAAGAAGGTGCAGGTCCAAGCAAGTCCAAGAAAAAGGGTTTGAAGCGCGGAATGAAGAAGATTCTCTCTATCCTCAGTTACTTTATGGAGGAAAACAGTGAGTTGAAGAAGAAGGTAAATGAGTTGGAAGAAAAGGTCCATACTCATCATGGTGTGCTTAAGCTATGCTTGGATGAAATCCTTTCTGAAAAAGGAATGATCACCTATAGTGCTCACGAGGAGGCTTGTAACCAGCGGCAGAAGCAAAAACATGAGCAAGAAGAAGAGGAAGACGAAGATTCTTCTGAGGGCAGCGAGGAGGATACTGCATTTGAGGAAGAGGCTCAAGAGGATGAGGAAGAAGGTGGCACTGATGATGTTCACTCCGGAGAGGAGTGATTATTTTTGTTCATTAGTACATTGATTTAATTTTAGTTATTCTTGAGCCTTGCATGGCCAAAACTATTTTAATGTAATTTTAATTATTCTTATATTTGAACTTGTGATGACGTTGTTATTATCACTTTAGTGATAGCTTGGTTGGTTGAATGATTGCATTGGCTAAGATCCTTCAGGTGGTCTCATGCAAAAACAGGGGAGCTCCGCTCAAATTTTTGCACAAAATTGTTTTCCAAACTTTATTTCCTCGTAGCCAAGACCGTACAAGGTGTTTGTAAATCCAAATTGCATAGGTAAAGAAAACTCAAGTACTTCCACAGCCTCTGAAGTTAGGGGATTCCATAAAACCATCCTATTCCAATCAGTACTCTGATGGACCAGTAGAACTAAACCACGGCATGTACCTTCCGGAGAACATGTTACCTCCTTTGAAACGCCGTCGTTCTTGCTGCTGCTTCTTCTGTCAGTGGGGAAAGTTATGATGAAAGGGTAATCCGGAGAAGCTGAAGCTGTGAGGAGAAGGGTATTTTCAGGGTCGCGGATGTGGAAATCGAAGTGGGCTTTGATGAATTGAGGTTCCAGAGTGAAGACCGCCATAGCTTTGAAACACACCTGAATCGGCCGATTGATTTGGCAGGAAGGCGCAAGAGTATCTCGTTGATCACATCTTCTGGAAGAAAATCAAAATCTGCCATGGCTATCCTGCAAAAATATTACCTTTTTTCTATTATTCTTATAGATTCTGAATAATAAACAGTGAGTAGGAGAAACAACTTATAATCAGAATTCTAGTAGTTTTCCTGTTCTTTAGTTTTGAGTTTTGGTTTCAAACATGAACTCAGTTTTCGGTAAAGATCAGATCTTTTAAAAAATAAGGTTCTGAGTTTTGGTGTTAAACCAAAACTGAAACCTAAGTAAAGAACAAGGTTTTCAAACTATTTTTTTTATCAACACTTTTTTTAAAAAAAATTTCATTTTCTACTCAATTTTCAGTCAAATTTTGATTTATTTATTTTAAACAAATTAAAATATTTATTCACCATAAATTGTTAACAATTCCAGTTCAGAAAACAAAAAAATAGTCCAAAAAACAAAAAAAAAAGCAGACCAGAAAAAGAATTTCTGTTCAAAAACAGTCCAGAAAAAAAAAGAAAGCAGTGAAGAAAAAAATTTCCATTGTATACAAACAGTCCAGAAAACTAAACATAAAGGAATTCTAAGGATGAACTGTTCCTTTATACCTCAATTTTCACAACAAAAAGGGCGCTATAAATGTATTCAATACTTCAGTTCGCTGCAGCAAGAACAGGTTTGCGACAACACTATAACATCGAGTAGAGAGTGGTAATCGTACAAGCCAACTTGTGGCGTAAAAAAAAAAAAAAAAAGTTCCAGTATTTTGAGCCATGTGCATGCGACACTCCAATCCAGACTCTGTTCTTTCCACCACTGAGATGTATGATGCATTTTCAGTTTGTTCTTTGTGTAAACCTGCAGGGTCACCATTTCCCGAAAATCGTTTTCATCAGAATTCTTTTTTTTTGGTTCCTGAAGAAAATAATTTCTGGAAAATCGTTTTCATCAGAATTCTTTTTTTTTGGTTCCTGAAGAAAACAATTTCTGGAAAATCGTTTTCTTCAGAATTCATTTTTTTAAGTTTTCTGAAACAAACGATTTGCAAAAAATCGTTTTCACCAGAATTCTAAAGAAAACGAGAAACAAAAACTATGTGAAGAAATTTCAACTAAACTTGTTATTCATTTGTGATATTTGACTGTGAAGAAAATGAGGATAAATTCTTCAATCTTCATGAGAAAATCAAGTTTAACTAATCTTGGGTTGCAAATTTAGCGTAGCAAAGCTTACAGGGTTGTTAACTCAAAGGATATACGAAAATCTCAGCACAAAAATCGACAACGAAACAAAGACTTGTGATCTATTGATTGCTTGGTTGGATCTTGGATGTACAAATATGCACTAGAGATGTATATATTATACAAAACCCGGAAACACCATCTAAGCTCTTAGCCGAAAACCGAAAAGGCAAGCAGCCTAAGCTAAAGCCCTGCAGCTATTGTTCTTGCCTTCTTTGACTGAGCAACTTGAAAACAGTTCTGCATATGGTTCTGGCAATAGGAAGAAAGGCCAATGCAGCAATGAGGGGTTGATCTGAACTGCTTAGCCTAACGGAAACCGTCCCTTTTCGCTTACCATTCAATCCGGCTCGGATACTTAGCTTTGAGTCTGGCCTCACAGACAATGATTGCAGGTTCAATCCACACGAAAGATCTCCTCTCCACCTTGTCAGAGATATCCCAAGTAGAGTTCCTCGCTGATCAGTGTGATCGCATTTCTCACCTAGCCGAATTCCTAGTGTTGCTTCATATGCTGTATCGTTTTCATACTGAATGATGCCAGTGCTTCCAAGCAAAACCAAGTCTTTCGTGAGCAAGAGTTGATCCTCCACTTTCAGTTCAGCAATGGCATTTTCTCCTAACAAGGTGATGGTTACTCTTGCTGCAGTCTTATTCACCTTGAAATTTCTCAGTTGTGTTTCCATCTTCAGGATATAAACAAGTTGCATTCCTGCTGTTTCAATATCATGTCCAACCATGGTTAATCCTTTGTCCCCGTGCTCAGCTGAAACAGCAGAATTGAGATTGATGCTCAAACCATCATTCTTGTTCCTTCTCATCTGAGCAGCAATGCCAGCTGGAAAATAACCTGCAATTGCCAGATTACCTTTGATACTCAAACCATCACATCCACAGTCATGATCACAACTATGCAAGTAGACAACAGGTGTTGCACGAAACAACGATGCAGATTCTGAAGAATGATTTCCACAGAAGCCAAACAACTTCTGATGATCGGCTGTTCTCTTGCTTTTGACTACAGAATCAATCTCTGACAAAATTTTCATAGAGGAGCACAAAAGCAACAGTTGGGATCTCCAACTCTCTTTACTGCATAGGAATTTCTGTTCATTGTTTTCAATTCCAGAGCAGTTTTCTATAAGAGAAACTGGAATTGGACCGGCTTCTGTGATACCAAAATCTCCAACAGAATGTCTAATTAACTGTTGAAAATGATGTGATGTCTTAGCAACAAATAAATCATAACTCAGCGGATCACCCGAAGGTCCTTCGGGGGGAAAAGAAGCTGCATGTGTCAAAGTCACAATGGTCCTAGACCATGTCGATGAACCAAGACAGCTTGTGATTAACTTGAGCAGGGGCAAATCATTAAGATCTCCAATTTGTGTGTCTAAGCGATCGACATAGAGAACAACATCTGGAGGGAACTTCTTGGTAAACTTTTTTATCGATGACAGAACTTTACAATTGAAGGATTGCTCCGCGAGAGAAGAGCTAAAACCAGGTGTGTCCAAGACCCGAATTTGAATGCCATCTGATGTTCCCCTAATCTCCTTCACTCTAGTTGTACCGAGCTCAAATGCATTGATCCTTGCTTTCTCTTCCCCAAAAATTGAGTTTATGGTTGCACTCTTGCCAACTCCACTTTTCCCAATCACAAGAACATTCAAAGAGAAGTTGAAGTCATTTTTACCCTCTGCTTCAAGCACTAAAGCCTTCTGTTTAGCTGAGTCAAAGTTGAATGATTCAGCAAATGGCCTTTGAGCAGCAACCAGCAGTTGGTGTAAAACCTCCACACAAACAGAATCTTCAGGAGTTTTTTGTAATCTGTGGACCAGCCGCAGGAATTTAACAACAATTTCTTGCAACTTTTCGTGTTCCATCTTTTCCTCTTGAGTTAGAATTCCAAATGGTTCACTACTAATGGGCCCTTCAGTGAAAATGGCCCGATTCTGCTGAGCAGTAGGACTCGAGGCGGGAATCTTGGAGTCTATCACATCAAGCTGCTTCAAAGGCCCGATTTTGCTGCTTTCTGATTTATCGCCGGTGGCAACCCTCAGTGGTTCCTCCAGCGTAAAAGAACTAGAAACTTCTTCCCTTTCACTGTGACTATGAGCATCCAGCAAATTTCCCGAATCTGCAACTATCTTTGCATCAATTGCCGGCAAATCAATCTCAGAACTCTCTCCAGATGTCACATGACTCACATTTATAGAACGGCCGCTGAGAAAGCATCCTGGTTCCTTAAAAACCTGTGAATCTGAAAATTTAATGTTGTTCATAAACTGTATTTCATTCTCTCCAACACTGTCAATGGATTCAAGACATTTGGGAGCATCTGTCTCATGTGTCTCCAGTGTCTGATCAGTCTTTCGCTCAATTACACTTTTCAAATCCTCACCAGCATCAACCTCACAGGGCTGAGAAACAGTTCCACTGCCACTTTCGTTTTTATCTCCACAGTTGCCATAATTCATGGATGCTTCTTCCAAATAGCCTCTCACTTTTGCTTCTGTAACCTCAATTGCACCGCAACATAACACCTGCTCAACCTCCTTCACACCATTAGGGTCATTCAACATTGTAGTATCTACATCAGTAAAATCGACACTGTCAGAATTCTTTTGATCATCGCGAAGATCAACGCCATCTTCCCTGGCAATCGTGTCAAATTCTTGAATTTCATCACATGACTCCGCATTTCTAGCTTTTGAAGTAACCTCAACTTCACCAGAACATAACACCTGCTCAACCTCCTTCACACCATTACGGTCATTCAATATTTTACTTTCTTCATCAGTAAAACCATTAGTGTCTGAATTCTTTTCATCAACGCGATGTTCAACGCCATCATCCCTGGCAATGATGTCAACTTCTTGAAGTTCATCACATGACTCCGCACTCCTAGCTTTTGCTTCTGTATTCTCAACTTCACCAGAACATAATACCTGCTGCTCAGCCTCCTTCACACCATTAGGGTCATTCAACATTTTAGTTTCTTCATCAGTAAAATCAACAGTGCCAGAATTCATTTCATCATCTCCATGTTCAACACCATTTTCCCTGGTAATCAACTTAAATTCTTGAATTTCATCACAGGACTCCCCACTCCTAGCTTCTTCAACAATGAATGGACCTTTATCTTCAATCACTTCTGCACCTATCAGATCATCAGTTATCTGCTTTTCTTGTAAACATGAATTCGAAAATCCATCGTCACCTGACTCACCTCTAACCAAAACAGTGTCCTCTAAGGACTCCCCTTCTGACCCAGAATCAGATTCTGAGGTACTATCATCTCCAACTTCCAAGATTCTAACTTTAGGGGCACTACCCACCTTCCCAGCACCCCCAAAACTGGAAACTCTTGCAACACCTAGAAAGGGTTCATCTTCTACACTCCCATCGCTCACAAAATCATCATCATCACTGTCCCGGGACAACAATGCAATTGGTCTGTGCATAGATGAACTTCCAGTATTAACACTTGGCACTCGAACCAAAGTGGCATTTTCACTCACCTCCACCGATGTCCTAGGACTAGGATGGTTATATTCCTCACCAACAACACTCTCTTCAGCAACTCTTCCATCTGAGTGGGGCTTAAAAGGCCTAGAACCCTCAAAGTTCCTGTCAAAACTACTTCTTTTGTGAATTTCAAAACTTGGGATTCTCACAACAGGCTTAGAAACAACATATTCCTTGACAAAGTGAGTTTCTTCAAGAATTTCATCATCAGGGCCAGCGGTCTCAGACCCATCTTCACCACTCAAGAACCCATCAGACTCAAGTCCAGTATCACTCTCATTGCTACTAAATGCACCGTCTTTATTATCATCCCCAGACACAGAATATTCAAAGTCAGAATCATCAATAGTCAAGGGAGCTCTGATACCTGGAAATGAGGCGGAAGAAAGGAGCTTTGGACTTGTCGGAGGAGCTGCTTCAGCTGCGGAAACCGGCACACCATGAAGCTCTGATCCCATTAACATGAGCACCTTTTTTTTTATCTTGTGTAGTTTTTGTAAATTTCCCTCACCAATAAATAAAGATTAAAAATATTTAAAAAAAAAACTAACATGCACAGGCTCAAAACTCTCAGAGAAATGAAGAGTCTTTGGAAAAGATGGTAGTTTGGTACATAGGGTTTCTTTTTGGGCTTTTCTATGGTTATTGTTGTGTTGTGTTTGTTGTTTGTGTACAAGGTTATGATTGGTTGACTTACAAGAAAACAAACATCCTTGGTTGGGGTGGAGTGGGTTGGGACTGGGGGTGGTACTTTGGTTGGTTGGTTTTTTTGCAGTCACAAAAATTAGGTGAAAATTGTGTTAGGATGTGGCCTTACTTGGATAGTTTTGGACTTCTAAAACATCTCCAATCACATGACAACTATGTAAGGTTACTAGCTCACCACAAACTAATATTTTGGGTTATATTTACTAAAAGTTTAAGGATAATATTAAGAGCGTTTTTAAGAGAGATTTTGGAAAATAGGTTTTCAAAAACATGTAACAAACAAATATACGGGAAAAAATTATTTTCAAGAATTATTAGTAAAAGAATTTTAAGTTCAATTTTTTCAAAATCTTGTTTAGTAAGGTAGTGGACAACAAACAAGATTTACCCTCAAAGTTTTAGTTTAGAGAAAAATAATTTTTGATGTTAAAAAAAGAATTTACTCTTTAAATGAGATTTGGAAAACAAACTTTTGAACCCGTACGAAACGAGATTTATGTTTTAAAATATTTTTGAAACTCATAATCTTGCAAACCTTCAAACTAGCCTGTTAAAAAAAAATTATTAAATAATTATATTTGACCTATACAGTGAAACATAAGTGCCAAAAATGCAACAGCTTCAAATAAAAAGGACCAAAATTGAAATTTTTCGCAATACGAAAAGGGTGAGTTTTACAATTTACCGTACAATTGGAGTGACTAAAGCAGCTGCTGGAGTTCAATGGCATGAGCCTCCGGCAATGGCGGCTGTGTTGAGCTTCAATTCCTGTTCCTGCCTCCCAAGCTTCACTGCAGCCACCCCATTACCAAGAAAGGCTCTCAGAGTTTTATGCGTTATTTCCACTTCCAAACCAAGAAAATTCACCATCAGAAAGAACTATCTCCGCCAAAAACTCCTTAAAACCCTCCCTAAACCCTGTCCCAATTTAATCCCAATCGAAACCCAGTCCGAAGAGGGGTTGGGCTTGCCGGAGAATGAACAGTTTGGAGAAGCTGAAATCAAAGAATCCTCTTCCGATGCCTCTTTGGATGGTATTTTAGGTAAATTTCCCAAATTTTCAGCTCTACAGTTTTTTACGTGGTTTTTTGGGGGAGCTTGCATTCTTTATGCAGTTATTGTTGCTTTGGATTATGGGTATCTCGAATTCGAAAATAGGAAGCGTTTGAAGAAAGTGGGTAAATATGGAGTCTTGGAGGTTGGTTTGAATGGGAAAGGTCAATCATCAGTTAATTTTTTAATGAACGATGATAGAATGGGTTTGGAAAATGGTGGGGTTGTATATTTAGATGAAGGTGAAATGCAGAAAAAAATTGAGGAAATTCGAATAATGGCGAGGGAGGCTAGGGCAAAGGAAAAGGAAAAGGAAAAATCAGAAGGTAAAAGAGATGGTTATGAGAGTGATGAAGAGGCCGAGGTCGATTCGAGCACGAGTGGCATTGAGAAAGAGGTGATTGATCGATTGGTTAAGTTGAGTAAGAAGCTTGAGCAAAAAATTCCTGTGGAATCTGTGGATAATTTGAAGAAAGAAGCTGTGAAAAATGGTGGTAACAACTTGGGTAGAAAAGAGAGCAATGAAGCATTGATGTTTAAGAAGAAGTATAAATTTAGAGGATTAGAAAGTAGGCCAAGTGATAATAAACCCAAGGGCTTTTCTGGTAGGATTGATGATACAAGTAAAAAAGATGCAAAAAGTAATGGTGGAATTGAAGCAATGATGAATGGAGGTATTGAAATGGATTCTGTTGTGGATTTGTTCGACAATGTGTTGCATTCGGAAGAAAACAAGAGCGGGAAACACGAACTGGAAGGACCGAAATCTTCAAGAACTGCAGGAAATAAGTCGACTGATGTATCCAATGAACACGGTGAGTTGAAAGAAACCAGCAAATCGAAGAGCGTAGAAGTTGAGCACAGGCATTCGGGCTCCAGAATTGGGCGTATGGAATCAGAAAGTGAGACTGAACCTTGGTGGTCGAGTCTTCGCTATGTTCTAGTGAGTAGCAGCAGACATTATATTTTTCTCCACATTGCCTTCTTGTTCATGCCTTATCTGTTTTATTGAATGTTTTTTATTGCTTGATCTGTTTAGGCTATTTTAATGCTAGGAGAACACGACGGTTCCTCAACAGGACTGTTTACCTTGAGGAACATTTCTGCAAGGAGCGGCTTATCTCACGCCGTTGCTTTTGAAGACCGCGTTGATGCTTCAAACTTTTGTTATCTTGTGCAATCCTTTTTTGAAGATCTTGAAGGTTTTACTGCTGAAGTTGTTCCTATACCAACCAAGGTAAGGACTTTAGCTCTTCCCCCCTTTATTTCCCCTTTGTTCTGTAATCTATTCCTTTTCGGGTTCCTTCTGCCTGAAGATGTTCAGTGACTGTATTTACTTGCTGATCACTTTCCATCAGTTCTATCATTTGGGTTTCTTAACAAAGTTGATGTGGCAAAGTGTTAATTGCCGAGAAACCGAGGAAACAATGTTATACTACTTAAATCTAACTAAAAGTATACTTATTGGCCTTTGAATTGACATGCATTTCATTTCAGGAACTTATTGAAAGAGTAAAATCTCAGACCATGAAGGTAATTGTTGTGAAGAAGGGTCAGCTTAAACTTTTTGCTGGGCAACCACTACAAGATGTGGAGATGGCCTTGAGAGCTCTAGTTGATCAAAGTTGAAATGCACTCAAAAGACTAGAAGTTTTGGTTTGGATGGGCTCCAATTTTAGCCCTTGCGGTTGCTACTGAGATACAGTAGGAAACTGTCACAGCTGTAGCTAGGAGAGTAGAGTTTTAAGTAGGATTTTGTATCGTTCCAATTTTATCGGATGTTCCGGGAGTCCGGGACAGTTTAGGGTATAGGCTTGAAAGAAAATGAACTTGTACATATCTTTGGTGTGCCTGAAGACATTGAAAGCACATCCTTTTGGATCATTGACATTTGTAGTCTCTTTGTTAGAATACTACTTCTTATGTATGAATATGAATCGAGCGGTGGTTAGTTACAAACGAACTCATCGCATAAATCGCAAGCTCGAACACTAATGTATTCACCAATAATACCAGAATGGTTGAGGGTAAATCCGTAACACGAATAATAGCTCTTTTGCCCATCTCCCTGAAACGACGTCGTTTTCCTCCGAAGTAAACCAAAAGCCTAAAATTCCATTATAGAATATCTCCATTTTGCCATTTTCAGTCCTCCAAAATCCACTGTAATAGCTCCTGAATCTAAAACCCTTTCGGAAATCCCCTCTGCAGCCGCGCGCCCTAATTTACCATGGTTTGCATTCGCAGGGCAACCATTGATGACCTCTTGGCTATGCAAGCTTGCAATCTCTTCTGTTTGCCGGAAAATTACCAGATGAAGTATTACTTCTACCACATACTTTCCTGGCCGCAGCTGCTTTATGTTGCGGAGGATTACAATGGGAAAATTGTGGGATATGTGTTGGCTAAGATGGAGGAGGAGACCACCGAGTGCCATGGCCATATCACTTCTCTGGCTGTTCTTAGGACTCACCGGAAACTGGGTTTGGCCACTAAGCTGATGACTGCTGCCCAAATAGCCATGGAACAGGTGGGTTTTCGTTCGTTGTCTTCGAATCTTGATTTATGACGCTGATGAATTATAGCGTTAGTATGATTTACTAAACCTGATTTGCGTTGCTACAAAGATTGATCTGTTATTTTTTGGTTCATTGAAATTCATTATTTCTTAATTGTTTCTTTATGCTTCTGCTATAGTGATTCCTGTCTTTTAATGAAATTTAAACTGGATGGGGGATTTTCCTCTAAAATATTCAATTCATGCTCTAATTTGTGGGTATGAATATTGTTTCTCTTGGTATTGCGCTTGGACTAGCTATTTCATGTGTGCTGGTTTTATCACGCTTGTGAATCCTGGCTCAACTGTAGATGGAGTCTGATTATTGAGATTAAACTAATCATCAAATAGGTCCATTGTTGTGTTTCAGAAGAGTTTAGGATTCTTTTGGATTTTCTGCCTTATTTTGAAAAGAATTCTGATCTTGTTTGTTAATTTTACCTTCATGCCAAATTAATGAGTCTTTTTCCCCTTTTACTTAATTTGCTCTTAAACTGAATCTGCCTGATGAATGAGTTGTAGGTGTGTTGGGCAGCTTATAAATCTCTCTATATTACCAAACTTTAAGTTTCTGAGTTCATTGGTTGACGTTGGGTTTTCTAATTAGGTGTGTTGGACAGCTTATAAATCTTTCTGTATTACCTTTGTTTGGAAGGGTTTAGCTCTTGAACTTAAGTTTCTGACTTAATTAGGTTGACGTTGGGTTTTCTGATTAATCCCAGTACTGTATAATAGTTATGTTTTAGTGAACTGTTGGAGATTGTTCTACAACAATGACGACGACGACAACATCGAAGCCTTAGTTCCACTATGTAGGGTTAGTGATATGAATCATATTTTGCCACCGTGTTTTGTTTAGGACACTGTTGGAGACTGTTTTGTGTTTGCAACCACAGTAATGACTTTTTTGCTATTGATTTGATTTCTCTTCATGTTCAGTGAGAGCTGTTAATACTTATATACTCCCTTAGAAGAGTTTAGTTTGTTGTACAGAGAGTAGTAGATTATTGTGTTTGGTTTTATTCTAGAGCTAAAGTATGTTCTGATTTCTTTGCGTTAACAGGTTTATGGAGCTGAATATGTGTCTCTGCATGTCCGGAAAAGTAACCGAGCTGCATTTAATTTGTACACACAGACATTAGGATATCAAATCCATGATGTGGAGGCCAAGTACTACGCCGACGGGGAGGATGCTTATGATATGAGAAAGCAATTGAAGGGCAAGAAACACCATCACCACCACCATCATCATCACCATGGTGGAGGCTGTTGCTCAGGAGATGTGAGAGTTGAAGGAAAGGCCGAGGTGAAGGGTCAAGTTACGACAGGTGAGCCAGAAGCAAAGGCAGAATAATGTTGGAGGGAAGCCTCCGGTGCTTGAGGAGTTCCATCGAATTTTTTCAACAACATACTTAGTGTGGAGTATATGGTGTGGATGTAGAAATTTCTGTGTTCTTTATGTGCTGGTATTTCATCTCTATGATCATGATACACTGAGAATCAGCTTTTCCTTGGCAAAAAGTTCATGAAAACTTAAAAATAGCAAACATTTGCTTCTATTATGTGCTTCATTTGCTTCCATCAGTTGAATACTTATCTTTCAGGTGATTCTTGGTTGAATATTTCTCGCATTTCTCTTGTTCTTACAGCAAATAGGCACAACAAAAGCAGAAAGCTGTGAAGCAAATTTTATTATACTCAATGAAATAGTTGGAACAAATTGTTAAGGTCACGTTTCACAATCATGTAAAACTTGACATTGACTTGAGCAATATAAACTGGACTTTGCAATATAAGCTGCAAAACTACTAATAATAGCAAGCAAAGCTGCAGAGATTTGGCTAGTTCTAGTTTCACTAAGATGAGACAAGTTTGAGCATAGCTTGTGCATGAATTGCTGGGAGATTAGACTGGCAAAAGCTTTGCCAGGCCTCCTGTTTCTCTTCCTCTGTTTCTGTAAGAGCTTTGTACAGCGACATCACGATACCCCGAGCCGCTTCTCTGGCCTCGGGAAGCCTATCATTCAGCAATTCCGCAGCAGTTTGAATTGTGGATGGCATCCCAAATTCCTTCATTTCTTCCAGCCCCTAAAACGAAAACTTGCATTGTCAAAAACATTTCCAAAGTTCGATTCAACATATCTGAACTCTAGAAGATAACGTACCATCTTGGAAATGCACTGTGAAGTTGAAACCGCAGCTTTAGCCCTGACCCTTGGATTTGAATGGCTAACATAGCTACGAAGCTTTTGGAGCAGAGGAAGAGGCGTCATCGACTCTACCATAGCCTTGAGAGCCTTGTCTGCTTCTTCACATACAAATTTCTTGTCCTGTGAGGCTTTAAGCAGCAGCTGCAAAAGCTGTAAATTGACCAGAAATAGTTCAACTCTTCATCAGAATTTCAAACAAAATGAAACTCAATACGATCCAATTCAACTGAAGAAAACCATAATTCTAAAAGGGCTAAATACTAACCAAAGGGTCAATTGCATCAGATTCTGGGGATTCAAGAAGCTTATCACCAAAGGCTTTGAAGATATCAGAGGAAGCCATAATAGAAGTCTTGCAAAGGGCACTTCTTGGATTCTTCATTGCCTTCACTATAACCACCATAACTTTATCCCTGATATTTAGTACAGATGCCTATTCGTTCATTCATTTTCTCAATAGAACAAAATCAAGAAATTATACATAAGAAATGTAATTATACGTACAAGATTGGCAGCAGGAGAACTGAATGATAAAGAGCAAATCGTCTGGCATCATTCAACGATTCACAAACCTTCAACCAATCCTTTGATTCCAATCCTCCAATAAGTCCCTGAAATCAAGAAATCAGTTTAAATTTTCAAAAAAAAAAAATTCAAGAAATTCCACTTCTTTCAAACAGATTACATAATTGGGATAAATGGGAAACTGAAAAAATTACATGGATTTTAACATCTGGGTCATCAATGGGTTTGAGATTTTCAGAAGGGACGTAATCAACAGCGGCGTCGGCGTTAGGAGGCGGCGGAGGTGGCTGATTTTCATCATTGACGGCAACGGAATCAAGCAGTTTCTGAGTTGGGACAGCAACTTTCGGTTGCTTTTTGGGTCTTTCCGACGGGACGATTGGTAAAGCGTTATCAAGAGATCTCAGCGCCATGAAGAACAACTTGAACAAGAACTGCAAATTGGGGAATTCCAAACGCTAGAAATGATCTTCAAAACTCTTCAGGTGTAGAAAGAGAAATGGTGTATGATTAGCCTCTGAGAATGAGCCAAGTAAAGTGAAAAATAAAGAGGGGAAGCTGCAACGGTCATTTCAATTTTGAATTTTCCACTACTCATCTTTATCCAACGGTTACTCTCTTTAATTCTTTTTTTTTTAAAACGTTAGCTTTGGTGGTATTAAAACTTCTAACAAGCTGTCAAGCCTAACTTACACGTTTTGAATTCAACCTAACATGTTATAAGCGATCTGTTAATTCAAAATACGACTTATTATCATTATTAACAGATAATTTTTGACAACTTATGACACGAGAATAAAAATTCAAAACATACCTAATACGTTATAAGCGAGTCACCAAACTAAAACACAATTGTTGCATGTCGTGTTGAAGCTTCATTTCCATTGTTAGGAACTTCTTGCACAGAGCAAGCTCAGCAGTATAACATAGCAAAATGAAAAGATCCGAGAAAAACCGAAAACCAAAAATTCGCCGTTGCCGGGGATCGAACCCGGGTCACCCGCGTGACAGGCGGGAATACTCACCACTATACTACAACGACTTGGATGTCATCTTGAAAGATTTTAGAGTAAATATATACGCGGTACAACAAATTTTGGTTACGCATTTCTCATTTCATACACTTATCGAGTTTAGTTTATAACGTGCTACGGTCAGACAAATCGAAATTTAACATATAGTGTATCACATAATAAATTTAGCATCTAATGTATTAAGTATAGCTGCTAAAGTCTAATATATCTCAGTTATAACAACGGTGTTTTTGCAAAGAAATTTTGATAAACAATTCATAGTTAGGATGTTGGAAATTAGGCAAACGTGTTTTTTCGACTCAAAAAATAAATAAACCCATATATGTTTCGGAACAAATATTAGGATTGTGTCAAACATGTTTTATGTTTAGAGCGACTTAGAAACCAAAACTTAAACAAAACTAATATCGTCTCTTAACATGTCCAAAACATGTTATACGTTTAGAATGAGTTATGAAACCAAAACAGAACTACGACAAGTATTGAACTTAACATATGATGTATTGTATATTGAGTTTAACTTATAGTGTCTCAAGTTTAGTAGCCAAAATATTGAATATCGAATTTGACTCATGATGAATTGCTTATTGTGTTTAGTCTCTTGTACATCGAATTTAGTCATAATGTATTTCAGTTATGTTAATACATAAATATCGCATGTAATGGGGAAAAAAAATCACGTTTGTAAAATTTAACCTCTGATTTATAACGCTTGGATTGTCAGATGTCTAACATGAACATGAATACTAGACTCCCTCACATATTATTATATTAACACTTATATTTTATTTATAGTGTTTGTAAACAATATTTTATTTTTCAATACAGTTCTTAACATATTTATAGCCAAATTAAAACTAAAATCAAAATCAAAATACACTTCTAATTTTTCATAAAGGTCAATAGAAGTAGTAGGAAGCATGATGCCACTTTATCTGACCAATCTTTGCCACCTCCCTCAGCAAACCAAATTATTCCAAACGTATTATAAAGTAATAAGAATTTACAATTTAAACTATTCCGAACCTCTGCTTGTTTTATTTAAAAGTTCTGTTAATGTAACTGCATAAGTCATCGTAAAGTTAGGAGAATTTACCATTAAAACTATTTCGGCATAAGTGTGTAAGCCAATAACGTACAAATCAAAACACGACTTCTATTCGTATTCGTACGAAAGAATAGTTGAGGGTAAATCCACAATACGAATAATTCTTTTGTCAGGATCACCGAGCACGACGTCGTTTTCCTTCGTACGCTCTGAAGTAAACCAAGCTCCAAAATTCCACTGGAAAATCTCCATTTTTGTCATTTTCAATCCTCAAACTTCAGAAATTTGCAGAGATCATCGCAATTGTATGCACAATGGCGTCAATCATCTCGATTCTCAGTGTTTGATCTTCATACGGCACCGTTTTATGCTCCCGCGCATTCACACAGTGGGAAAAGGACATGGAAACTCACTACCCTAACGCTCTTACTAGGCAGCAACACCAGCAGACAGCTCACAGGTCGTACATTCACGGCGGTGGCGGAGGAGGAGGAGGAAGTAGTGGTGGTGGAGAAAGTCCATCTCATATAGTTTTTATTCCGAAACGCCTTCCGCGTTCGCTTCCCGACGGCGACCGGAACACCGGCGGAGAGCTCCGGGAGGCTTCGGCGCTGGATTGTAACCTCACGTCTCTCTGCGATCATATTCAGTTGGAAGGTTTCAACAATGGCGCCTTTTCTGATGTCGTTGTTCGCGCCATGGGGTCCACTTACCATCTTCATCGCCTCATTCTCTCCCGCAGCTCTTACTTCAGGTCATTTTTGGCTCTGTGGATAATTCTTCTTAACATAATTCGTCTTGCATGGTTTGAATTTTCGCGGAAAACACACAATTACAATATGTGTTTAGTAGAAAAGTTGCATAGTTCCAATCTATGTTTTTTCCTTTTCTTTTTCGATAGTGCATTATCTTGGTTTTCAGTTCAATTATAGTGTTTGAAGTTTGTAATTACTTTGTGGAGGGGATTATTTGGATTTGTCAGGCTTTTTCATATTTCTCATCGAAATAAATAATAATTGCCTGCGAATTACAGAAAGAAGATAGGCTTTGGGACTCTCATGGCTAATAATGATAGCTTCCGTTTGTGTTTGTATCCTTAAGTTCAAATAGGATGCTGGTGATGATTCTAGGCATCTGGCCTTGGGTGACATCGTCTATTCCTATACTCTGATTCTGGGCACCTGATTGTTTTGTTATAAGGCTTTAAAAGCTGATTTGGTGTCATGCCTCCATTATTCTTAAGAGATTCTATTATTGAATTAATGATGGGATAATAAAATCGCTGTCTCATTGGTGGTTGTGTGATAACACATAAGCATATAATCTACCATTACAATTATTTTTTTGAATGAGCATATAGGGGTTCTATCCGCTGTTATAGCCTAGCTACTTAACTGAGTCAGGCATAGTTTTTAAGGTGTGACCGCTTGATAAGTATGTGTTTGCTAGTTGAAACATTAATGGAATCCATCTTATTTCATCCGTTGTTTGCTTTAAACAGTCCTTTTCTGATGATAAGTTATTGGAGTAGAGATGATCATTGTTTCTTATGCGACATGATAACAAACCTTACTTCCTATCTCTTACTTGACGAGGCATGTTGGTAATCATTAGATGCTGGCCTGAATGGATTTTGTTTTATTATTTTGGTGTTTAAAGGAACATGCTTCAGGGTCCTTGGAAGGAAGCCAATGCACCTGTCTTGACCCTGCACGTGGATGATAATAATGTAAACGGGGAGGCTATCACAATTTCTTTGGCATATCTTTATGGACATCATCCAAAGCTTAATGATAATAATGCATTTCGAGTTCTTGCTGCCGCGTCATTTCTTGATCTTCAGGTGCTGATTAATTAATGTCTCTACTCATTTTCATTTTGTCTGAGGATATCACATCTGGCGACTATTCTGCTTCATTGGCATGTCTCAGCAACACAATGTTTCTTGCGCAGGATTTGTGTGCAATCTGCACGGACTTCATCATATCTGAACTTTGGACTTCAAACTTCTTAGCATACCAGGTTGAAGATTTGTGGTTGCCACTTCCCTGTTCTCTTTTCCAGTATGCTTTCATTTTTAACTATAAGAATACATCTGGTTTAGGTATTTGCGGAGAGCCAAGATTATGGGATGCATGGAGAACGAGTTAGAACTGCTTGTTGGGGCTACCTTTGTCAAAGTGGCGCACTGGAACTGAAAGAGGTAATAGATGGCATTTTGTGGAGTCTATTTTAAAGTTTTCTTTTTAAATGGCTTGCATTCTACAATGCTGGCATCTGGAGGTTTATGGGATGAGTGGCTTAGCCTTCTATAGATTTAGGATTAGTAGTTTTCTGTATATATTGATAGTTATTGATGTCACAAGTATCCTGGGAGAGGTTGCTTTATGTGAACACTTCTGACAGTTGATAAAATGTTTCTTCAACTTTTCTTTCTCTTCTTCTTATATATCTCTGACACGAATCTCTTGATTTTAACGATAGCATTGTATTTTGTAAAAATGACATTTTTCCTGTGCTATAAATCTTTGTCATCATTGTCTTGCATTTTCACTCTTATTTCTTTGCTTGTCTTAGTCAGATTGGGGTGGGGTTAGGGTTAAGGATTTTTTTTTTTTTTCTTTAGATATATGGGGAAGCACTTAAGTTCAAAACATACTAAATCATGAGCCAAAAGAGTAATCAACTAAAGGCTAAATTTCATGGAATTAATGTTTTTATTTCTAACTTTTTAATGTTTATTGTAAATCTTATGCTGTCCCTCCAATTTTCAATGCATGATTGCAGTACTAACATTCTAGCACTTGATCTCTCTAAGACAGGTGCTTCCTAAACTTTCTCCTCAAACATTGTATGCTTTGTTGATCTCTGATGAGCTGTGGGTGCCCAGTGAAGAAAAGAGGTGAGATATTATGGAGTCTTTTCGCTAAAATGATCAGATAGGACCTAATCGCCTGGACTGTTAAAGTGACAGGAGCAGTATTTTGCTTTTGTCACAAATAAGCTGGGTTATTTGAAAAGGACTGATACATAGAAAATTTTGATCTTCTCATATTTCTTGCTTGATAGATGTAATGAACTAACTGGTGTCAAAGCATAAATTCATAGGAAGGTCTTGAGTGTGGTGGTTTAATAGCTCTGTCCTTTTAATTGTAAGGTTTGAATTAGCATTGTACACTCTCCTCGCAAAAGCTTCTCTTTGTGAGACGGAAAATCAAGAGTCAAGAAGTTGCAGCTCTGAGATGGGGAACCTTGCTTATTCAGAGGATTCAAAAGGAAGTGAAAATAACCTGACTGAAGATTCCCCCAAGAAATTGGATGTTGAATTAGGGAGATTAAGCTTGAAAGATGAACTTGATGGCCAGAGTACCGCTCATAATATTTTGGTTGAACTTGCTGATCGTGTTGTTGATTCTCACTCTGAGGAGGTTCCCAGCAGCAAACAGCAGGCACGTCAAACAGCCTTTACCCAATCAAATATGGAGTCAGGATACTGTAGCAGTATTGGACAATCATCAAGCAGTGCATTCTCATACACAGGTGGAATGTGTTCCTCCTGTTCTTATCTTGAAATGCCAATTGGACTTCGCCCTTGTGTACATGGTGGAAATAACATGGCTATGGAAGGACCTTCTGAAGAAGATTCATGCTACCAACTGAATAACAACAGCTGGCTTCCTGGAGATGAACGACACTGCATATCGATGAACTCTTCCTGTAATGTTGGCATGCCTGGTGAATGGGGAAGAAGTACTATGCCTCCTCTATCTTGGGGTGGTAGGACTGTTGGAAGAAGAGAGGTGAAAAGTTGCTTTACTGGACATAATGGTGTGAGCAGAGAAGAATACGATGCTTTTGTGAATATATTTGAAGGGGGCTCACTTTTATATAGCAACATGTCTTTTGAATCTCTTCTAAATGTTAGAAAGCAGCTTGAAGAGATGGGATTCCCTTGCAGAGCTGTGAATGATGGGCTTTGGCTGCAGGTGTGAAACTGATCTTTTAAATAATTTGTTACTGCACTCTGAGAACACTTGTCTTATTATCTTGTATTCTTCTTCTTAGTTTTACACTGAAATTTAAGAGAAAAATGTTGGACCTGCCTGAAGTTTGTAGGCACTTTCCAGTACAGCAAGTTTAGATATTTTTCCTGAATAGAAGTTATTATCTTGAGAAATGCTAATTATATTGTTTACTTTCATGTAATTTGTTAAGTCACTAAACTTTTGAACATTTTCTTTTAGATGTTACTGAGTCAGCGGGTGCAAGAAGTTGGTGCTGAGACATGCCGCAATTGCTGTCTTATGAATTCTGCATGTGCATGTAGGCAGCCATATGGATATTCACGTAGTGTTTCAACAACTGGGTACAATATGCAAGAGCACGACCATACTGATCCATCCAACAGCATTGGAAATGTTTTTTTGACTGATTCTGTTCAAGGGGAAGGAAATGGTCTATTCAGACCTGTACGCGCACATGCTCGAGGAACTATCGATGGGCTTGCTGGTATCGGACGAGGAACATCATTCGTGCCTACAGCTGCATGGCCTCCAACACGTTTTGTTTTTTCTCGTGTACCATTGGGTGTGGGTAGCCGTAACTGTCAGCAATCTATTGGTAATGATGATCCTGAAAATAGGGCAGATCAGAACGGAGACCTTTCTGGAGATGGATTGACAGCTTTAGTTGGGCTAAGCCAAGGAGGGAATAATGCTAGTAACATTCACCCAGAGCAAGTACAGTACAATGCAGATATGCAGAGCAGAATGGTAGATTCCCCTGTTACTGGGCCAAGTCCTAGTGGTATACACATGCAAATTCTTGATTCCTCTCAGCAACCTATGGGAACTCAGTGGGAAAATACAAGCAATTGTATATCTTTGGATATGAAAACGCCTCTAAGTCACTTTCCTCCCTTTCGGTTTGCGTAAGTAGCCCTTCTTTCTGCTATGTTGGTTCTGCATATTGTCGTAGTCGCATACATGTTTCAGGACTGGAGTACAAAGTGAGTTTTTGAAGATTGTTTTCTGTTTAAGAATCTAAATACATCTAAACATAATGCGATATTTCAGCACTCTAATAAACTTGGACATCTGCTTGTACTAAAATACAATTGTTTACCATTAGAGATAGGAAAAAGTCTCTGTGTTTCAGTTTATTCTGATGAAGTTCCTAAAATGGATTATCTGAATTGTGTAGCTGATTTTTCTCTTAGCATGTGATCTGTGCCTGTTATGTTTCCCCTCATACTTTTGTGAAAGAAAACACTAATAGGATGGTTCTAATCAATGTTGAAGCCAATTTTCAAAAACAAGGGTGCTCAATGTTTTCATTGTTTCTGAATTGATACCCTCTCTTTCTGTTTCCATGCAGGGTTGAATTTCAGGATGTGCACAGACTGAATGATGGCCAAGTGAAGCACTCTCCCGAATTCTTCTATGCTGGTTCCTTGTGGAAGGTATCTGAATTAGCTTTTTTTTCCCTGTAAATGCATGTGCTGGCTTTGTTTTTCCTTTTCTGATTTCTACTTTCTTAAGATATTCACTCAGGATTTCTCTCTCTTTCACTACCATTTCTTCTGGCTCATTGTTATTTATTGTCTTGAATGAAATAGATTAGCGTTCAGGCTTTCAGTGATGAAGACCCTCAAGGACGTAGGACCCTTGGTAATTTTTATATCCTTTCCATGTAAAACTTCTTCATAATTTTTTCCCTATTAATATCTTTGGTTTTGTTGCATTCAGGACTTTTTCTTCATAGACGGAAGGCTGAGATAACTGGCGCAGTAAGAAAGGTGAACATTTTACAGAAATATTTTAGATAAAAAGAAATTCTGGTATTTACTGGTTGATACTTTAGCTCTTTGCCATAAGAAAAAGGTTCCTAATTGAAAATATTGAACTGTTATAATTAATCCATAGTTTTGTACCCGCTGAAAGTCTGCTCCTGTTTGTTGTCAGTTGTCCTGAATTTGTTTTTAGTTTCCTTTTCTTTCCGTGTAATACTTGCTCCATTTATCCTTCAATCTAGCTTCCTAATGAATATTCATTTGTGGTTTCAGGTGCATATGTATGTTGATTCTCGCGAAAAGGTCACAGCAAGATATCAGGTGAAGTTGACTGAATATCCTGTCAAAATTCTGTGTCTTTACAATCTTAGAAATCACACTTTATGCAAGGAAGGTTTTGATGTCTGGTTTGCTTTCAGCTTATATGTCCGTCAAAGAGAGAAGTGATGGTGTTTGGAAGCTCACAATCAGGAACACTTTTACCAAAAGCTCCAAAAGGATGGGGATGGCGGACAGCGCTTTTGTTTGATGAGCTCGGTGAACTTCTTCAGAACGGGTCCCTTCGGGCAGCTGCTGTTGTACAGCTTATTTGAGGGAAATTGCGGTACACACAGATTACCGAAACTTCTCAGTGATTCAGTTTTGATGATCATAATCTCCTAACAAAGTTGATGTCATAATGTCAATATGCTATTATAATGTTTGAGACAGAAACTTTAGGACTACACTTCACACTTAACCTGAAACCTAGTCACAGTTATAAGATACAAAGGTTCCACTTAAGGTAGTACCTGTTGATTGAGTATCAATTCAACTTGTTATGTTTTACAACCAAAACTATGCAATATGACACTAGTGGTTTTGGGTAGTTGGGATTGGGTGTGTACCTTGTGCGTGTTTTATAGTTCATTTGTTATTTTGCCTTTAAAATACGTGCGTTTTTTAAGTTATGGTACATTGTTAGTGATAAAAGGCCTATGAAATGAAATGCATTAAACATGTTTTGGTGGGATTTCCATTCCGGGGTGTTCCTAAACTGCAACAATCTGGTCCTGAAAATGTTGCAGCTGTGGAAGTAAAAACTAAAGACGCCAATGTCCTTAAATGCATCGAACTAATTCGCTATATTTAGGATGGCGTTGAGCTCACTCTCACGTAGGCTCATGTGTTAAATCTGGATATGCATGAAACAACGCATAACTTGATGAGGTTGTTGAATTACTAGAGAGAAATTTACAAAAAAAAATTAATAAAAAAATAACGGCTTTGTGTTTTGTCACTTTCTTTCTTGAATTTTGGGATTGGGATGGATGAAGTTTTTATTTATTTATTTATTTATTTGGGGTGTATTTTCGGAGTGATCAAAGCGCATCGTCATAGAGGACATCAACTATTATCCGTTTGCACATTTTTCAATCAAAGAGTTGAAGATGAACATAGTTATATGTAGGATTTCGTAAATTACAAGAAGATTGTATAGTTATATTAGTAACACATCCGATAGCTCCCGAAGAACACGGACAATCTTTATGAATAAGATACTTAAAAGAAAGGTTGTTTGGTTGGTTATTATTTAGGGCAAATTATATGAATGGCCACTAAATTATCGTCCGTGCCCACTTTTCGCCATTAAACTATTTTTTGCATACTTTTGGCCACTAAACTATTGCATGTGTCTACTTTTGGCCACTAAATTATTTTTTGCCTACTTTTAACCACTAAACTATGACTCGTGTCTACTTTTGGCCACTAAACTATTAGAAGTTGTCACTATGGCCACTCCGTTAAGAATTTTCATCAAATCTTTATTTACTTTCATTTTTTAAATTTGTTATTTAAAAATTGCATTTTTTTATTCACATCTTTATATTAATTTTGATGGCCAACTTTTTTCATTAATATTATATTATTTTGTAGTGACATTTAGAATTCTCATATCATTTTATAAAATTTCAAGATCTAACATAATTTCAAAAATAAAATAATAAATGAGATCGATGTCTATATCCTACGTTAGAAAACGAATACTAAAAATTAAAGTTAAAGACAATAACGTTCGATGAGTCAAAGAATAATTTATCATATGTTTATAAATACAAATAAAGATATCGAGAAAACAAAAAAAATACAAATAATTATTGTTTGTGAGTTATTGATGTTAAAAAACATTGATGCATATATATAGGCAGTTTAAAGATTATTAGGATTTTTGGAACATTAAAGATTAAGGAGTAAATAAAGATTTGATGGTAACTTCTAACGGAGTGGTCATTAATGGCAACTTCTAATAGTTTAGTGGCCATAAGTGAGCGAAAAATTATTTAGTGGCCAAAAGTGGGAAGAAGCAATAGTTTAGTGGCCAAGTATGGTCAGATGCAATAGTTTAGTGGCCTAAAGTGGGCATGGACAATAATTTAATGGTAAAAAGTAGATAATAATTCATACTACTACTGTATATTTGTCCACAAGGATCACAAAACTAAACTAATTAAGAATTTTCATATTCATCATGTAACAATCATGAGATTTATGGAAAAAAAAAACCTCTTTGATTTGAAACCATCAAAGAAAATAAATGATAGGGAAATGTTTTTTTTATATATATATAAATTAATTGTTGGTAGTGACAGCAAAATTTCCCTTCATCTATCATACATATTCTTACACCTTCTATTATAAAGTTGGTGTGAAGAAAATATCATCTCCCTAATTTCAAATAGTGGCCAGTTTTTCTCCCACTCATACAGCGATGTGTGCGTCTATTCTATCATTTTGATTGAGTCACGACTTTAAGAATTTTACCTTAAGGAATGGAGATTACCGTGTTTGGGCGTCACCAATGACGTCATAATATAAAAATATACGAATCCAATCTAGGTATAGATTCGTCAAGTCCGTTAGATACGAAGAAGAAACCAAACAAAGTTATAATAATAGACAAACAATGGTCCTAATCATTTCAATATTTTAAAATTGGAATTCAATCAACAACTCTAGAGTCTATAAAATAATAATTGGTGCTTTGGAAAAATGACCTTCACGGTTGTACATATGCAACTGGGGTTGAACGTTGACGTCCACCCCTATCTGTCGAGCAAGGCCGCTGTCGGATCTCTGAATATTCTCCAACTCTTTAAAATAATATTTTTGTTTTTTTCTTTCTTTTCAAAAAGAAACAAAGAGAAAATAAAAGCCGGAAATGGCATTATTCCCTTTATTACATCCTTCTCGAATAATACAAATGCATATTCCTACTTTAAAGCTTTGAGATTCTCACCAAAATCCAAACTTTTCCTAGAAAATGTCATTCATAAGCTGGCCACAACAAGGTTAATCAATGGATATGAACCTCACTTTCATGTCTCATTTATATTAGCAAAAGATATTTTTTTTCTTTTTTTTTAATATTATAATACAACGAGCTATAATTCATATAATCATCGTGAAAATTATGTAACAGCATTCAATGAATATTGTCCATATAATAGGCTACCAGCTGTTCTTCTGCATTGCTGCTAAATGTTGCATTTAAGTCAAATAAATTAAGATCCCAGTTTGTAGAAATTTTACTGAAGAAGCCATTCCCAGTTGGTAGTAAAAGAAAAGGCTGTTTCATCATTTTCTGCTTAAAATATTCGTGATTCCTCCATTTTCTGTTCTGTTGTTTTCTCCAAATCCATAATAAAAATATGCGTTGCTGAAACGTTCCACGCAGGACTAGTAAAATCTGGGGGATTCCCAGACTGCTTTCTGTTTGTTTCTTTCGTCCACAAATTTTCCCACTGGAATAACAGGTGAAGATTTCCACATTTCATCGGGCTACTTCTGAGATTTCTATGCTTTACTTTCAGGGTTCTTGTGGGATTCTTGTAATCTTAACTTGTTGGCTTCAAAGGGTTGTTGAACTGTTTTTGTGACCTTTGTGTGTTTGCTTATTTTGCCAGAAAGACAGGGCTGGAGGGAGATTCAAGTTAGCTTCTGATAATGTCTTCTGAAACATGGCTAACATCCTTGGGGTGTTCAACCTCAATAATCCAATCTTCAGGAAGTTTGTCTACAGTTTCTGTGATTACAAAGTGGTTAGAGTTCATTTTTCTATCCCCATGTTCTCAAAGGATTCTGTTTTCTTCCGTGGATGCGCTTTTCCTATTGACTTGCATAGTATTAGCAGCTCAAAAGATCTGTTCTAGGCTTATTGCCAAAAGGGATTCAAGTTCTTCTTCCCTTGATAATCATAAACCTCTTCTTGAAGCCGAGAGGCCTCAATTTAAGACCACCCTTTGGTTCAAAGTTACTTTCATTGTAACTGCTGTATTAGCTCTATCTTATACCGGTACCTGCATATTAGCCTTTACAAGAGGGGTTCAGTCACCTTGGAATTTCGCAGAAGCTCTGTTTAGATTGTTTCAAGCTTTGAGTCATCTTGTAATTTTGGTTCTGGTTGCTCATGAGAAGAAATTTAGAGCTGTGAATCATCCCTTGGTGATTAGAACATATTGGGTGGTGAGCTTGCTGGTTGTGACTTTATTTTCAGCTGCCGGGGTTGCTCGTATGATTAGTATTGGTGATAATATTGATCAAGATCTGAGAATAGATGATATTTTTACATTGGCAAGTTTGCCATTGTATGTCTTTTTATTTATAGTTGCTATTAGAGGATCGTCTGGGATTAGTACTGTTCAGGAACATAAAGATGGTGGGGATTTGAGTGTGGAGAGGGAAGATGCTAATGTCAGTGGCTATGCCAATGCTTCTCCGATCTCCAAAGCAATGTGGATATGGATGAACCCTTTACTGAGTAAGGGATCTAAGGCCCCTTTGAAGTTAAATGAAGTCCCTTCACTTCCACCAGTTTACCGCGCTCAAAGAATGGCAGAATTCTTTGAGACAAATTGGCGCAAGTCCGGTGAGAATGTGACATTCCATGTATTTAGGACATTGATCAGGTGTTTCTGGAAGAACATTGCTTTAACTGCTTTATTAGCACTCGTGCGCTTGGCTGTAATGTACGTAGGTCCTGTTCTAATCCAGAGTTTTGTCGATTTTGCTTCTGGCAACAAAAGCAACCCTTCTGAAGGATACTATCTGGTATTGATTCTCTTGACTGCTAAACTTGTTGAGGTCCTTAGTTCACATCAGTTCAATTTCCAAACTCAGAAACTTGGGATGCTCATTAGGTCCACTCTCATCACTGCTTTGTACAAGAAAGGACTTAGGCTTTCGTTCTCTTCTAGACAATCTCATGGAGTTGGACAAATTGTGAATTACATGGCAGTCGATTGCCAGCAGCTTTCGGACATGATGCCTCAGATGCATACCTTGTGGTTGATGCCTTTGCAACTTGGAGTTTCTCTGCTTCTCCTTTATGCCTATATAGGTGTTGCAATGTTGGTATCAGTATCTGCAATTATAGTTGTGATCGTGTTAACCTTCATGATTGCTCGAAAAAACAATCAGTTCCAGTTCAATCTTATGAAGAATCGGGACTCTAGGATGAAGACAACGAATGAGTTGCTTAACAACATGAGAGTCATCAAATTTCAAGCATGGGAAGAACACTTCAGTAAGCAGATTCAGAATTTTCGCGACAAGGAGTATGGATGGCTCAGCAAGTTTATGTATGCGATTGCCTACAACATGGCAATGCTTTGGAGCGTTCCAGTTGTTATAGCAGCTCTTACATTCGTTGTTGCTATTTTTATGCACATTCCTCTTCAGGCTGGGACAGTTTTCACAATAACAACAATTCTGAAAATTTTACAGGAGCCTATCCGAACATTCCCACAAGCTCTTATGGCAATTTCTCAGGCAGTGATTTCCATGGGGAGGTTGGATGGATATCTAACCAGTCATGAGTTAGAAACTAAAACTGTGGAAAGAGAGGAAGGCTGTAGTGATAGATTAGCAGTGGAGGTAAAAAACGGTACCTTTTCGTGGGAAGACGAAGGAGAAGAGAAAGTACTGAAAAACATTAATTTCGAAATAAAGAAAGGAGAGCTTGCTGCAATTGTTGGAACTGTTGGATCAGGGAAATCCTCCTTACTAGCTGCTGTTCTGGGTGAACTTCACAAATCTTCAGGGAAGGTGTGTACTTCTTTTAAAAAGAAAAAAAAAAACTTTTTTTAAACTTTATCAGTTTCAGTTGAACTGATTTCTTGTGAATACTGTATTGTTTATGTCATTCCAATCATTCTTTTTACTGAGATAGATCTGTTTAGTTAACTTTACTCTACTGTTTTATATCCAGTTTTTCAAATTTGTCTATTCTTTGATACATTCAATTTGCACTGCTTGCCATTTCTGGCATTTCATTTCCATTTACAGGTAAGGGTTTGTGGAACCACTGCATATGTGTCGCAAACTTCGTGGATACAGAATGCAACTATCCAAGAAAACATCTTGTTTGGTTCAAAAATGAATGCAAAGAGATACGAGGATGTCATAAGAGCTTGCTCACTGGAGAAAGACTTGGAGACTTTTGAACATGGTGACCAAACTGAGATAGGAGAACGCGGTATAAACCTCAGTGGCGGCCAAAAACAACGCATTCAACTTGCTAGAGCAGTATATCAGGATTGCGATATCTATCTTCTTGATGATATATTTAGTGCTGTTGATGCTCATACTGGAACAGAAATATTTAAGGTCATTGCCAACTGTAAACCATTTATTGAGTATGATTATACTGCTATATTTGGGAGATAGTTTATAAATGTCTTATTAGATCTTTGCATATGTACATGGATTAGGTCTTTGCCAGGAACTATTAACAAAAGAAAACAAATTTTATTTATTGCTCCATATGGAAATCTAATGTCAATGTGGCTTTGCAGGAATGTCTCAGGGGTGCTCTGAAAGACAAGACAATTTTACTGGTAACTCACCAGGTTGACTTCTTGCATAATGCTGATCTTATCTTGGTGAGTGGAAGCACTTCATAAACTGGCATTAGATTGTGATTTCTTGGTCGGAGCTGTCTCATATCTATGCCTGCATTTCCATAAAAAGAGAGAAGAAAATAGAGAAGCTTTCAGCAAACTCTATTGAACATTTCATTTATCATGTGAACTCGTATGCATATTCTTGATTCATTTCCTTGTTTATCAGGTTATGCGTGATGGAAAGATTGTGCAATCTGGGAAATACGAAGAGCTTCTTGAATCTGGGATGGATTTCGGTGCACTTGTAGCTGCTCATGAAACATCTGTAGGCATTGTAGAAATGAGCACAAACCATTCTGAACAGCAATCACTATCGCCACGTCCCATAACCCCCAAATCACCCCAAAATCAATCTGATAAAGGCGATCCTAGTGTAGAAAGCCGACCAGATCAAACCGATGCAGGTAAGGGAAACTCCAAGCTCATTGACGATGAAGAGAGAGCAACCGGACAAGTCAGTTTGGGCGTGTACAAGCAGTATTGCACCAGGGCATATGGATGGTGGGGAATAATAGTTGTTGTACTTTCATCTTTGGCGTGGCAGTTATCTCTTATGGCAAGCGATTACTGGCTGGCATATGAAACTTCACCAACTCAAACTTTTAAGGCTTTGTTGTTTATTGAAGTTTATTCTGTGATAGCAGTCATTTCATGCATTCTGGTGGGAGTCAGAATGTTTATCCAAACATTTATTGGTCTGAAAACATCTCAGAGTTTTTTCAGTCAAATGCTTGAAAGCATCCTTCATGCTCCCATGTCTTTTTTCGATACTACTCCATCTGGAAGAATATTGACTAGGGTAAGTTTCTTACTTGGTTGGCATTTCTGATATATCTCTCTAACTCCGGAACTAATCATAAACTTGTCGTCTTTTCAGGCATCGAACGATCAATTCAATGTTGATTTACTGATCCCTTTGTTCTTGAGTCTCACCATTGCAATGTACTTCACAGTAATTAGCATATTGTTCATTACAATTCAATATGCTTGGCCTACAGCATTCCTCATATTTCCTCTGATTTGGCTTAATTTCTGGTACCGGGTAATGTCATTTCTTACATCTGTTAATGTTTGCCATTTTATTCATGTCATTAAGAAAATCTATGAATGTACATGTGTTCCTTCATTCTAATGGAATGTACTATCTGTTGTTTTGACTTGCAGAGATATTATCTGTCAACATCTCGTGAATTAAGCCGCCTTGATTCAATCACCAAAGCTCCGATCATCCACCACTTTTCTGAGACTATTTCTGGCGTTATGACTATACGCGGCTTCAGAAAGCAGGATAAGTTCTTTCAGGAAAATTTTGACAGAGTCAATGCAAATCTACGAATGGATTTTCACAACAATGCATCTAATGAGTGGTTAGGCTTCCGGTTGGAGATGATTGGAAGTTTTGTCCTCTGTGCTGCCACAATGTTCATGATCCTGTTACCTAGTACTATTATAAGACCAGGTGAGTCCTATAGTTGATGTTTATAGAATTTGATGATCAAGAGGGCAGCAAGAACTTCTCTTTATAACATGATGAGACAATTAAAACTTCGTGTAATTTTCTGTGTTTCATTCTGCCAGAGTATGTTGGCTTGTCTCTTTCCTATGGCTTGCCACTCAATGGTGTGCTGTTTTGGGCTATATATATGAGCTGTTTCATGGAGAACCGAATGGTTTCGGTCGAGAGGATACAGCAATTCTCAGCTATCCCATCAGAAGCTCCTTGGAGGAAACCAGAATCTTTGCCATCATCTGACTGGCCTAATCATGGTGACATTCAGATAACCAATTTGCAGGTAAGTTATTCACTTTCCTCCAGAAAGAATAGTAATATAAGACATTTTTGGGAATGCAACCGGAAAAAGCCACATATCCATGACTTTCAATACTTTTCAGGGCTCAAAATTTTGTTTTGCTGATGAATCCTTATTGTGACAACTTAATTATGTGACTTGCGCAGGTGAGATATAGATGGAATTCACCTCTGGTTTTGAAGGGAATATCGCTTAGCATCCACGGGGGAGAAAAAATTGGTGTTGTTGGGAGAACTGGCAGTGGAAAATCTACCCTCATCCAAGTTTTCTTTAGGCTTGTGGAGCCTTCAGCAGGGAAGATAGTTATTGATGGAGTTGACATTTGTAGTATCGGCCTTCATGACCTTCGCTCTCGCTTTGGAATCATTCCTCAAGAACCTGTCCTGTTTGAGGGAACTGTTAGGAGCAATATTGACCCTATTGGTCAGTATTCAGATGATGAAATATGGAAGGTAATGTATGTTTCTTCCTATATGTTTCACAATTTGGAAAAATTTCTGAATAATTATCTTTGAATCTTTCCATGTTCCTATAGAGTCTCGAACGCTGCCAGCTGAAGGATGTGGTGGCTGCAAAGCCCGAAAAACTTGATGCTTCAGGTCAGCAGCCATTTCTTTCTTTTTGTCATTCTGTGTTGTTTATGCAAATGTAGACATGACAGTGAAAGTTTTGCTTTTAGTTGCTGATTGTGGAGACAATTGGAGCGTCGGGCAGCGACAGCTTCTGTGCTTGGGAAGAGTCCTGCTAAAACAAAGCAAGATCTTGTTCATGGATGAAGCAACAGCCTCTGTTGATTCACAAACTGATGCTGTGATTCAAAAGATCATCAGGGAGGACTTCTCAGCCTGCACGATCATCACAATAGCTCACAGGATTCCCACTGTCATAGACTGCGACCGGGTTCTAGTTGTGGATGATGGTCAGTTTCCTCTCACAATTCTGCAACATTTGCATTAGTATTCACATTAAAAGAATCATGTTTCTAGTACTGTCAACAATCTGCTCCATAACCGGAGTGTTTGTTTACACCGCTTTTCAATTGGGGTTTTAGGTCATTAATCTGTACTTCTTTTGTGTGGTTTTCCAACAGGATGGGTTAAGGAATTTGACAAACCATCCAAGCTGCTTGAGAGGGCATCTCTATTTGGTGCACTGGTCCAAGAATATTCCAGCAGGTCATCAGGATTGTGAAGCGTTTCTTGAGGATGAAAAAAATTGAGCCTCCCCTGTTCGAGGACATTCGATAAAATTGGAACGATACAGAGAATCGGGGTTGTGACGATGGTGATGAAGCTTTGCTTTCAGCTCAGAAGTGGTGTACTCCCTCAAGAAAATCAACTGCAATGATGAAGTAATAATGCAAACCAAGGAACAAGGCAATGTCCAGACACTTAGATGTCGGAATTCTTACATTTATTCGTTTTGCCAATTTTGAGTGTAGTTATTAGTAACGCTAAGATGAACAAGCATTCCAAAAGCCACCATGGTTATTTATGCCTAAACTATCATTTCTTAGTCATAAAAAAAACAACTTATAACTTATTAATTTTTAGGGAAAATAACATTTTTGGTACTAAAAGTTTGGACTGTTTGTAACTTTGGTACTAAAAGTTTATTCAGTTCCAAACTTGTGTTTTTTATGTTTATATTTTGTTGCATTTTTAGTACCAATACATGTTATAGCTAGTTTTATATAGTCAAACGGTAGTCAAAGGTAATTTGGGGATATTTTATAAATTCTACAATTTTTTAGGGGATAAAAATATATTTTTCTAATATTATTTGGAAAACATTTTCGCGGACTGAGGAGGAAAAAAACCGAGAAAATGTTTTGGAAATTATATTTGAAAATTTATATTTTCAATGCCCACAAAATTGTAAAATACCCTCAAATTATAGTTGACTTCGGTTTAACTATGTAAAACCTGTTATAGCATGTACTATTACTAAAAATGCGACAAAGTATAAACATAAAAATCATGTTTGGAACTGAGTAAACTTTTAGTACCAAAGTTGCAAACAGGCCAAACTTTTAGTACTAAAAATGCCATTCTTCCTAATTTTTAAAAAACAAACATATAACTTATTATTAATAGAAAAATTAATAAAATGGTGATAATAATTATTTTTTCATGCCATATATAATTATTTAAAGTAACTTCATAATCAAAGTGATTTTGATCTGTTTCAGATAAATTTATAGTTGTAACAGTTTTTTTTTATAAAAGAAATAATTCATTCTTAATAAATCCTAATTTATTACATCAAAGGCAGAGACGGTAGGGAGAAGAAGAACAAAGTGGGGAGCCTCTTACGGTTAAAAATGTTCAAAACTACTTTATATGGTATTCCTGTCTTAGTAACTTATTTTAAAAATATGTTGGAGAAATGAATTTTTATATGAAATATTAAAAACTTAAAATGTAAAGCTAAATAGTAAATTATAAAATTAAAATGAACAGAAAACGTGTCTAACATTTTCTTTTTATTTACTTGTGACATCTATAATCATAGTTTGCAAGATCGAGATTTCACGTAAGATCGATTTGAAGGTAGGATCAAGATCGATATGATAGTAACACAAAATATGCATGTATTAAAGATAAATTATAAAAACTACTTTTATTTTATTTAAGCTATTTTGATAAATTATTTTAAGGTCGGATAAAATCGAAACCAGGATGAATTTGTTGATTGTTATTTTAGGACCGTAGAATAGAAAGCTCGTACTATCCAAATCGAAATCGGGATTTTGCGAACTATGTCTATAATAATGTTTTTTTTTAATATTTTATTTATAAAGATTAGTTGAAGTGGTTCATAAGCCCTCCTTTTCGTTTTCTTAGTACCGTTTCCGTTATCCCCAAATTTATATGCCGCACACACTATACTTCCTCGTGTTCTTTGTGAATTTGATTTGCGTTCCATATTTTCCAGCCTAATTTGCGGATTTTCGCCTTTGGAGATTTATAATTTATCGTTCCTGCGCGTTTCGGAGCAACGATTCACCTATCGCCATAGCTAAAGTAGCTGTGAAATCTCCCCCTGAAGCCCTAATTTATGTCCTATGTTTCTCTCCGTTCATCGAATGCTGGAATTGTGGTGTTCTTTGCTTTGAATTTTAGCAGTAAGTAGCTTGTCAATGGTGTTAAGTTTTTTATGAAGTTCGGAGCCTATCAATTCGGTGGAGGTTTGTGGATGAGTTATCGGGGGATTTCTTCGCTAGGGTTTCGTGATTTTTGCATACAATGGGTGCATTGACGAGTAATCGTAAGCGCGGCTGCGACTCCTTGAACGTGAATCTCAAAAGCCCAGTCTCGTATTCTCCCTTCTCTGAGTTACATACTTCGAAAAAGGCCAAACTTTTTCGTGCGTTCGATGAGGTTGCTGATCGAACGAGGCCTATTAGAGCTTTTTCGAAATTTTTCAGCTATCCCGCTTTCAAATCCGAGCTCAAAAGAGAGCCTCACGCCCCTGTAAGACGTCAAAGAGTTGGGAATTCTGTCAATTTTAAGAAAATAGCTTCGGAAGTCAGTTCTGCAGTGGAACATTCAGCACAACATATGGGGAATTATTTTTCGAGAAAGTATGAAAATGCCAGGGAAGCTGCTTTGGGAACGTTTAGATACACTGGAGATGACAAGCCGTATGAGGTTGATAAAGTGGCGGAGGAGGATGTTTCTGAGGACTCCAGCATCGAGGAGGTTGAGATTTTGGGAGATCAGGTTCATGAAAAGGATCAGGAGAGTGATGGGATTTTGGATGACCCCCACAAATTTGATGGGATGATCGTGGAGGGGGATTCTCGGCCTTCAAATTCACCTCCGGGGATCAATTCGACTGATAGAAATTTGAATGTGGGAAGTCCAGAAAAGTTACTGGAGTCGTTGCATTTGGGTGGGGAATATGATGTTATGGATGCAAGAGTATACCAGAAATTATTATATGCCTCAGGGATGAGGGATGGAAAACTGAATTCTTTGCAGTTTGAGATTGAATTGAAGGAGAAAGAGCTGCAGCGGCAGCAATTATTGCGGCCCCAGAAGAAAGAAGTGATAAAGAAGGTAATATTTTGGAAGAGTAATTTATATTTTCCAGAGTTTGCATATCCTGTAAACTTTGCGTTTTAAATTTTGCAGGATGTGGCATATGAAGCTTTTAAGCCTCTCACTGAGGAGGAAGAAGCCGAAGTTACCCATGCTATTTCTAATTCTAGCCGGTATGAGTGTATGATGACTTTTCTCGGTATTTAAATGGATCTCTGTTATGTTTGTCGTAAATGGTTTTTTGGTTGGTCAATGTATAGGCGTAAAATTTTGGCAACTCATGAAAGTTCCAATATTAGCATAACTGGGGAACTGTTGCAGTGCTTGAGACCGGGAGCATGGTTAAATGATGAGGTACTTTTTCCTCTTACTCTGTTGCCTTTTAGCCGGTGAAAGGGTTTATTTTACCTAATAGATGTCATGCCCTTGGTGTAAATTGTTTTCTCTGAATGCACTCTCTTTATGCAGGTTATAAACTTATATCTAGAGCTTCTAAAAGAAAGGGAGAAGAGGGAACCTGAGAAGTTCTTGAAGTGTCATTTTTTCAACACCTTCTTCTACAAAAAGGTAGGACAGCTCTCCTTTAAACATTTTTGCTTCTAGATTAGAATGCAGTCATTGTTTTGCATCTTTTGGTAATACTGAATTTTTTGTGAAAACTATTTTAGCTGAATGGTTTGTATTTGTGTGAATTGAACATAATTTATTTGTTATATGTTGGCATTAAGTTCTGTTTGTCCAAAGCTTCGGAAGGAAACATAACTAGAGGCTAAATACAATCAAATGCTACTGGCTAATTTAGGAGTGTGAATTCTCGAATTCGCCAGTTTCGTTAGCACCATTGGTATTTGGTTGAAGTGTAATGAATGCTAGATTAGGAAGGTAAAAAGAGACATTTGGGATGAAGATATCGACTGCAACTTGGATATTCTTTTGATGTGGTGCAAGATTGTGTGAGTAAATGCATTTTGATCCTTCAGCTTCTTCAAAGTTGATTTCTTCATTATTAGGAAAAGTATGTCTGCAGTAGCTGTTAGGTGGCGATATTGTTTTTATGTAACTCCTTATGTGGAACATATTTGGATATGATACATTGTACAGTTGGTTTGTTTATATGGAATCCCGTTGGTAATTGTGGGTGGCATGTGAAATTACAGTTAATAAATGGAAGAGGTGGATATAACTATCAATCAGTTAGAAGATGGACTTCCCAACGGAAACTTGGATATTGCATCTATGATTGTGATAAGGTGAGGTCCTCATAAATGTGTCTTTCGCTGCAGATTTTTTGTTAATGCAATTGTTCAATTTAGCTTATAACTAGATAATCTTCCTATTTATTTAGATTTTTGTACCCATCCACAAAGAAGTGCATTGGTGCTTAGCAGTCATCAACATTAAGGAAAAAAAATTTCAATATCTTGATTCACTCAATGGAGGTGATAATCATGTGATGAAAGCAATGGTAAGGGTTTTTTTTTTTTTTTTTTTTTTTTCCTAAGTCTGGGCATTTTAATTAAAATATATTCTTCTATTTTTAGGTGGTATGTTAAAACATATATTAGAGGAATTAACTCTTATTGATGGTCCTTGAGAAGAGTGAGAATGTACCTTAATCTTACATTAAGAAAACGTAGAAAAATATACTTTATTGTCATCTAAAGTTGCTTTTCAGAAATTGGACAGTATAATATCTCAAAATTTCTGTATTTAGAAGAAAAAAGAAAGAATATCTTTGCCACTGGGTATTGGAAATTTTTTTTGGTCATTATGTTTAAGTATTATGTTTTAATGAGGTTTATTTTGGTTATTTATATTTCCAGTCAAGGTACTTGGTGGATGAAGTGAAGGACAAGAATGGCAAAGAGATTGATGTGAGCTCCTGGGAGAGAGAATTTATTGAGGATCTTCCGCAACAGCATAATGGGTATATACAGTTTAAATTTCTCACATCTAATCTGAAAATATAGCTAGTTCTATCTGTGTATGTTGTTCAAGTATTGGCCTTGTGGCCTTCAAATACATTGCACTTCATACTTAGTTTCTTGCCGAACCAAAGCTCCAAATTCCTAGGCTACACTCTTATTGTTACAGGAGGCCCATCGATTAGGTTTCCTTCCCAAATGACTTTAACCCTGCACGCTGACTCTGCCTTTTTTAATCCAATTTTGATTGTAACCTTGGCATAGTAGATCCTGTAAAATTTGCACTCAGCTCTGCAATATTTGGCTTCTCGATTGTGGCGGTGCTTAAAACATGCATTGTCAATTTTGCCCCTCAAATCTCTTGCATGCTTTGGCGATTAATTTGTGTTTGTTTCTTATTTGTAAATAGATTAATGCCTGTGACTTATCGCTTTTTGTTATATTTCTTTGAAAAATTACAAAATAAGGTATGACTTTTTGTATATTCTATTCTCATAATCTGGTAAATCATGTACCATCTCTGGGTTTGTCTCTTTTTTGAGCAGGTTTGATTGCGGAGTGTTTATGATCAAATATGCTGACTTTTATAGTAGAGATATAGGACTCTGTTTCAGTCAGGTACAAAAACACAAAATCCTCTTGTTTGTAAAGATTTATACTTTTGTATAGTGTGTGTCTGTTTGTACAGCCTCATGTACTATGATGAGGATTTTGTCAAGCGAAACTATTTACTTAAACAAGCATTTGTCTCTTGACTGCAGGAGAACATGCCATATTTCAGAAGGAGGACTGCCAAAGAGATTTTGAAACTGAAAGTAGAGTGATTGAATGTCCTATAATCCTATTTTCTAATTATATAGTAGAATGCATATCCATCTGATGATAGATAAATGCATAAAAATGTTAGAGAGATCACCAAGTGTTTTTGGATGAGACATATGTTTTTGTAAAGTTGTTCTGTCAGGGAAAGATTAGGTAGCCTTTTTTCCCACACAATTCTCAATTTTAAGATGTAAAGCAGGCTCTGTTTTAGGTTTTTTTTTTTTTTTTTTTCTTTTGTGTATGCAAGCTTCTCATTCTTATATTAGACCTCTTCTTTGCCTTTTCTAGATTGTTTGTTCTTGTGTTAGGAAATTGTAATAGATTCTTTGAGAAAGTATAAGTTTTTGTTTGCCTAAGTTATACACGTGCAATTATACACAATATTATAGTTTCGAACTACAACAAATAAGAATGTACACACACACACGGGAAAGACAATTACTGTTATTTTGACGGTATTAATCAAACCCTTCTTTGGCCTTGATTTGGTTATAAAATTGATACCAAATTCAAGCAAGTTTATTATGCAAAACTAGCGAAGTATCATTAACTCCATCATAAACCTATAACTTTGGTGATTTTGATGGTACAATTTCCAATAAATCCCACATCGAAATAGGGCCAAATCTTCTCTTTCAATCATTGTGTCTGAGTCTGATTCTTCCTGAACTCTGCCAGCACAGGGTATATATTCTCAAATGCAGAGTATGTTTCATCCCTAACCTTTGCTCCGGTAAGAACAATTTTCCCAGAAACGAAAATAAGCAACACAACTTTGGGGTTTTTCATCCGATATATCAATCCAGGAAATAACTCAGGTTCATAAGTTGAAAAGGGTCCATGGGATAAACCAAGCCCTTCGAGTCTAATCGGGAATTTAACATCACAAGAGGCCACTATATTCTGAACCTTGAAATCCTTAAACTTGGCCGGAAACCCAAGCTTCTGGACGATTCTGGCGTACTTCCGGGCGGCCAATTTCGACTGCTCCTCACTCTTGGCGCCCGTACAAACCATCTTCCCGGAAGCGAAAATCAACGCCGTGGTTTTCGGCTCCCTGATCCTCATAATCACAGCGGCAAAACGCTTCGGATTGTACTCTGCGTTCTTAGCTTGCAAAGCGATTGACATCAAGTCCAATTTGCAGTCGAGATTAACAGTGGAGACAATGTTCTGAAGAGTGGGGACGATTCCAGAGGGATGCTTAGAGAGATCCACCGGTTGGCTTCGTTTAGTATCCGCCATTAATGTCCTCAGAAGGGGAGAAATCTAAATTAGGGTTTCAAAATTTGCGAGTTTGGCGGAAGTCGCTGAAGAAGTTCGAAGAGGAAGAAAAGCGGCATGGCAACAATTTGAAAGCCATATATCCTAAATAGACAAAATTACCTACTACTAAGCCCAATGAGATTTGGTATTGGTTTCCTAAAACAATACGACAACCAATAGTTTTTTATTTTTAAATAACTAAAACTCAAATCCTATTTAAACTGGAGTATTATTGTAAATAACAATATATTAATAAAATTCCAAATAACAGCTCGTCTGAAAATCGAGTCGTATTTTGGATTGACATCTCTTATAACGTGTTAAGTATTGTCACAGGTCGTTCTTTCGAGCTAACCGTGTGACAAGTAATGCTCGCGAGTATAGATTTCGCCAAATATTACAGCGCAAGTACCAGGATACGCTCATACACAATTTTTTAAGTAGTACTTGTAAATTGCGCTATCGACGTAAGAAAAGACGACAAAGGCAACTCATAAGCCAAAACTTGATTTAGCATTTACAAAATATAGCCAAGAATTTATAAGGGGAGGACGATTCGAATTTTCGTGTCACATTAGATATTGTCAAAAATTATCTCTTTAGGGCGATGATCAAGTTACATTTCGAGATGTCAATCACTTGTAAATTATTAAGTTCAAGCCGAATTTTCAGAAATAGCTACACACGTGGAAATAAAAATAAATAAATGCTCAAATTTGATAGGAATAATAGAGTACAAAATGTAAATTTACGCCACGTTTGGAAATTAGAATCACAAAGGTAATTTGGATCGAGACTCGCAATCTCACCGCACCGCTTCTGCTACATATATATATTCCCTAATTACAGCGGCGGAGGAAGAATTGAGGTTTTTGATTTTAAACGAAAACCAACGATCTCCGCCGGAGCGCCATCAACATCAGGAGCTGTTTTTTGCAACCTCAATCATGGGGGTAGTCGTGAAGGCAATGGGGTCCAAAATTCGGGTGTTCAAGTGGGACATAACTCCGCAGCAGGGAGCGGCGGAGGAGGAGGCTCTAGGTAACTTGGGGGGCATTTTTCTGTTCCGTCTCCGCACCATATTCGCCACCCAAATGGAGGCAGGAATTGATCAAGATCACGAAGTGTTCTTCCCGAAAACTAGTCTGATGAACTTGAGCTACTTCGAAACCGCGAGGAAATTAATCGGAACTGCTCTGAAACAATTACCCGATCTCGATTCATGCCAGAATCTCGCCATTTTAGCCGGCACATTGGCGGCGGACCTACTTTTCAAATTCTATTTCGGCACCAAAATCTTGTCCGGCAAGGGCCCAATACCGGTAATCTTTCTCCGTTTGGAAGTCAAATTGCAGCCTGAGAAACCGAATGTGTCGCAGAATGCGAGTATTGCGGCGAGAAAATTCCCGGGTAACATCTATCAGTTCATTTATGACGGGTGTGATATGAGGGTTAAGCAACTCCGACGTCTGTGCCGGAAACTCTGCTGTGAAGATGTTGAGAAACCGCCGTTGGGATTTGAAGAAGTGAAGGCGGATTTTGAGGTCAAATATTTCGAAGAGGCCCTCGCCGGGGACGACCCAGAAATGCATCAATGCCGGATTTGCTTTGAAGGATTCTCGGACGGAGCTATGGTTGTGGAAACCAGCTGCAGCTACAGATTTCACAAGAGATGTATGTATGAATGGCTTCTCAGCAGTCGTTCTTGCCCAATGTGTGGATCAAGTTGCATAGTTAATGTTTGATTGATTTTTAGTGTTCTTGGAAAACCTTCATGATTGTAGCCATGGAGATTAGGCTGAATACTGATGAGCATAGTTTGCAATTGAACTCGATTATGGGATCTTACTATTCTATGATCTCGAAACACTAAATTGTGGGATGTTATTATTCTTTTATCTTGAAACACCAAATCAATTTTATATGATACTATCCTAACAAAATTAATCAAAATGGTGTGAGAGTATTTTTTATAATTTATTTGTAATTTTACAGATATACATCTTGTGTGATCGTACAACTCAATTCCATTTGAGAGTAGACAATCCTATACCCGAATCAATCCCACATTCAATTCCATCATATCAATTACAATCTATACCCGAATCAATCCCATGTAGGATGACAATCTTGCAATTGGTGATGAGCAAGTTAAAAGATACTATTCAGTATTACTTCATTTTTTACATGAAATCATGAAATACTATTGAGTTTCAAGTTTCAACTATCATCTTCTCCATCTTCAAAATCATATTCCAAAAACCATTTCAATCAACAGTTACACAACTCAATGCAGCATTCTTGTCTATACAACACTAAAAGAAGCAAATATAATTTTCCCAGCCATAGTATTTTTGGCAAGGAGGGAGAAGTCGATGTTAAAAGCTTATCTTTACAAAGGGAGTTACAGTAGAAAGGCTATGAATGCCTAGAGATTTTTTTTTTTTTTTTTCCATCCATTTTTGGCCATTAATCATTACCTCACGACATCAACAAGACTGTGGAGATTAGGGCATTGATCCAAGTTCAAAAAACCACTTTCACATTTCTTACATCTTTGTCGCGATAGTAATCGTGTGCACATCTCCAGATTCTGTGGTCTTTTTGAATGAGCACGCCATTTGGGATGTATAGAGCCGGAGATGGTGTGATTGCACTCGATGGAGAACAGCCATCTTAGCGCAGCACCCGTTTTCTGCTCAATATTTCTTGTTCCTTCAAACGATGTTGGAATCTGGCAAGGCGCGCCTGTAGGCTGACTAGGCTTGCTGCTTTGCGCGATAGGACAAAGCTCAACTGTGTGACATAGTTATCGATAAGACTGCCTGGTTGATCTACCTCTGCCAGTAGTTTCATCTCCTGGAATAAAAAGCACAGCTTTAAGTACACACTAGAGTTTATCATCTTATCATAAAGTGAGAAGAAGAGAGAAAAACAGCATTGGGAAAGTTCCATTTTGTCACCAAACCACAATACAACTAGTTAATATAGCAAAAAGTATCATATCATATGCATTCTAGTAAGGCATCCTCAAATTAAACCAACAAAAGAAATCTCTGTACATGTTTACCTCGCGAACAATCTCCATTGTATCTTCAATTTCTTTTCTGTGGGCAGCAATGAGGGCCTCTTCTTCCTTCAAAAGACAAACAGCAGGAAAAGTTACAGAAACTCCACTGAAAAAACACTTGGGCAACATGCACAATTGTTAAACACAAAGCAGAAGCACCAACCTGAAGTATCTCATTGATACTATCTTCATGAGGTGTCTCAGTTTCATATGGTTTAGGTCCAACATTATTTGTATCAGAACTGCTCATGGATTGCTGTTTATAACTAGTTGGCCAATCAGAACTAACACCATCCTTTTTCGGCAAGTTTCCCACTTTTTCAGGCCTTTCATCCCTGTAACCTTTTCGACGAGGAGGAGAAACTTTCTGCACTTTTTCTTCCGCTTCAGCTGAAGTTTGTGAATATGAAGCTAAGTTAACTTTCGGAATTGCAGAGCCACCATAACTTTTCACGTCAAACTTCTCCTTTTCAGGAGCACTGGAAGTTGCTGCATTTTCTTCCCGTCCATTGGAATTATAGTTTGACATAATACTAGATGATGGTTTATCATAATCACTTGAAGTATTGTAAGATGCATATTCTTTTTCTACAACTCTTCTGTTTGTATCCACTCCTTTAGATTCCTGATATTGTTCAAATGCATCTTCCACGTCACCAGAAGTAGAAGGTGCTGATGAGGATTCCTTGTTAACAACGGGTGGTAATGAATTTGAACCTTGTTCTTTCTTTGTATTTCCACTTTTAGAGAGACTTTTGACCCTGTCCATCAAAGAGTAATCCAAAAGCTCAGAGTTACATATAGTTGGCATATCAGTCTCAAGTTCATAACTGCATCGAAAAAGGTTTATACCTATCAGCATATCTCAATGTGTTCAATGTATGTTCACAGGAACCAGCATTTGGTGAAATGCACGATATCATAACAGTCCTGGAGTTGCCAACAAAGGAGTCACGCAACACTTCAGTAAGTTTGCTACCTCGGAATGGAATATGTATCTGGTCATTGTCAAGTGCACGAATACACTCCTTAAGAGCCAAAAGACTCTTATTAATTTCTGCTCCCTCAATCCTGGACCAAAAAATAAGTACTTTATTCCAAAACCAGAGATAGACACAAGAATGTGAACACCTAGAAATGATAAATGGTATCCCAATAAGACTATAGTATCAAGGAAGATTTTCAAGTTAATAATAGTTTACATCAGAAAATAAATATTAGAATTCAGAAGAAGAAGAAACATCATAAACCAAAAGATAAAAGACAAAGATCAAAAGTCAAAATGACAACCAAAATTGGAACCCATAGCTATTATTGTTGGAATACTGTACCACCACCTTATCATCTTAGGTGCCTTATTAGATTAAAACTAAACTCCCACCACCCATGACACGTATTGACTTGTATTAAATACACACCGATTTGGGGGAGGGGGAAGATTGGGGATTTGTGAAATATATACACACACACACATAATAATTTAAAAAATCCAACATAATTCTTAGGTATAACTACCGTGTTTGCCGATCATTATCTGTAGTGTCAGCACCTCTCTCACTACCAGCAAGATCGATAAAAGAGATCTTCCCAACCACCTTTCCGTTCCTGGGATCATTCCCATCAGTAGTGTTCCGCTTTGATTCTTTTATCTCACTATGCTTTTTGACCACCAGCTGTAAAATTGCATGAGACCGTGATGATTCCTCATTGGCACCTGTAGAACCTGTACTTCTGGCTGCATTTCCCTTCTCAATATATTCCTTGACAATCTGAACATCGGAGACTTCAAATTCCTGCAATCCAACAATGCACACTTGTTGCCGTCCATCTTCCCTCATGCACAGTTTTCTGCATTTTAATCAAAAAGTAAATTAAACAGATCAAGTACACTCATCACGCAACCAAAAGAGTTTTAGCAAAAGTGCAAAACTACCAAGCATGTAGCAAACATATCCTGAGGATAAGAATTTAAATATAGCCAGAGATGATAGCACGACTGTCTCAGGCGACCAAATATGCAGATTACACACACACCCCCAAAAAAAAAAAAAAAAAAAAGAAAAGGAGCCGAATAAGGTGGTTACTACTTTATGGCAACAATTAAACTCTCAGGTGAAACTGTAATTCTATGCTTCTGCAGTACTTTGAATGCACAAAATTGTTTAATTAGCTGGACGTTTCAACAGCTGGAAGAAATACTCCAACAAGCACAAATCATAATAATATCAAGTACATAGTGTCAGCAGAATATGGAGGTTTCAACCAAGTTGAAGCACTTGACTTTACGAACTCAAGATTGTTCCATTTCATTTAGTGGTGAATATAAGCAACACAGAAAAGGAGTATTACTTCCTATCACTGAGAAGATCAAAGAGTTTCCCGCCATATATCTCAAAGAAGCTAAGCCACAACTTGAATCTTTGATTTCGATAAACTGGCTGATGTACCAATCTAACAAGGTCTGCAGCAGCTCTAAGAGGTAATGGCTGCATTGTGAACGTCTTGCCACTACCTGAAAAAGATAAAAAGATACATAACAACCTACATGATGCATGCATACCCACTCGCTAGAAGGCAACTACCTAATTGAAACTAAATGAATAAAAACAGAACAAACTCCATATTGCAACTCAAATTTGATTATAACAAAAGGAGAAAACCCTAAAAAGGTAGAAGCACCAAATGACCAAGAAAAAGCAACCAAAATACCTGTCTGGCCATATGCAAAACAGGTGGCTTTTGTGCGTTGGAATATTATAGGGATGATTGGTTCTACTGTTTCTCGATATACCTGATAAAATAAAACAGAGAGCCAGAAACCTTTAATCAAAAAGTAAGTAGTCGCGAAATTATAAATAAGAGCAAGAAATGACATTCTCTCAACCCACAAGAGCAAATTACTGAGCAGCCACCGTTTATGGAAGTACAAAACGATCAAAAGAGTGATGAAGACACAATAATAATTGAAAATTGAAAAAATTCCAAAAGATTTTTGTACTTTAGTTTGACAAAAATAACTCATGTTTTAGAAGTTTTAGAGTTCATTAGAAATTGGAGTTTTGAAATGCAAAATCAACATGAATTATAACCAAAAGCCTTTCAAGCTAACTACAGAGGATCATTTCCCACAACCTGATTTTGTTTCAAGCTTGTATACATTACATTCTATGCAATGTAAGTCTATGAGGACCTAATTTCATACACAATTCAAACTTTGTCTCACGTGCAATCTGATTTTTAAGTTCTAGTGTTTAGAAGATAGTGTAGCACTGTAATCCCACTCGAAAAATGAAATGACAATCATAAGGCACAAATACATGATATTTTCATATTCTAATGAAATTCAATTGGAGCATCAAGGGAAAAAGGAAAAGCATCCCTCAAAAGATAGATAAGGATTTAGCCAACTGCAAAGTATGTGGTCCAAATCTCACACACCAATATTCATAGAAGAAATTCTAATATTTGAAAGTATCACCTCATCATTTGTGACATCCTCATCTAGAACAGCATCAAAACAAAACTCGTGCTTTTCAACATAGGCAGTCAAGTCAACCTTCAAATTACAACAGAAGTTAAGGCCACAGCGAATTGAGAAGAAAAAACAGTGGATAAATATTTTTTTTTTTTTAAAACAGAAACCCTTATAGCTTTCACCATTCTAATCTTCAAAGGACATTGTCAACTTATCGTAACAAGCATATTCAAGTCTTAAGTAAATCAAACCTTTAATTTTGGCTCATGTACAGTCAAATAAGCATTCTCATGTACAGTAACAATGTCCTCCTCCTTCCGGGAAAGTTCTTTCTTGTTCAATGGTCTTTTACGTACCTAGGACAAACATGAAAACGGTGAGCTAAGGCATACAACTTACCCAAAAAAAAGTTCTGGCTAATTACCACAAGAAGATGCCAATCCATTGGGCTTTTCTGCAAAATGGCCACAATTAAATTGCATTGGGTAAAGAATTATCCCTTTTTAAATGTGTCCTAACTCTTTTTCATACACACTGCACAAAAGTAGCTCTTTTATTTTTGGGGTGGGAGGTGACGCTACAAGAAAAATTATAAGCATCATCTATTTCCAAATTTTAACTCGTATTTTAGTTTGGCTAGAAACTGAAAAGATTACACATTTTCCCAAAAATAACACAAAATCTAGTGGCTTTTTTCAGAAAGAAAAGCAGGTACATGAGAGAAAGGAATGGTAAAAATTTTCATCAAGTTTTCAGGTGTCATAGACTCTCAATACAAGAGGAAGTCAGTAGTACTAAACTTGAGTTAATACCTGAAAGCATGGATAAGCTTTTCATTTAGGGACAATGTCCAATTTACAGGGACAATTATAATGTTATGAATTATTCTTCAGAGCAAATATAGTTCCTCTTATGCCAGCATCATATCAAGATCCTGTGGAGCAAAATACTACTCATTTATTGGCCGATGGGAAAATCGAATTTCTCCCCAAATGATATGTCCATAAAAGAAGAATGAGCTAAACTGGGAGTCAGAAAAAGGCACACAAGGCTTAAATGTATATTTATAACTGAAATGCTCCGCATATCCTTTCATTTTATCAAAACAAACTGACAATAGGAGAAACAAGTAAAAAGCTATTTTAAAAAAATCATGAACACATCGTTTGCACATGAAAACTCATGCACATGCATATTTAGGGAAAAAGGGAGAGAGTGTTATACACACCACAACTTTAATCTTAGCCACATTGTTCTCTCTTGTACTACTATCTCTTTCATTTGCAAGCAGTCCAGAAGGAGCATCTGCTTCCATCTTCCCTTTTAGCTGCTGACTGCTGATCATCTCATAGTCATTATCAAATGCTTTTGTCACGGTAGGCATGAAAGGTGATGGTTCAAAAGGTTCAGAAATGACATGCTGAAAGCGAAATCAAATAAACCGACTGTAAGTAGGCAATAATCCAAATAATTCGGAAAGGTTGGCAACCAAAAAACAATGCGAGTGAGTAGCAACAGGCGTAAAAGGAAGCTGCTACTCTGTATGAAAATCTTTATTTCATGTATTTTTCCTCTGAAAAAAAGGAAGCCAACAAACAATTAAAGTCATCTCACTACTAGTCCTAAAAGAGAAAAAGAAAAAACAAACTATTCTACTCTTTCACATACAAATTTGAAACATTTCAACATGAATATCTGCTTTTGAAAAATAGCATTCCATAATCCAATTTCAAAATATAACCGATAATAAGAAAATGGAGTTAAATAATTACTAATCGACAAACTAGGCTATCATTTGGAAGCAAATGCCAGAAAATCCAATATCAAACCATAAAAATGTTTTGAAATAAAAATAATTACAAGAAACTAAAAGAATTGCATAACAAAAAATGAAAACAAGTCTCAGAAATCAACATAACCAACTGTCAAACTACCCTTCCACAGCCATTCAGAAATGAAGGTACTACAAGATAAGCACTCATTTGAGTAAACTCAAAACAACACATATCTTCCAAGAGAGCTAAATGTGAGTCAAACCTCAGATAAGAGTTCTGTGTCATCCATGGAATGTAGGTCCAGAAGACCAGCACCAAAGTCACCCCTAAGTTCTGGAGAATACAAACCATCTGATGCAGCAAAACCCCCCACACTTTGGGCTGTTGGAGTGTATGGCTCAGAACCAGGTTCTCCATTAAAATTTAGGTTTCTCATTAGTTTAAAAAGCCTTTGCTTCTCTTCTGCAGATTGTGCTCCGTAGCCCTTGAAAAGTTATCAAATTTCAACCATTACTTCCGAACTAACAAATCAAAATTACTTTAACATGACAAGACAAAGGCATTTAACAATCATTTACTGGACAGCTGTTCCTTGTAAGGTACTTCCAAATTCAGAAGCAATAAACAGTTATGTGAATACAAAATCTATAGAATTCCTTTTCATGAATATTTTCACAGCAAGTATCTAAGAATATGAAAGAGCTCAAACTAATTCCTAGTAAAGGAACGCATTACCAATTTATCTAAAGAGACTAAGGCAATTAGAATAAAATGTGAAGTCACTCATTAAGCGAATGCTAAATCCTCTTTCTTTCTCTCTTGCAGATAACTGGCGTATTGGGAAATAGACAGTAATGATGAATCCAGACTCATAAAAGGAACCCATAACAAAGATCAAGTCTAAGCACCAAATTTCAAGGATACTCTAAAGCTACGCAAAAGTTTCATGTCTCCTCAATATCCCGGCACAAATAGTTATTTTAAAAAGAAAACACCACATTCTAATCTTAACATGCAATCCCGGAATCCAAACACTATACCCAAAAAATGCTGGATCAAGTTGGATTGTTATGGCGATCACCACAAAGAGTGTAAAATTTCCAATACTTTAAACAAATTGAAATCAACACGATATAGTTTCCTTCAAATAACTGCAAAATAAAACTGGGCCGGCATCTTAAAAGATAACTACCTGCATAAGAAGATTGGGAAGCAGGCGATGATCCATACCAGTAGAAGCCATCGGAGAGGCCAGATGCTGTAACCCTGCAGATTGAAGCCACCGTGCCATGACGGCGTCACCGGCATCACCGCCGGTGGGGCCCCCATTTCCAGGGTGATCGTACAGAGCAGTGGCGGCAGCATTGCTCTGCTGCATCTGGCCACCCATGTGGCGCTGTGATCGGCGTTGGGGAGCCAACTTTCAAGATCTAATTTCCAAAACTTCCCATTGAAGAAAAAGGAAAAAGGTAAATCAAATTTAGCCAACCCCTCAATTCCAAAAAAACATATGCATATCAATGAAATAACTTACAGTGAGGGGAAAAGTCGAAATCAAAATCGCACATGAAACGAATTTAATTCAAAACGTCTCCGATTGAAACAAACCCAATCATAAAGCGGAAATGCGATTAGTTTGAACGAAATTCAGCCCTGGAAATCCGATCATTTCAAACCCATAACAATGCATGTCAGAGACCAGAAACAAAACCACCAAACGTCAGCAACAACAACAACAACAAAACACCAACATCGAAAAAAATAAAAATGAAAAATCACCTGAAGGGAGAGAACAGTGATAATTAAGGGATCTAGGAAAATTGGGGAATTGAGAAAATGAAGAATGGATCTGAGAGAAAAAGCAAAAACCCTAATTTTAAGGTAGAATGTAATGAAAAAGCATAATTATTCCCTCTTTGTTTCGCTCCGATGTAAAAATCTGCAGTGTGTGTGTGTGTGTGTTTTTGGGGGGGGATGGCTTTTTAGATGAAAAAACAAACAAAACAGAGAGATTCATTCACAAGCGAAGAAATAAAGATAAATATATAAATAATACGTAATAATAATACTGATATTTGCTGTATTTGATTGCGTATACAAATCATTAAAAGCGCTGTATTTTTTTTTTTTTTTTTTTTTTGCCAATACAAATTAAACGGCTAGATTTGAATGGGGGTGTGAGATGACTAATTTGGCCTTCTTTGTATTGTATTCTTGGGGAAATTGATTGGCTTACTTGTCATTTTGCCTAATAAATATTCTTCCTCTAGAAATTTAAAACAACAAAGTCTATTTCTCTTTTTTATAATATGGTTATCTACATTTCATAATTAGAAAAAAAAAATTTAATTATTTTGTGTAACATATTTGAAATTAGTAATAGAAAAAAAAATTAAATTTGGTGAAGAGGTTATTATCTAATGTGTCTATAGTGTTTATGGTTGTATGGTGGAGAGTGAATGCTTCATTTGTTCCACAATGAAAGTACACTTTTAATATCATTCTTTATTCAAATATAAGAGTTTATTTTAACTTTACTAATATTATTATGTATGGTTTAAAATTAACTCACATTTACAATGTAATTACATGAATGAAATAAATATGTGTTAAATTAAACTATTTTAAGTGTTGTAACTTAACATCTATACAAAAAACAATTATACGTTTGTCGTACTTAACTTTTCTAACGGAACAGATAGAGTAACTATTACTCCATATGTTCCATTAAAGAAGCTCTGTTTCTAAAATGTATAACTTTTTATTGACTTTAGGTAACTGTCTTAAATAAGTAAATTGATATTATTTTATAAGTTATGTATTTACTCTTGAATGTATGTCCATTGTGAATCATGCATAATTGTATAAACAAATGTATGAAAAGTGAAAAATAAAAATAGAACTCATCTATTGAAACAATTAAAACAAAAAGTCTTTTAATAGAGCAAAATGACTATTATATAATATAGTCTAAAATATACCATATTTGTCCTGTTAAAAAATGTTTGATAATACAAATATTTAAAAATTATACTCCCTCCGTCACACTCAAAGAGTTCACTTTAAAAAAAATATTATCCAAGTTAAAGAGTCCACTTTGAATTTATTTACATTACATACATTTACTAATATTACAATGTGTGGTTCACAATTAACTCTTACTTCTAAAGTAATGATATAAATGGAAAATATAGTAGTAGATGACTTATTTTAGGTGTTGTACCTCACAACCCATAATAAATTATACACATTTCAAAGTGAACTTATTGAATAAAACGGATAGAGTAATACATAACTTTAGAGTGAATTATTTTAATAGAATGGATGAAGTAATCAGTTTTGTATTCAATACACAAATGTATGAATAATGCATGGAGACAGGGGTACTTAAGTCACATGACATAGGTTTCGCTTTGGCAATGGTAGGTAAAAACTCAAATAATTGTAATGATGATAAATAATATGTTCTCTATAAATTTATTATTATTATTATTAAAATAAAATATTAAAAAAAAGAAAGAAAGAAAGAAGTTTTGATTTGGAAGCGAAGATATTATGATTATTTTAATCAATTAAAATTTCTAAAATGCTTAGGCGGCACAAATCTGCTCCAACTCACTCAAGGATCATGGAACGATTATAAATTAATATTAAATAATCATAAAGTTTGTGAGCCGACCAAAACTGGGTCCCACAGTCCCATGTCTACGTATATTAGGCTTTTGCCCTTATAATTCATGACAATTCCAAAACCTCCCCCTTAGTTTTCTTGTAGTGCATGTTAGACGGAATTATTGTGACGTGTAATTGTGTTTCACGTAATATAAAGTGAAATTTTCGCCGTACAAAATAGTACAGATGTTGAGAAAAACTTGCAGGAAAATGACTGTAAACGTTGAATTAACAATGTATTATTGAATCATTACCTCAATGGTTAGTATTCTTAATTTTATACTTCTTGAAGTTCAAATTTGATTGGTAAAATGCAATAAAGTTGAAGATAAAGGATTCATGAATAAATCAGAATGTGAATGCATGTATTAAGAATCAATTCTTAATTTGCCCCAATCACACGACTCAATGAACTTATGATTTGGAATGAAATTCCCAAGATTACTAACGAATTCCCACTAACGTTAAATCATTTTGACTTTTACCCTCTGATAACGAGTATCTGTCTCTTAAAAATATAACTTTTTATGAATGTATAATGTATAGACTGTGTGCAATTTTCATACCGTTACTGAAATAAATTACTTCATAATTAAAAGAAAAATGAACTATTGGTCCTTTAACTTTTTAATCTTAGTGCAAATTACTTATGAGTTTTGGTGAAACCACAAATACTTTTTCCAAGTTTTTGACAATCACATTTACTTCTTTCAGTCTTTCGTAAAATTACAAATGCATTTATTTGAAGCAAAAATAATAATAATAATAATAATAATAATAATAAATGAACCTATTTGTATATTTTAGAAAAATATTTAAAAATTCACTAAAAATAACAGGAGATAAATGTAAGGATCCGAATATAGTCCCTTCACGTAATTAATTAATTACTGAATATTGGCCTATGATGCAATTACATTAGTAATTCATTATAGCTCATTATTCAGTAAACGGTTCCATAAAAGGACAATAGTATTTTCACGTTGGCACCAATTAAAAATTAGAGTAAAATTACCTTAAAGCCCCCAAATAAGGTGGATTCTCTGAGACAGTGCCCCTAAATTTCTGAACCCCAGAGAGTGCACAAGGATCAAGAAGAGAGCTCAAACTTGCATGCCATTTCCAAATCTAAAAATTCTTCTCTGTTTCTTCTTCTGAGAGTTATCACCCCATTTGGATTCCCTGCAAAATTTGCCATTTGTCATCATCTTTCCCAACCAACCATCATTAATCATAGAGGTTGCTTGATGATGTTTGTAATAGTCTAGCTAATCAAGGCTCTCTTCTTTCAAGTTTTTTTCAAATTCTAAGTTGAATTTGAGTCTTGGAGTCAAATTTGGGTCTATTCTAGTTCACTCTCGACCCTCTATTCTGCAGTAGTTCATTCGATTTTGATCAAAATTTAGTTGGTTCACAGTTAAACTGAGGTTGATTCGTAGTTGACTTACAGTTGAATTTGAAAATAAAATTAAACTTCAATTTTATAGTATATTTATTATTAACAATGTTATATTATATCATCATTTATTTTGACGGGAATTGACCCCTCATTTCTCTCAACTGGTTTACTCTTCAATTCGATTATGACAATACTGATTGAAATTTAGTGTGCCCGGTTTGATTTTACTTAAAAAGAAGTTAATAATTATTTGGGATTAACATTTTTTGCTTTGTATTTTTCCTTTTATATATATTTATTTATTTATTTGGAAGCCTTTTTGTTTCTTATATAAATCCAAAAGAACAGATACTAAATTGTAATTTTACGCACACAAATATATGCATCCACGTGATCTGGTCTCTGTGGATGTTTCACAGACAAACAATTTAAATCATGCACTCTCTCATCTCTCTCTATACATACACACATTGCAATCTGATCTTCCACACAAACAACCAATGGATATTCATAGAATGATTCACAAGAATAATGAATTTACATTTTTCGAGGTCATGATTTCGAACTTTCGAATTTAAATTAAATTACTTATAAACGATAAAATCTCAATTTGTACTCAATTTCCCTTGCCACTTTTGTACCATATTTGGAGTGAACAAATTTCACATTCTTGAGATGGTGTTTGAGTGGCACAAGAGATGGACACATATAGAGGATCTCATGTCAGACAATCAAACCTCTTTCTTTATGAGCAGAATAGGCACTACCACATATCGGGTCTTTGCAATTTAGCCACACAACATCCTTGAAAGTTTGATTTCAGTAATATCAAAAGAAGCTAGTTATAATTCCATACAAGCAATCATATTCAACGGGACGAACAAAGTATTTCACAGAAAATAATGGGAAATTATTATTATTTTTTAATTCATTATTATATTTCCTAGTTCTGATATATTACATCAATGATTGAGGTTGTAAAAAAGAAAATACCGAAATAGTAGAACTGATAAAAATATAAATCGAACCCCTCGACCTTTGAATGACCCTCTATGCATCACAATCGATGAGATACTCGTTCATACGTGAAATCGTAAATGTAACAGGAACGGTTTGCTTTCGCTATCCATCTAAAGCTGACCTTCTTTTTATTTTTATTTTTTTTTTCTAAAAGAATTTTTAAATGGTTTGAAATATTTTAATAAATAAAAATTAAGATGACGCAACACACAGAGTCACGCAGCAGTAATGATTGGTGAATGTGTCGCTGTCACAATCGAATGGGTTGGCAATTCGGCAAGACCAACAGTTGCTACATTAGCATCACATGCTTTTCTATTATTACAATTTTTGGCATACAATTCTTTTTACTATTTGTTAATTACCCTTTGCCTGTGGTTAATTAATTAATCTCTCTAAAAAGCACACATGGTTCCTAATCATGATTCCAACACCTAATATTTCTAGTACAAATTTACATTATTTAATCAAGCTCACTATAATCTAAAAGATACTTTGTTTCTCATTTAAAGAACTCATTTTGAAAATTGTACAATTTATTATGTGATATAGTGGTACGACACATAAAATAAGTAATTTTGCACAATATTTTTCATTTATATCCTTACTTCATAAGTTAGCGTTAATTGTGAATCACACACACATTATTGCATTAGTAAAAGTATGAAATGTAAACAAATTCAAAGTAAACTCTTTAACGAATTTTATTTGTTTTTAAGGTGGATTATTTGAATGGAACGGAGTAAGTACAGGTTTTCTTTCTTTCTTTTCCCTTCATACATATTATTTGTTGTTCCCTCCATCTTATTAAAATAGTCTACTTTGTAGTAGTGATATTGAAAATTCATATTATAAACTGGACTCTTTATATGAGACAGAGAAAATAATAAATTACTCCCTTCCTAATATATATATATATATATATATATATATATAAACATCCCTATTATATATAAAAACGTTTGTTTTGAATTATATTTTGTGAATCATAAATTCTACCACTCATCTATTACATATATTTCAAGAAATGGGAATGAATCAATTAAAATGAGGAAATTATAGAAGTTTCCCATTAAAGTAATAACTATATATTAATGATGTCACATGTCAAATCTTTCTTTGTGTATATATAACTCAACAAAGTTGATACTTTTGAACTTTTATCGACATGGACTTAATTATATAGGATTTTTCTTCTTATTTTCTTTCTTGAAAACTTTTCACCAACAAATCAAACAACTTTTTTTGCCCCTTCCTAGCACAAAAAAGAAAAAAGAAGAACAAGAGAAAGTTGAGTGTAATTATTGCTTAATTCAAATCTCATTTGGAATCTTCGCAGAATTACTGTTCACACATAAAAACTCAAACGATCACACGTGTGTGTTTACGGACGAGTACGTGTGTAAGCGATTGTGACGTATGATGGACCATTAAAAAATTACAAATTCTATCTTGATCTATAGAGTTTCTACTTGTTTAGATCGCATACGGAACCCCCAACTTGTTTCTTCCTCTCACCAAGCCCATGCCACACACAAAAGTTATTTAGTTTATTATAGTTTTTGGGTTAAGAGAGAAAAATGACCAATGACCATCATATATGCCTTGTGGTGCACTTCTTTTATATTTGAAAGAAAAAAGCCTCTTGCTTTAACTTAAAGCAATTAAGTGGGTTCAATCAACAGATTAAGAGCCCATATTTTTGAATTAAAGTTTACACTACAAATTATATATAATCAGTTGAAGTTGTGCTTCATTTTCTACTAATTTTATGTACATTATAAGTAGATCTTAATCTCATCCACCAACCTTTCAAAGATCTGGTGTTGCTAATCATGATCTAATATTGGTATAATGGGCACCAAATATGAACACTTTTCTTTTCATTTCATTCTAAACGATTTTCTTTTTAGTCGCTTATATTTGTATGTATACTAACTTTAAAGCGTAATTCGTCAAAATTTATCGTCACATCCATCTTATACACGAAACTTGCAACTGACGAGATTCGAACTTCAAAATAAAACCCCTCAAAGCCTCAAACTCCATGGCTAGTTGTCTTGGACAGTGTAGGTGGAACTTGGAAGGAAATTATTGTACTAACTGCCGGAAAAGCCAAGCCAGGAGGTTGTGCACAGAGGTTTTATGGCATGACAGATTGATTCATTGATTTAAGATGGTCCAAATATCCAGTTAGAGTGTGGGTCAATTACATTATTATTATTAATAGTAATATTTTAGACACATGTACTTACCAAACATACTATTCTCTTTCTCTTTCGTGGATACAGAAGAGTCGTGTTTGAAATTTCACCTTCTAACTTATATATATATATATATATCTACCCTATATAATAGAAAGTAATATATATTTCATATAAATCTGCCACATGGCTGCCACATAAGCTTAAAATTTAATAAACAATGTGGCTACATAGCACATAAGCAATTATCTCTTTTTCAAATACTTTCATGTGTCATCCTAATCAGCAATTTTCCTTCTTTAGCTTTTCATCTTCAGATGTTCAATTATTTATTTCCTAATCAACAACTTCCTTCTTTAGCTTTTCATCTTCTTACGTTTCATTGTTTCATTATTTATCACCACTTTTATCTTACCAACATCATGGAATGGGAAAAGATTAAGGAAAAAAAAAAACAGTGGCGAAGCTGATCCACTTCCACAACATGCATGTTCCTTAATTTTACTTCCTTTAGTTTCTCTTACCGTCGGCTGCCGCCCATCAGCAGAACCAATACTGCACGGTCACCATCCATCATCTAAATTTAAAGGTACTATCAGATTTTCCCCTTCTTTATGCAAGTGTTACCAGGTTTTGATTGTTTTTCCTTCTCTTATTCTTAATTTTGTTGATGCGGATATAACTTGGGTTTCCATCTCGATCCCTGCTTGTTCCTGAATTCGCATTGCCACCATCAATTTAATTTCTCTCTTTTTGCTTCCTTAAAATTTGTCTTTTTATTTCACACAAGGAAGGGATAAAAGTGGAAGGGAGACGAAAGGAGGGAGGGTCCATGGGTAATTTGGGGCATTAAATCTTGTAAACTCGTGACTTTTTATTTTTTTCCCTCGATTTTTCATCTTTATGAATTGTGTTACCAGGTTTAATTTGGCTTTTCCCCTTATTCTGGATTTTCTTGATTCGAACATAACACTGTTCATTAAGTCAGCCCAATGTTAGTATTTCTTCCTTTTCAGGGATTCCTAACAGCGGCTGGCTCATAGATTTTCTTTTATTTATATTAGTTTTAGTTTTTCTGTAGCAAAGCCTTTTAGTAATGAATTACATTCTTGATTGTTGTTAGCATTTTTAGTAATGAATCAAGTTTTTATATTTCTTTTTCACATTAGTGATAGTCTGCAACTTCTATGCAATGGTTTTGGTAAAGGTGTTTCCTAGAAATGCTTATTTACTATGATCTTTAGGTACGATTTTTGAAATTCACTTTGTTTGATTCCGTAGCTCAACATATTACTATATTTACTCTTGATTTATGTTAAAGCAATACATTCATTTATTTCCATTAAACTCCTAAATTTACCCAAAAATTGGAAACTGGTTGAAATACTTTTAATTAAAAAACTGATTAAAATAATAAATTTTAACAATCATGATGGGCAATTGTCGGGCATTGCCCGGCAAACACCGTCTAGTATATATATATATATATATATATATATATATATATATATATATATATGGAGAGAATCAGCTGCTTCATGACACTTGGAAATCCAAAAGAAAAAAACAAACAATAGAGAACAATCAATGATTCCATTCTATAGTAGAAAATTGAAGTTGAAAACCAATCCAAGCAACAAAAAGAAAACAAAAAAAAAAGAAAAAGAAAAAAAAAGTTTAAAATGCGGAATTTGGATATTTAGTGTAATAATCCATACAAACCAAAACTTTGGGCTATAACTTTTGACATTTGTTATTTGTCTGCCCAATGGGTCAACCTACATATAATCCATTTGGATATTGAATGTGCCCATATAATTTAAAACAACTCTTTGTTTTGACTCAGCGATAATTTATAAGATTGAGGTGACATGCCTACCTACACATAATTAATCTCGTTCTTGAATGTTGAAGCATGTAAAGATGAAAAATAACGTTAAAAACATGATTTCTTTCAGTGAGACAATGGCTTGGAAGGAGTATATGTAAAAGAATTTGTGCTCTCATTCTGATTAAAATCAAATAGTATTAGAAACATGTTTTTTTCCCAGCTGAACAGAAAGCATATATAATAGGTCCTTTCATTCTGATTAAAGATCATCAAACAATATTAGAAACACAATTTTTTCAATTGAACGGAAGGAGTATATCTATATAGAAGAATCTGTCCTTTCGTTCTTATTAAAGGTCGGAATGGCTTTGCTTGAAGTATCTAGCGATGTGCTACCACTTGTGGAAAACAGACCTTTAAGAAGAAAGCTGAAAAGGTTACCCAAAAAGCAAGGACCTCTGTAAAGAGAAGAGAAATAGGTAATATTTCCATCACAAATTGCATAAAAACTATGCCTTTTTGTTCAAAAGTTGCAAGAAAATTGCCCAAATCTGATGAAAGGTAAAGACTCACGAGCGCAATCATAACTTCGGTGTACAGGCGAATGATGCAGAGTTTTTAATCGTTCTAGGAGATTCCCGGCTGGTCAGTCATATAACTGTCTACGAGTCGCACGGTACAATTTCAAAATGTATTCTTCTAATACAACGACTTTGATGTCTACAGGGTTCTTCTCGGCAGCGCTCTGTGATGATTGTCAACAAGCCTTAAGCAATCATCAATGCCGTCTCCCGAAGGGCACATTTTTGAATTGGGTTCATAGATCTTTGCTAATCTTTTAGTATTACTTGTGTAACAGAGGCATCTTTGCTGATGGGGAAGAAGGAATCAGCAGCTTGGATTGGAATATTCTGTCATCATATAGATAGCTTTTGTAGTTGTACACCAAACATATGAGCCTCACATGGCATCAGATTAGATGATTGTCAATAAATAATATTTATCATATAAAAATCTTATTTCTAATTCTGAAAACGATATAAAGAGTCTTATTTCTAATTATGAAAACGATATAAAGAGTCTTATTTCTAATTCTGAAAACGATATACGTACCACACGAAACAGAGGATCTAAGCACCATGTGCAAAATTCAGAGAATCATGCATTCTTTCTTCATAGGGCAAAAAATTTGCACCTCCCCAACATCTAATATGATACTTCCAAACAGAGCGAGGGAGAGCACCCACCTTAATTCACTCATTTGAGCTCATTATGACATGGAGTAACAATGGGAACATGCAATTGAGTAGGAAATTATGTAATAATTTATAAAGGTTTAGGAGTGACATTCAATAGGAGAAAAACATAAAATCTCAATAAGTTGCGAGTACAGAGATCAAAACTGCAATACCAATAACTCTAAAAAACTATAGCAAACACCATTTCACTCAAAAGACTCCATTTTCCTAGCACTTGACTTCCTTGAGACCAATACCAAAATACAAGAAAGTTGGATTGGTGGCTCCTTCCTTGTAGTAAGCAAACACCAAGGTGCTGTCATCGTGCATGCTCTCCCCAACAAAACTGCAAACAAACAAAAACTCCAACATCAATATATCATACAAAACTCTTCAAATTGTGCTCGAAAGGTCCAAGGAAAACCGAAAAAAGTCGGTTAAGGATGGACTTACAATTGGAGGTCACTGAGCTTTGAGAGCAAGAACTTGGTTGCGCTCTCAATGTTCTTCTTAAAGAGTTCTTGCTGCTCTGCATCCAGCTTGGGTGTCAAGTTCTTGATATACTTCTTGATGTATGCAACAAACTGCTTCTTGTCAAAAGCAGGTTGCTCCTGCAAAGCGAAGTCAAGTTCATACCGAATTCCTAGGTAACCACAGATGGAAAAATAAATAAATAAGGTCGAGAACAAACCTGGAGCCTAAATGTGTCAACAATGTCAACCACCTTCACGGATTGGTCATCGACACCCTCGTCTTCCTCACCACCTTCTGCGGAAGGGTTTGCACCAATGTCTACATCTACGGATCCTGTAACAACCCACTGATATATACAAGAATTTAAAAACCACGTTCAGAACACCACCATCAATAGTTCATATACTAATTGGACTATAACAAGTTCAGAATACAGAAAACCAATAGACATGCCAAACTCTCTTTCTATGAGATAGATAAAATCAATCTCACCTTTCCTTCAACTTCCCACAGGATACCATTCTCAAGCTCCTTGTATGGAAACGAGTCCGAGAGAAGCTCATCACCTACATAAATGTTCAAATACAAATAATCAGCACCATTAAATTTGAATTGAATCTAAGAACTCGCATACAAATAATTTAGTAAAACCCTAACAGAGATAAGGAAGACGTTACATATAAAACATTCCATACAAATACAACTAGGATCCTAAAACTGCGCACTAATCTCCACATCCAGATACACTTCCAATTTCCAATTTAACAGATACAGACAAACCCTAAACATGCTCCTTCCCAACTCCAATCTAAACAAGGATGCATAGCAATATATGCCAAACAACAACACACATAAAGCAAAGATTTCAACTTTAGAGCAAAGCATACTAACTTGTTCTCAATTAATTCCTGCATAAACAAAAAAAAAAAGCTCCTTCCCAACTCCAATCTAAACAAGGATGTACAGCCATATATGCCAAACAATAACACACATAAAGCACAGATTTCAACTTTAGAGCAAAGCATGCACCTTGTTCTCAATTAATTCCTCCCTCTTAACAAATCATAGAAGTAAGAGGGCATTTATTCCAATAAAAAATAAAGTACAATTCTTCAGCAGCTTCTATCCAGGTGAGCAATTCACGAGCTAAGGCAATGAAACAAGACTTAATTTTGATAACTAAAGGGAAAAACACTGAAAGCAACGTGATCCGAACAAAGTTAAATTATTTTTAAAAAGGTAATTATCTACCAAACCCCACGAGCTACCACATAACACTAAAAGCTCAGGTCAATCCCAGATCTATATATTAATAACGCCGAAAACCCATCAAAATTCAGTAACATACACAAATACAAAAATAATCCCAACTAAACCAATCAAACAGGTAAAGATTACACTTTTATGCATAGATTAAGGAGTACAATCATAGAAAAACAACTCACCGGTAAGCAAATCCTGATAGACCAACATGATGACGGCAAAGAAGCTCCCGGATCGCTCCAAACAGGTTTAACACTTATAGTATGAGAGAGCGAGAGGGATTTGCAGGAGAATGGACAGCAAAAATTTATAGGACGAGGGTTTGGAGGAGGAATACTTTTTTATAATGACCAAAACGGGTCGAAACTTTCCCTTATTTTACATTCGTATCCTTCTCGGAATATGATTTTTTTTTTTTTTAAAGATCGTTTTCAGAGTATGATAATGATTGCTTCAAGTTGAAGCGGACCTCACGGAGCAGCACTCTATTACTGTTTATGGGCTGGACTTTTTGTATACGTAATTTGAGCCCATTTTGTTATTTTTGGATTTAAAAAAGGCCCTTCCAAAATTATTGGGCCTAGGATAAAGTTATCCTAACTATTGGCCGGGCCCGAGTGAGTATTATAATTTTAAGGGACATGTTAATTACATGACATTTTTTACTAAACATGATATTTTTTAAAATTTTAAATGGTGAAAAGATAATAATATATTTATGCATTTCTACCATCATAAATATTTTTACCTATACCCTCATTTTCTCTTCAACTCTCATTTTCACTCTTTAACTCACTCCCATTTTTCTACCCCAATTTTTTCAAATTTTCTTTCACTTATTTCCATTCCTTCTGCAGTAAAATTAAGAAAAAATAACTTTTAAAAAGAATCACCCCAACTAGGCGATTCTATGGGAAAGAATCGCCCCATCCGGGTGATTCTTTCCCAAAGAATCGCCCCGACCAGGCGATTCTTTTTAAAAATTATTTTTTTCTTACTTTTACTGCAAAAGAAAGTAGAAAGGGGAAGGACAAAAGAGTAATTTCAAGTCTAAATTTTTTTAAAATTGTCATTTATTTAATAAAATGTGTCTTTCAATTAACAATTTCGAATTTTAATTGGAGTACATTTGGTTCTAATAGAAAGTTGAAACCCAACAAACTTATTGGGCTTACAAGAATAATGAACTGTAATTATATATGTGTATATATATATATATAGAGGGCTGGTTATTTGTAATGTTTTGTATTTTTTTGAAAATAATGTAGTTTTATAATATAAAAATATATAATTAAATGGTAAAATATCGTATTAAAAATAATAAAAAATAATTATAATATATTAAATTTAATGTGACTCCCTCCATTAATTAGTTGTTAGAGCAATTATTTCAATTCATTGGCCCCATTTGAAAAATGTACACCATGTTCTAAAACACGTTATTATGTAGTCCTATATGTATAATATCATACCAGCAGTTGTTAATTTATTATGTAGTCCTATATGTATAGTGTTTTTATGATCTCATCTATATATTTAATATTTATGAGTAACACAAAAGTTTCTTTACAAAATTATTTATTTACTGAATAATGATCAATGGAACTGATTATGCAATAATACTAATAATGTATCAGAGTCAGTAAATGAATAGTTCTGTAGAATGAATAGTAATATTAAATTGTGCGTTTAAGTTCTTATAAAAATTAATGAAATAAAATGAAAGGATTCCAATTTTCACGTCTTAAAAATGAAGCGAATTCTGATCATGGTAATATTCTAATAAATAGACAATATATTTTATGTTATAAATGTGACCGTTCTTTTAAGGGTAAAAATAACACCCCCCCCTCCCCCGCCATTAGGGGAGAACAATCATTGTCTTTTAAGGGTCAATTAAATAAACGACATCGTGATTAAACATATTTAATAAGTAAGGATATGAATTAAATAAACGATGTCGAATTACTTATGCTTAAATTAATTTGACATCGTTTATTTAATTCATATCCTTACTTATTAAATAGGCTTAATCACTATTTACCCCCTTATGTTATAATGCTTTATTGTTAGTCCCGTGTATTTTAAAAATTAACAGTTTATCCTCCTTATATTAGTCAAACATAATAAAATTGAAAAAGACCAAAATATCCCCCTCGTGACATTCTCCAAACAGAGATCTTCCCTCATCCTGACCAACCCCTTCTCCCTCATCCTCCCTGTAGCTCTTGATCAAATACAAAATACATTATTTTCAGATTACAACAAATAGGGTCTGTTCTTTTTGTTTCGTTTTGAAAACGGTTTGGTTTTAACAATAATTTAATATATTTTAATCATATTTCATTATTTCCAATACAACTTTTTACTATTCAGCATCTACTTTTTACATTATAAAACTATTTTTCAAAACTTGTTTTCAAAATCGTTTTCAAAACGCCCAAAAAGAACATGCCCATAATCTTATGCCGATTCTCGCATCGACCGCGCCTCAAGCTTATTTCCACAAGGGATTTAATTTCGCAAACTGATGTGGAGATAATGTACCGGAATGATGCTATGTCTTTTCCCTTGGGATGATCCTCTCAGCCGCTGGCCCGCCGCCCTCTTGAAGCTGCTCTGTCAAAGATTCCCAAGATTACAGTATCGAAATCCAAAGTGGGACCATGTCCTCAACCGAGATTTTAATAAGATACTTGTTTTGGTTGCTTCATTGGTGTTGAGGAACGAAAGAATGTGATGAAACATTTTACGGCAATTCAGGCGATGATGGGCTTCCTATGATTTCCCCATTTGCTATTGATATGTGGAATTCAAATTGAACAACGGTCTATTTGAAATTTGATTGAATTCATATTGTGCTGCGACGAGGTCGTCAGAGGATGAGGGAGAAGGGGTTGGTGGGGAAAATTACGATGCACAGTTGACAGAACTAAGGCTCTGTTCTCTTGTGGTTTTGGTAGAGGAAATTTTATTAGAGGAAAGTTTTTTGTTAGAAATTTTTTAGAGGGAAGTTTTTTTTGAAAAATTGTGTAGGTGAGAGATAAAAAAGTGTAATGATTGTGTTATTTTTTGAATTTATGTGAGTAGGTATTTAGAGGGAATTTTAAAATTTTAATTTTAAATTGTTGAAAAAGTGAAGTTGTTTCTTTGTGTAAAGTTTTGAAAAAAAAAAGTGATGATTCTCTACCAAAGCCACAAGAGAACAGAGCCTAGCGTCGCTCTTGCGGAGGCAATGGGTGGGTGGCTTAGGAGAGAATTCTGTTTGAGAAGGTAAAAGACGACATTTTGGTCTTTTTATTGTTTTATTAGGTTTGAATTATACGATAGGGCAAACTGAAAAATACTATAACACATTGAACAAACAGTGATTAAGCTTATTAAATATAAATTAATTGTAAATCAGTAATGGTAGAAGGGATAAAAAAAATTTTAAAATATACTCTTCTAATAAAACGGATACGGATGTAGTATTACTTATTATTTCATTAGAAATTTTCATTTCCTAAAAAATCTTACGTATCATGCAAAACTTTGAAGGCCATCTATTTTGGTAGCTAAAAATGTGGGTGTCTAAGTGAAGGATATTTTCACTATATTATCCTTTTATTATTAAAAAAAACTATTTTCGAAGCAATATCGAACTTTCTCGTGCACCATAACGTATGTAAACATCACCTTTATTTCAGAAGAGCCCATTTCAAGTGCACTACAATAACAACTCAGATATAATGAATAAATTCATATAATGGTTTTTTGTACAATAAACCCAAATTTTTGTTCATGCTCACTAGCTATTGCGGTGACAGATTAAGTCCATAGCGAGCCATGGCTCAACTTGTCTGTAGTTTGGGCATTTAATATCTTTGGTCTCAGGGTTGTACACAGGATGATCACAAGAATAAAAAAAAATCAAAATTATTAATTCATGATTGGTTGGTTGTACTATTTTTAAAGATACATAGATGCACTCAATATTTTTCCTTTCTTAACCAATTTTTCTTTTTTTTTTTTTCCTTTTTAAACAAAGTTATATTATAGAATTGAGATATAGGGCCTGTTCTTTTTCATCGTTTTGAAAACGATTTTGAAAATAAGTTTTGGAAAATAGTTTTATAATGTAAAAAGTGTATTGAAAATGTAAAAAGTAGATTTTGAATAGTAAAAAGTTGTATTGAAAATGATGAAATATGATTAAAATATATTAAATTTACTGTTAAAACCAAAAACGTTTTCAAAATAGAAGAAAAAGATTCGAGTGTGGATAATATGTTGTAGTAAGTGTGTATAACTTGTGCTTTAACGTTTTTCTTTATTTTTATAGTTAAAACACGCGTATTACTAAGTTATTTAATGCTGACTACCCCACTCCAGCCACCCCGAACCAAAAATAATAATAATAAATATTAAAAAAAAAAATTGTGCCTTGTGAATTTTCTAAACTAATCTTACCATTTTTCTTTTATAAAAAAAATAAAATTGTAAACACATTTTTCTAATCAAGTCAAATACCATTATAATTCTCCCTTATTTAGTCTGTGAAACAAAGTCCACTTGGCAGTTAATTTCACATCTTATACACTTTTAAAGCACACAAAAACCCAATATCTAATAAACAAAAGAAAAAAAAATTTTATTTTAATTATTCTCATATTTCACCACACGTGTCCACTTTCATCAACGTACAACTTTTGAAGAATGTCAAATTACAACACATAAAATAGCTAATTTGATACAAATTTTAAATCACACATAATTATCTTAGTAAGCGAAGAAGAATTTACAAAAAAATAAAAGTGCACTATTCTATTAAAACAAAAAAATATTTTTAAAAGTAATCTTTTAACTTAACAGAAAATTAACCGCGTGATTTATAAATTCCTACCTTGTCTAAAATATTAAGAGTAATGATAGTCTTAACAACAAAATAGTGCAATAAAAATAAAATTCGATTTTTTTTTTCCTTCCCAAGCAATACTATTCGAGTTAAATACAGTAAATTAAAAATCAAAACTTTTTAGGTTATGAACTTGCCGAAGAATATCTCTCAACGAGGAAACAGAACTGGTTCATATCTCTCTCTCGCACATAAAAATCAGAGCTTTTTCTTCCTTTTAAGCCCGAAATTTGCCGACCCATTTCTCGGTCGGCATCGGAGTCGGCCTGGAAATTATGATATCGTCGATGCAGAGTAAGTTTCTAGATTAATCTTCCAATTTTCACTCGTAGTAGCACTTTTTTATCTTTGCGTGCGTGGTTTTGTGGAAGTGTACGTATCGGTAAATTTAGGGATTATACTTGCGTTAGTATTTTTTTTAATTTAATTTGATTTTTTTTTTTTTTTTTTTGTTATTTGCAATTGTTCATTGATCAGGTGAATTCGGGTTGTTTGAATGATTACTGAGAGATCAACTTAGGGTTTAAAGTCGGGAGTTTAACAGTGGGTCTGGATTTAGTTTAATGGCTATTTGTTGAACTGGGATTTTTTTTGAAAATTATTTTTTCAATTTAGAGAAGTGTTTGCAAAATGGACAGTAATAAGGACGAGGCTTTGAGGTGCATTAGCATTGCTAGAGAGGCAATTGCAGCTGGAAATAGGCAAAGGGCCCTGAAGTTTATTGGAATTGCCCGGCGGTTAAACCGCAGTTTATCCGTGGATGATCTTTTGGCTGCTTGCGAGGGTGTTGATTCATCATCTTCTAGTACTTCAGATAGTGTAAAGGATACTAGGGGTGTGAAAAATGAGGCAGGTGGGGCTAAGGTCGATGAGGTTCCGAATGGGGAGAGGTTGTATTCAGAGGAGCATGTTCAATTGGTTAAGCAGATAAAGAGTAAAAGAGACTATTATGCTGTTCTTGGAGTGGAGAAGAGTTGTTCAGTTGAGGAGATCAGGAAGGCATATAAGAAACTGTCACTGAAGGTGCATCCTGATAAGAATAAGGCTCCTGGTTCCGAGGAGGCGTTCAAAAAAGTTAGCAAGGCCTTCAAGTGTTTGAGTGAGGATGAATCAAGGAGACAGTATGATCAGACGGGTTTGGTTGAAGAGTTTGAGCACAACCAGCAGTACAATGTGAGACGTCGAAGGAGAAGACCTGGGCATGACTTTTATGATGATGATTTTGATCCAGATGAGATTTTTAGGGCGTTTTTTGGTCAGGGTGACATGTTCAGGGCTGCTCATGTCTACCGATCTAGAGGTACCGGTGGTCATCGGAGAGAAGATGGAGAAGCTAACAATGGACCAAACCTTATGCTACTTCTGCAGTTGGTTCCCTTTTTGCTGATTATTTTGCTTGCTTATCTTCCATTTTCTGAGCCTGAATATTCTTTGCAAAAGAATTACACTTACCAATTCAAGAAAGTAACAGAAAGCCATGGCATAGAGTATTTTGTTAAGTCATCAGAATTTGATGTTAATTATCCTGTGGGTAGTCCGGGAAGAGAAAATATAGAATTAAGTGTAATCAGGGATTACAAAAATATGCTTGGTCGCTATTGTCATATAGAACTCCAGAGGCGTCAATGGAGCAGAAACTATCCAACTCCTCACTGTGACAGGCTACAAGAGTTTGGAGTGGCGTGAATATCAGTAAGTTCCCCCCATTTTCATTGATCGAATTCTTTACGTGAAATGATAACACGGTATATGTGATAAATTTGATAGTTTTTCTATATCTATTGCTGTTTGTATTGGATTTGTGGCTGAGAAATGAAGCTTAGAAAGTAAGCCTTGCAGAATTGTTTTAAGTTTTAGATGGTCACTTGAGAGAAACAATGAAGTGAGATTCTGCCAATGACCACCTTATTTTTAAATTCTCAGGGAACTGAGAGCTTTATGAATGACTGTATTTTCTTGACCTCAAGTTCTCTGTTCATATGTTTTTCTGGAATAAGCCAAGTACCCATATGGGTCTGACATGTGGACAACATTATGAAGAAAATATACTGTCAGGGGGATATTTTCTCTCTACTTTCCGGCCTTTTTAAAAAATATATATATTCTACCCTAAGTTCACTATATGCTTGTCACAATTTTTTAAATGTTTGATCACCTGCTTTTGGAGAATGTAGGAAAAAATTGAAAGGCATAAAGAAGGTACATGTCAGAGAGAGTTTCAATTCTAGAGTTGCGTACTAAGGTGGTTGGCAGAGTATATCTAGATGACTAGCCTTGAGTGGTCTAGATACTTATAGACCAATTGATTTCGTTCATATGTACAATTGTTCTTTAAGCTGTATATGCTATGCATGTCATTTTTGAGATTTCCCTATTGGTTTAATAAAGGAAAGCTTGGAATACCTTCTTACTGATGGCATTTTTAATGTGAAATGCGTTAATTTGACATGCAGGAATGTCAGCTTGGTGGATAGTACTTAAAATCTCCAGTTGCGGATGTAACTCGGGCTAGTTTTATGTGCAGATTTTACTGGAATTCTGGAAGAGTGGCATGATGATGTTTCATGGATATACATATTGGTGACGAGAAGACGGCTGGGTAGACAAAACTAGATTTTGGGTCCAGTTTTATAGATATAAGTAGGGATGAGGCACTTGTTAGGTTTTAAGACTTCTAGTGACCACCCTGTGGCTATCTGATAAGAAACCACACTTGAGGGTCGCCTGCATCTACTTCACATAGGGTTTTGTTCTGAAATTACTTTGTTTTGCGATTACCTGCCCGGTTTATACCATGAAAACCTTAGCATCGGACATGACACCGTAGCAGTACCTAAATAGTTCACGTTGTAATAAAATGATCTTCTTTCCAGAGCTTCCTTTCCTGCTTATGCAATTTATTCAGCATCTAGTGATTCTTGTGATGTTGGACTCCCCATGGTCTTGCCTTACACTATATCATGTTGCCTTTTAGTCCCAAGTTTACATGGAGACTGTTAGAAATACTCCCTCCATTCCATTACAAAATGGACTCTTCTAATGGAACGGAGAAGCGTACTAGATGGTTTCTTGACATTTTGGTGATGTATGAGTATTGGTTGTTGTACATTCAAAGCTTAGGTTTAGGGATCTTTTCTGTGCTGGATGGAAAAGTGGGATAACAGTAGAGTTGTGTTGTGCATTTCTCTCATTATGATCTCTTCATTTACACCAAACTAATCTGCTTTTGTTGCAAATCTTTGTCTCATTCTCTAAGGGAATGATTATGAAGCTAGATATCCCTACTTGCATGTGCTTGCCAGCAACATGTGTGGACAAATGTGGTCTTCTTCTTGTACATTTGAGTGTTGTTGAGATTTTTTTGTGACTTTTATGGATGAAGAAATGAAGGGTGAGAACTGAGAAAGACTTCACCTAAAGGCCCCGGTACGCACTGACAACGGTCCATACCTGCACGGCCTAGATGATCACTGTGTACAGAGTGTGGGGTGAAGTGAGACTCCCGGCAATATAACAACTGTTTTTTTTGATCTGGATCTGAAATGAGATCTGAGTTGAGACAAAATGAACGCAAAACGTACAAGTCTCACATGGGAAGAAGAGATGTATCTTTCTTCCAGAATTCAAGACCTAACTAAAATATATGTGCAGCTTCCAGTTTCCACTTGCCACCACATGGTTGTGGAACTGGTTTTTTTGACTGTCGAGCGTGAACTTGTAAAATTCTTCAATCCTCGTTCAGAACACACCAGATCATCTGTATCGGTGTATTTCACGTACCCTTTAATTTGGAACTAATCATTTTACACTGTATGAGAGGCTCCGAGCCACATCAATACAAGGGTTTTTTTTTTCTTTTCTTTTCTCTTTGTAGTCATGAAAATTTTCTATTTCCTTCACACCAAAAAAAGATTTTTAAAAAAAATAATAATAAAAAGGAAAAAAAAAGGACATGTATATTACGTTGATTCCTTAAGTTGAGATGTTGTATCTATTTAATCCTTTAGCCAAAAATTGTTTTATTTTGGCTCCTTAATTTAAAATTTTGTTTGAAAATGATCCCCAAATTTAAACTATGATAATATTTGAATTTCGTTTTCGATTAACACATGAGTTGTTTCAATTTAAATAAAGAGTGAATAAAATAATTTAACATCGAATATTTTCATTCGTTGTCCGTATTAATATGTGTGAATATTACATATTAGCAAATAATAATTCAAATATTGTCAGAATTTAAATTTAAAAACCATTTTAAAATAAAATTATCGGACCAAATAGATGCAACGTCTCATCTTAAGTGGCCACCATTCTAATTTTCTAAATCAACAACTGAAATCATGGCGTGGCAGAAGCTGCCTGCCACTATAGACTCTACTCACTATACACGAGTAGAACCGGCCACCGGCCGGAGTTGCCGACAACCACCGTGCCCCATGCTCAAATGACAACATTGTCCTTCACCAAATCGAACAAAAACCCAAAGAATGTGCACCAATCGTGGACTAGATTAGTCATTTCATTAATTAAGTAGATTCCATGATAATTTCTACGTACAATTTTATTCGTACGTCATAATAAATATCATACTATAACCACTATTTACGTATACAAAAATACTCCTACTACTCAAAAAAAAAAAAAAAAAAAAAAACCCAAAATCCAAAGAAAAAAAGTCACCGCGAAATCATAAATTTGACCAACCCAGAACGGAATTACTCATCGGAATCGTCATCGCCGCCGAAGATCGAGAAGCGGTTGTAGAGAAGGAACAGTACGATGACGAGTAAAAGAGCGACGCCGACCGGAGAGCCGCTGACGCGGTGGATGGTGTTGGGCTCGCCGGTGGAGAATATGGAGGAGACGAAGGAGCCGGTGTCGGAGGAAAGGAACTGGATGACGAGGAGGAGGAGTATGGGGAGGAGAAGAAGTCCAATGGGGCTCAAAAGATCCGCCACGAACTCCGTAATGGCTTCCCCCTGATCCCCGACCAGCATCGGAACGGCCAGCACCACCACCACCACCGCCGCGAGGAGTATGGCGTGAGGCGGGCCCCGGCCCTGTTCTTCAATCATTGTTGTTCAAGAAGATGAAGATGGATCTCGAAGAGAAAATGCTCCTAGCTTTTGGAATTAAAGAAGGGAAGAAAATTTGTCTGATCTGAATTTTAAGTTTGAACAGTGATTTGGAAATTGGAAGGAGTGATAATGGTTGAGTTGAAGAATGGAAAATGGGTTTAAAATATAGAGACGAGCTGAGAAGGAGGAGAGTGGGTAGGTAGCTGGGCTGTTTCTACATACTTTCTTCTTAAAAAGTATACTCCACAGTTATATGGTGTGATTTATAAATAATTATACGATAAAATAAAAAATAAAAATATTTATTTTAAAATTATAATTTGTTATTCATAAACAATTGTAAAGTATGATGAAAGAAATACTATATAGCTTGGACGCGCTTTGATTTGATACGTGTTAGTGTGTGACCGTGTGTGAATATTTTTATGTATTTTTACCAAGAAGCTTCTGTGTTCTGTGTTTTTTCAAGTCATTACTCTTTGGAGAAGAATGATTTTGAGTTTTGCTACATTGTTCTCCATTAGCTTTAGCTAGCTAGATAGCAACTTTGAGAACTTGTTAAAGTTTTTGGTCACACAAAATATATATATATATATATATATCGACCAATCTATTTTGATATTTAAAATAATATTAAAAACTTGACGTGTTTTAGTAAGAGAACGAGAATATATGCAAAATTATACTATATAATGGTAAAAACTAAGTTCAGCCCGTATGTTATTACAGTTTGAACTATATTTTGTATTTTATACTCTTTCTGTCACACTGAAAGAGTGGGTTGTGACGTACAATTTCTAAAATAAGTAATTTATCATCATATTTTTCACTTACATCCTTACTTTAAAAGTAAGGGGTTAATTGTGCACCACACATTGTTATTTTAGTAAGGGTATGTAATGTAAATAAATTTAAAGTGGACTCTTTAAATGGGACAAAAATAATTTTGAAATTGGACTCTTTGAATAAGACGGAGGAAGTAATATTTTATATCATTTTCAATGTACTTATTTATTTACAAGTTCGATACATATTTTTACATATTCAATATATATATATATATATTATAATAATTTAAAAAGTAATCCAAATCACAATTTAGATACCATCCCCAATACACTTGTAAGTAGTGATGATTTCACCATATTACTTTGCTCAATAATACTTGCCACACAATTATCATGGACATATTTAAAACCTAACTTTTTTTTTTTTATAAATTTTAAGAAAACAAGTTCATTCTCATTAATACTAGTTAATGCTTACATAATTTGGCTCCCAAAAAACACTTTTAGCTATTAAATGTGCTTCACGCACAAGAGACCTATACAAAAAAAGAGGGGAAAAAAAAAATAAAACTCCATACAAGAAAAGAGGGTAGATTATTTGCACCAATTATGTTGTTTTTTTCATGAATGAATGGATTTCATTTGTACCACATATCTTGATTGGTTTTAAAAGGAAAGACAAAGCTCATGATTTGTAATTTAAGTCACTTTCTTTTGTGCCTAAATTATTTCATTCCATTTCTAAAGGAGACATTGCAATTCTTCATCATCAATATCCAACCATCTTTAACCAAAGTTTTTTTTATTTTTATTTTTTATTTTTGACATTTGTCCTACAAAGATATACTTGTAGAGGAGACTTCTCTCTTTACATTTTATGGTATCTAGTTTCAATACATTCTCATTTTTGTATTGTACATTCAAAATTTTACTTTTTTATTTTATACTTTTGCATTTCTAATACAATTTAATTTTATATTTTGTGACACTAAAATCAAAATTCAAATACGATTAATATATATAGTCATAGGTTTTGCTTTGGTGGGATTTGATGTCCGATATATATAATTCTACTTTAAACGTACAACTTTTTTTTTAATGAAACGAAAGAATTTGAACCATACAATATATATATATATATATATATTACCTGTTTGTGTTTGTTTGTGGTTGTTCTTTTGCTTCACTCATCAAACATCATTATTCATGACGACTAATATTAAACCTTTAAAATTGAATCTGCCTTTTTTACTTTTAATCCTTTAATTAATCTTTATTATTATTATTATACAATTTTGTTCTTTTTAGTCAATTTATTGGTGTAGAATTAATTTCCATAAAGTTTAATTGCTTTAGTCAATAAAGTTATTAAAAGTGGGAGAGTTTATAGATTTCGAGATTTTTGTGGGATCGAGCGTAAGAAACCATTTACATACATGCACCTCCCTAGGGCTTTGGGATTTCGTGAAAAACCAGGCATGCCTAATTTTCCATTTCCAATTTATTCTTTTTTTTAAAATTTTATTTTTACTTTGATTTTTAAGAAAAATGTACTGAAATTTGTTCAGCCATAGTTGACATGCCTCATACAAAACGAAGTGATATTACTGACAGAACAAGAAATGGAAGGCCACTAGGGAGGAAAAACACTAAGTTGGGAAGGACTGCACGTTTGCACCTGTCGTTTTTTATTTTAATGTTTTACTTTTAGTTACTATATGTAAGAAAAATATGGCATTGTGTACTCTAAGGTCGAAAATAATGAATAGGGGTGGCAATTTGTGTCGTGTTTTGGTTATCAGGTTCGGGTTGGCGGGTTCCCGTGTCGACACCCTTCAACCCTAAGCTTATTTGTTTAATTATCTGTGTCGACCCATTTAATCTTGGAACATTTCGCGTTCGTGTCGTGTCTTCGTGTTATAGTATAAATTTCTCGTGTCGACTTTCTTAACCCTAACCTTACCCGTTTAATTATTCGTGTTATTCAGGTCGACCCATATAACCTGTTAACCCACAAAGCTTCAATCCTAACCCACTTATATCGTGTCGAATTCGTGTTGTATACTCGTATCGTGTCAGAAATAATGAATGAATGATGGTATTCTATTTATATTCATATTAATTAATTGCTTTTACTGGAAATTGGAAGGTGGGATGTCCAACTCCATCGTCATTGTAGAGGCTGTTCTATTCATGCCTTGTATGCAATCAGCTAGGTTAATATAATACAGATAATTATGAGACAAGACAAATTAATATATAATTTCACCCTAACAACTTTGATATGACCCTTACTTGCGTGTCATAGGTCCTGTGTGTTATGATTCTCAAAATCACATTTTGAGAATCATTTTAATTTTATAATATTATAAATTTATTAGAAATGTAAAAAAGTGTATTAGAAATGTAAAAAAACTTATTAGGAATAACGAAAAAGTATTATAAAATTGAAAATGCATATCAAAACATGATTTTGAGATGCATTCTACACAGAGCCATATATTCTTCATTACAAATGTATTTAAATTGAGAAATGTAAGTATTCAAAAGTCATATTTGAAAGCAATATAATGAGTAAAATATTTAGCGTTTATTCATAATATAATAATTTGAACTTTGCCAATACTAAAAATGCGACAACTCAACCCTAGCTCCTCGACTCAAAAAACTTAACAACGAATTCAATGATTCTTTATCTCCTTTGTTCTTATAAAGTGTTGCTAATTTTGGGTATCTTTATACAAATATAGTCATAACAAAGAACTTATTTAATGTATGTTATACTATATGCTATTCAATGGAATCGTATAGAGTGCATTTTAAATTTTTTTTTTTTTCATTTCCTAACTATTACATAATTTAACTACACCCCATTTTTGTCCTCCGATGATATTCGACTTTGCGACCTCTTGCAATAAGTTTTTTTTACTTTATCACTTAGTCATAAGTTATTATCGATTACATTCTTTTGACATAGTAAAAGAATTGAAAAGACAACAAAAACAAATTTACTTTTGTTCGGTTTGGAGTGTGTAGTAAGGCCCAATAAATCTAATGGACCAGAGTGGGCTTAAAATTGGACAATATCAAGATAAAAACTTGTCAGGCTTGAGCCTGATTAACCTAATTGAGAGAAGAAGAATTAAATTTGAGGGAGAAATCACAGAGGGAGAAATAGAAGAAATTCAGAGAGAAAGAGAATTCATATTTCCATTATCAAAAGCTTACCTCTAAAATGAGCCGTACATGAATACTAATAGAGATAACCAACTAATGAGTATTACAACTATGGCCCTATACTTATGAATATTATAACTGAACCCCAAGATCATGACAAAACTACAATAACTTATATGCAAGCCCATCTCAATGAATGAAAGTTAAGCTGGGCCCATATCATGTCAGCCCTTAACAACTTCAACAGGCCCATTTTCTCATTTCCTGGCCTGCTTATATTTGCTGCATAAATTCCACACCTTTTCCGCTGCTTCTTGTTCCTCTCTTTTTCCATTCAACCTCAACTTCTCACTCAAAATCTTTGCTTTCCCTCTAATTTCCTCCCCAGACTTCTCCAAAACCACCATTTTTATAGCTTCCGCAATTATCTCCCTGTTCATCATGCCATTTTCATCCCTCAAAACCTCCAATCCAACCCCAATTTCCCCCAAGAGCCTGGCATTTGTGGGCTGGTCAAGATGCATTGGCATGGCTATGATTGGAACTCCAAAACACAAACTTTCCATCACAGAACTCCACCCACAGTGGCTCACAAATCCACCTGTGCTTTTGTGTTCAAGAATTTGAGCCTGTGGTGCCCATCCATCAACAACAATTCCCCTGTTCTTCACTCTGTTAAAGAACCCTTTTGGAACTGCTTCTTCAATGCTGAGTTTTTCTTCCCCTTCAGGAAATCTAACTACCCAGATGAAGCCCACATTGCTTAGCTCAAGCCCATTTGCTATCTCTTCCCTTTCTTCCTCAGACAAGAAGTATTCGCTCCCAAAAGACACAAAAACCACTGAGGAATGAGGTTTACCATTCAGAAAGTTGATGATTTGAGTATTATGTTCATCCCTTTCCTGGTTGTTTGGTTCTTGAAGAAGTGGACCTAAGGGTACCAATTCCTTCCCACATAGGAAAGATAAGTGGTCAAGATACTTCTTTTCAAGTTCTTTGCAGGTTTTGATCAAGATAATCTCTGTACTCACTTCAAGGCATCTGAATGCAAAATCTTCCCCAACTGGTTTATTGGATTCCATCAGGACCTGAAGCTTCCTTTTTTCATAGTCCCTTAGAAATATTGAAGGGAAAGGGAAACCACCAAAGCCAGAATCTTTATACATGTGATAGAAGAAAGACATGGTTGCTGCCCCTGAAGTGATGAAATGAACAGAAGGGATCCCTTTTTCTGCAGCAAGATTTGAAGCCCAAGATTGAAAACCATCAAAGATCAGCAAATCAGGGTTGACTTCATTCAGAATTGTGCTGAAACTTGACTTTCCCATTTGAAAAGCTTGCATGAGATTCTTCATGAGATGGGGTGGGAGGTTTTTGGTTGTGTGATACTGTGGGGGAAGCTCAGGGGAATCTGGCAAATGAAGTTCCACTAATTCAAAGGAATGATTGGAGAAGAAGATATCTTCAAAGTTGTTCTTGATGAAACTGAGGTTGATTTTTGTGGAACAGAAGTATACGTGACAGTTTTTGCTGGTGAGTAGTGTTCTTGAGAGTTCAATGAAAGGAGAGATGTGGCCATGAGCTAACCATGGGAACATGAGAACTTTGAAAGATGAGAAATTTTGAGAATCCTCCATTGATGAATGGATGAATGAATCCATTATAATTTTTATGTGTTTTGAGGCTTAGAATGGGAGAGTTTGAAAAGGTGGATGTGGATGTGTTGACCCAATGCATTATATCAAAGAATACAACCAACCCCCATTAATTTCACTTCCATTATAATATATATATATATATATTCCAATGAAGGGTTATCTTGTATTATTAAAATGAACTAAAAAAAGAAAAGGCACAATAGCCAATGTCATGAATCGTTATTGAAGGAAGGTTAAATTATCCTATTGGTCCTTGGTTCGGATGGACGGACGGTGATCTTCTTTTGATCGCTTAATTTGAAATTGTTTTGTTTTTGTATGTTAAATTTCAAAAACTATTTTAAAATGGGTTTAAGCGCAAATTCTAACAATGTTTGAGTTATGATCAGTTAACATGTGAGATTCACATACATTAATAGTGACAACAAATGGAAAGATAAATGTTAAATTATTGTATTCACATATCCCTTATTTTAACTTGAAATAACTCGCTTGTCAAATAAAAATAACTCAAATATTATAAAAATTTGTAATCAAGATCATTTTAAAAGAATTTTTAAAATAAAAGAGCCAAAATAAAATAAAACAATTTTAATTTAGAAGACCAAATATATACAACATTACAAACAAAAAGTGAAATGTGAGACTATTTCTGTTCAACATCTTCTAGAACTTTGATTCACTGCCAAGTGCTGACATAATTGTGGTTAAATAGTCAAGTTTTAGCATATCCTCTTGAACTTTCTTGTTCAAATAATTGAGGATTCCTGTCTCATTGCCTTTCTAATCTCAACAACTCTAAGGGCATGTTCTTTTTAGCCATTTTGAAAACGATTTTGAAAACAAGTTTTGAAAAATAGTTTTATAATATAAAAAATATATTGAAAATATAAAAAGTAAATGCTGAATAGTAAAAAGTTGTATTAGAAATGATAAAATATGATTAAAATATATTAAATTTACTGTTGAAAACAAAATCGTTTTCAAAACGAAACAAAAAGAACAGGCCCTAATTACTTGTAAGTTTGCAACTTAGAAACACTAATAAGTAGAAAAACCAAATCCATCTAATCCATTTTAGTGTCTCATTCTCGTTTTGTCGCTAAAAGTACCCTTTCTTCGTTAACTAACAAAAACAAAAGTAAACGAATGTATTCTGATGTTGTAAGACACGAACGAGACACTAAACTTAACGACTCTGATCGCTGAGAAAGAAACAAATGGGAATTTGTTTATACTCATAATTCTGGAAGAAGAAGACCGTATCAAAAGGGAAAACGACAAAATTTGAAGAGTTCAATACCGGTATGATGCTTTAACTACTTGTAAGTACGTTGCTTAATCGAAATGGACATGATTTTGCTTGTAACTTAGTACTTCTCTTTTTGGATTAAGATTCGGCATTGGCTACATTCTTATTGTCGGGCATGTTTAAGGAGAATCACCTTAGTAATAAAACAAGTGCTTTTTAGTACATTAGTGCATGGTTTGATCATAACGGTATAGTCAACCGAAGTTCACATTAGATCCCCCGTCCATTTTTGCTCTATTTCATACTGTTAACTTGTTGGTCAATTATGAAAGGGTGATAAAGTAAACTTACAGTTAAAAGGGATAGTCGTTTGGTCCTTCACTCTCAAAATTAGAAATTCCATTTATCCACATAATTTCCATTTTTGCTCCTTTCCATCCCATTTGTGAGGTGGGACACGGCAAACAAGGATTCTTCGATGGGAGAACAATCTTGTTTGAATTTACTTTTGTCTCCGTAAATAGAATAAGACATAACAAAAATGGACATACGATATGAACTCAACTCAACTTAATAACAATTTGACCCAAAAATGGGAATTGGATGAAATCTTGCCATGTATATAAATCTGAACTTATTACAACATCCCATGTTTACAAATCTCAAAAAAAATCAAAGGAACATACAAATTATGACTCAACCATAACCACACATTGCAAAAGAACACCTATTTGGGCCAGAACATTCTTCAAAACAAGAGCCACAATGGTAAGGATCATTCTGAACATCCACACATCTCCCACCACAGCAAATGAGCCCAAATGCACAACTTTTCCCACATCTCCCACAGTGATTTGGATCACTTCTTGTGTCCTTACAATACTTCTGGAAACAACAAGTGGCCCCACCCCAAGGGTTCCTCATAGGATCCAAGCACAAACTTGGATCATTGCCACAGCTGAGGACTCTCATGTGATCATTGTGCCTTCCTTTCTTCAAGAAATTATAATGTGTTGTTGCAAAATCTTCACTTTTGAGACTAACCCTTTTGGCAGAGGAAGCAAATCCATGAGAAGAAGTTGAAACAAGGATTAAGACTGGCAAAATTTGAGTGAAGAAATGAATGGGATTAGTGGCATTTCTACAAGGGATGATCATGGAAAATCAGTGGCTAAAGTTATTGACATTGGTGCCTTTGTGAAAGTGAAGGCAGAAGGAGACTCAATAATAATGTTCATTTTGAAGTTGTAGGATGGCAGGTGAAGGTTTGTTGTCAAAAATATGGCTTTTTTTAAAATTGAGTTGGTTTTTCATTAGGTGAGAGTTCATCTTTGTATATTGGGAATTTGTTGATGAGCATGGAAGATGAGAGCATGTCCCTTTGCTTAAAGTCAAACAAACAGCTTTAATTGGTCTTTTTTTTTGACACATTTTAGAGTAGATTATGTTCATTTCATAATCATATCATGCATGCGTACTAAAAAAAAATGATGCTTGTTTCTTCTCAGCCTTCACTTTGTTGTCACACACACAAGATAACGATAGAGTTGTCTTTATTTCTTACTTTACCAGTTTTATAGAAAAATTCGTTTTATAATAGCGTTTTCATAGTGTTTTGCATAGTTAACTATGCAAATATTTGTTTTGTTTCAAATTATAAATGTTTTTGGAAATGGGTTTTGTTTCAAATTATAATTTGACCTTAAAAGAAAACCCAAGAATCTATCTTAGAGTGAAGTATGTCCAACTTCTTACCAAAAATGTCTTACTTTTTTGGCCATGAGTAAATGAATATTATTGTTCAAAATCCAATCTTGAACCAAGATATGACTTTAATATAATCCACATTATAAGTACTGTATATTAGATAACGCCTCAAAATATATTTTGAACTGTGCTTTTAAACGTGTTACCGCTTGAATTATGATTTTTCGGGGTCTAAATTCTTAAACTAAGAAGTCTTGTATAGTGAAATGAGAAAATTTGTCTAATTCATCTCACGTAGACATCATCTTCACTACCATACATGTGAATTGAACCCAAGAACTTCTCCAAGATTCTAAGATGATAAACCAAAGTGTTTTCTCGCCCGTGACAGACGAGACCTAACTTCATTGGTTTTGTTCCGTTTCAATTTAAATTTCCATTCCAAAGAACTCAATTCCTCACCCTATCAGAAACGGATAATGGGATTTTTGCAGTAATTTCTTGAAGTTCTTGCTGTTTCTGGATACCAATTCAATTTAATTTATCAACAAAAATGCCTGAGAATAACTCATCAATGACACCACGGGCAACGGCATATGTACTAGTTTTCTGCTACTGCTTTTAGTGGAGTCCTTTTCATGACAGCCTCATCAGAATTCATCATTTATTGGGTTCCATTTCATCAACAATCTCTTCCCGTTGCACCAAAAGAGTCACGAAATACAACTGTTTGTAAACAAGAATCTTCTAATGTAACGGAAACTTCAAGGTTTCTATAGATAACAAATGTAGTACATGGCCAAAAAAGCATCATGTGACAGTTTTGTTCTGACAGGTCAAGCTTCAATCTGGACTCCATGTGGCATCTTTTAGTAGTATTTTTTGTTTTCTCATTATCTCATCTCATCTGATGGGCAAAGGGTTCTCAGTGTTTGAGTTGTATCTGTTTTATTTGGTGGCTGTGACTTTATGGATATCCCACATTCTAGTCACTCAACTTTAGCACTATAATGCCTTTTCCACCAAAGATAAACACACTTTAAAAAAAATTAATGAGTCCCGTTGAAATATCGTTTTCAGTATTACAATGTGATCGTTTTTTAGTGGGACGGAGGGAGTAATAAACAGGTTTGCTCTGAGCTTCTTACCAGTTTTGCCAATTTTCTATTTTGTCAACTGAGTGTAATTATTTTTCTCAAGTGGAAAGCAAAGTCTACAGGTTTGTCTGTTTTGTTCTCCCAAAGTTTTTTGTGCAACATAATTCTGTGGGGTTAATCAATAATGAATGTTGTCTGTTTTAGTCAGCATGCTTTGTGTTTGCTGTATTGCCTGTGAGGGGTGTTTTTCTAGAAGATTACACAGGAGTTTAACAGCATGCCAAGACAAATCCACCAATAATAATAATCAACGTAATCAAATTTAAGGATCCTGAAATCAAGGTAATAATTGACCATGCTGTCAAGTCTTGTTCGGTTCCAATAAAAGAGTCGTGTTTCGAGTTTTACTTAAAATGCTAAATCATTCAAAAGATTAAGCCAAAACAGAAGTTTGTTCCATTTGATGGTTCACCTTCCCTACTTTGGCTGCTGCACTGGCCATACTTTTTGTCTTGCTGCTAATTCATAGTAACTGAGGGACCAAGGAAAGTTTGGATTTTTTGGCTGCCATTCACGAGCAAATGTTTTAGGAACTTTACCATTTCATTTCATCATCTCCCTTCATATTCATTCTTCTTTCATGAGGCTGCTGAAAAATGAGGAACAATTCCATGGCTTCCAAATCTGTTTCTTCTGCTTCATCCCTTTATCAAGATTATAATGAGAAATTAGAGCCAGAGTTTGTGAATTCATTAGCCTTTTCCATCAATCAATACATTGATGCATTACTTGCAAATCCCAAAGCTTGGATTTCTCTGAAACTGAAGTGCATTTCCAAGCTCAACATTAATCAGAAACAGCCCTCTTTTGAATTCTCTGAGTATTCCATAGTTTCAAACCTGTATTGGGGTATAGAGGCCATTGATGCTGCAACAACACAAGCAAAAACCCCAGAGGAAAAATCCTCAAGGCTGCAGAGTTCAGAGAAAATGCTTCAAGTTCCTGCTTCACTTCATGAGCAAGGCTTCACTTCTGGAATCCCAAATGAGTATTTGATCTGTTGCTCCTATTTTTACTTGTCTGTTGTCAGGAATCTCCAGAGGGATGATTGGCAGGTTGCATTGCATTTTCTTCAAGCTCTTGTGGTTTCTCCTGGAATTGTGCAAGAAGATTTTGCCCCAGAACTCTGCAGAAACATGCTGAAGTTATACGTTAGGCGAAAAAGGAAGGAGAAGCTAGCAAAATCTGCTTCTGTCAAGAATCTTGATCATGGGAACGAGGCCACTGATGTCGCTGTTATGGGAAGAATGGCAAGGGAATACAAAGCTTGGTTACTGTACTATCAGATCATGTCTAATGGTAATGGAGAGCACAATCCAAAGCGCTCTTCAGGCACAGACATTCCTATCAGTGATGACAAATCGAAATTTATCAAGAATAGGTCAAGAATGTCAAGAAGTTCCAATGGAAGTAACCAATTGACTCATCTTCAGGTAAGAAAGTGTACATTTCATCTTCAAGAATGTCCATAAGTATACAAATATACATAATTGAATTCTTTTAGTGGAGCAGAGGGAATACATAGATATATGTTCTATGGTTACCTAAAGAATATGTTACTTGATACTAAAAATAGGGCATAATTGTAAGGTTCTCAGTGTTACTAAATGATGCAAAAGCTATTCCACATTTGACACAGGGCTGTTCTGCAGAAACCACAAGAAGTTCAAGCATAAAATACCTAAAAGATATCTTAGTTGAGTCACAGTCAGATACACCAATTTCTGTGGATTCATCCAACAGCAGTTGTGCAGATGAAACGATTTCTGAGGTAATTTTTTTAAGGAATTTGTAATAATTATCATAATCCATTTCATTGAACTACAATTAGATCAATTTCCCTCTTCTCCTGGATCAGGAAACTCAAAGAGACTCCAAAATATCAACGAAAATCAGTAACAGATTTGCAGAAGACTTGCAAGAACAGATTGCTGATCAGTTTGGTCCATTTCTCCTAATATTTTAAACTTTCAAACTTGACAAACTTGATATACTCATTTTTTCAATGATATACAGGAACCAGGAAGGTCTTTGTTTCGACTCCAATCTTCATCAAGAAATAAAAGCATTAATGTCCCTGGCTTCTAGATATAAAAGCAGCAAAGATGATGAGGGGTTGATTGCTGTGGATCTCTTTTCCAGAAAATTATCCAGTTCATTTAGTGAGACAGATGTATCGGCCCCAAGACTACCAGCCATCGGGTCACATTTCCCTATCGATGGAAATCAAGAAAAGGGTTCTGCGCAGGGTATACTACAGTTGCATGATTTCCAACAATCCAATTTTAAAGAGCTGAGGGTGACAAGCACAAGTTTCCAAGAAAGTTTGTATAAAGTTCAAAAGTTTCCTGAAGAAACTTCTCATATGGAGCAAGTTCAGATTCTTGAAAAGGTAATTTCAAATCTTTGCTTCTCAGAAACACTGGGAAACCATGAGGATGATTACACAATCGAAATCTCGACTGTGTACAAGTTGTTGAACAACAGAAGAGGCCTTAAGTATTCTCTGCTCAAGGACATCATTCTGGATCAACTGCTCATGGCCATTTCAAAATCCAAAAAGGAGCAGGTAATAAGAGCTTCAGTGACAATACTATCTACAATCATTTCAGGGAACAAAACAATGATTGAGGACATTAAGAAGAAGGGACTTCAATTGTATGATTTAGCAAGTGCTTTAAGAAGAAATGTACATGAAGCATCTGTTTTGATCTATTTGATAAATCCTTCACCCGAGGAAATGAAGACATTAGAAATTTTGCCTTGTTTGGTGGATGTTGTGTGCACTCCCAACAGCTACAAATACGCCATAACATCGGTTCTGCTGACACCTAGAGCGGCATCTCTGATGATCATTGAAGTACTAGTTACTGCATTTGACTACAGAACAAATAACATGCATTTATCTATAATCAGTTCACCTAGAGTTCTTTCTGGGCTCCTTGATGTCCCTGGTAACAATAACCTTGAAGAATTCGTCTCCTTGGCTTCCATCCTCGTAAGATGCATGCGCTTCGATGGACAATGCAGAAAGTTCATTAGTGAATTTGCTCCTGTTTCTGAGTTTATATCTCTTCTAAGAAGCAATCAAAAGGGAGCAACATCTACTGCATTGGAATTTTTGCATGAACTGCTTCACATGCCAAGGTATGAAGTGAGCTTTTCTATTAAAATAGCAAATTTTCTTCTTGAAAGGAATACTAATAAGAAAGACTTCTGTATCAGATCAAATGCAATTAAACTATTGCAAGAGATAAGAAAAGATGGAAGCAGCCAAAGTATGAGTGCATTATTACTTCTGATCAAGAATTCTCAACCTAAGCACAGACTTCTAGCAGCAAGTTTGTTACTCCAGTTAGACATGCTGGTGAGTTAATCCCTTTAAACCCTTCAAAAGGGAGGATTATTTACACATTTTAACAAATCCCTCAAGCAGTTTTGATCTTATTATGAATCATTTCCATAATTTCAAAAACATGTTTTTGAAGTTTTTGAATTTTACACTAATTTCTCGTCATTTCAAACACACTTTTCACATTTAAAAATAATTTTCAAAACCGAGTTTTTCAGGATGAAGGCTCTGGAAAGGTTATGTACCAAGAAGAGGCAGTAAAGGCACTCCTTGAATCTCTGACATGTGAAGAGAATCCTTCTGTCCAAGCTTTATCAGGATTCATCCTATCAAATATTGGAGGGACTTATTCTTGGACAGGGGAGCCTTACACAGTGGCATGGTTGGTTAAAAAGGCTGGTTTAACCTCTCTTCATCATAAGAACATGATAAAGAACTATGACTTCAGTGATGAATGTCTGCAGGTAAATTTCCAAAATTTTCAATTCAGATTCTTTAAAGAATGTGACCATTTGATAAACAAAAAAAACATCATAAATTTGCAGGATACAGTTACAGACAAATGGTGCAGCAAACTTGCACGACACATTGTAAAGTTTGGGATTCCTGTCTTCCATGATCTGGTGAAGGGACTTAGCAGCAAGTCGAAGAGGATTTCTCGAGACTGTTTAACAACTATTGCTTGGATTGGGTGTGAAGTAGCAAAAAACTCTGATGATTTCAGATATGGTGCATGTGAGATTCTGTTAAGCAACATCCAGCAATATGTGCATCCTGGAATTGAGCTTGAAGAAAGACTAATGGCATGTTTATGTATATATAACTATACATTGGGTAAAGGTACAACATTTTCTGGATTTACAAGAGAAAAAATGAACTTATACTGAATTAATCAACTAAAATGAACTGCTTTTTACCTGCAGGGATGAAGAAACTGATACATTTTTCAGAAGGAGTGAGGGAGTCATTGAGGCGCCTAGCAAACGTTTCCTGGATGGCAGAAGAATTACTAAAAGTCGCAGACTATTTCCAGCCAGATAAGTGGGTAAGTATGCAGATTTTTACCTCAATTTTCTTACTAATTTGTTGAGGATGTCTGGAAACATTCATAACTTAGGCTTGCATGTACTAAGCAGCGAATATCGTGTGTTCACACTCAAACTTTGGAGATAGTTCACAGCAATAATGGAGCTGTTACTGCTCTCATTCTCTACAAGGGACTTCTTTGCAGTGGATATGCAGATGGTTCAATCAAGGTTTGAACTTTTTCCCATGAACACATTTCACTCTGCAAAATAAGAAAGTTTGGAGTTCCAATGAATCTGATTTGCATGATATTGTAGGTTTGGGACATCAAAGGACACACAGCAACACTTGTACAGGAAATGAAAAATCACAACAAGGCTGTGACATGCTTTTCACTTCTCGAAAAGGGCAACCGCCTTCTGAGTGGATCAGCTGACAAAACTGTCAAGGTGACAATCGTTTGTTCTTCTCATCAATTGAATAGGAAACAGAATGGTGGATTTATGTGTTTTAGTGAGACGTATGACTTTTTTCCTCCTGCAGATTTGGCAAATGGTTCAACAAAATCTGGAATGCAATGAAGTAATAGCAACAAAGGATTCAATTGAAAGATTGGAAACTTATGGGGAATTGATCTTCACAGTCAGCAAAGCTCATAAAATGATGGTAATCATACACCCATATATACATCAGTCAAGTACATACAACCTTAATTAATCATCAAGAACCTAACTGAAACTCTCTTAGGTATATGATTCTTCAAGAAATGCCAAAGCTGTTTTCAAGAACAAAAGTGTGAAGACCATGAAGGTTGTGCAGGGGAAAGTTTATGTAGGATGCATGGATTCAAGCATACAGGTTAGTTTGAGGCTTCAATCAATACAGTAACATTTTCCCAACACAGTATAGAAATTGCCTTCGTTATGAGTCGTTATTGAAAACATGTTTTGGAACCAAAACAAAAACAAAAACAAAAACAATGAAACGAAGAGGGCCTTAACTTGCAACTCAATTCAGGAATTGGGTATAGCAAATGGAAGGGAGCAAGAGATCAGAGCAGCAGCAAAGAAGTGGATGATGCAAAACAAGCCCATAAACTCCTTAGCAGTTTACAAAGACTGGCTATATGGAGCAAGTGTTGTAGTTGAAGGTTCTAAGATAAAGGCAAGTTCCAAAAAAACAAAATCATTAACCTCAAATACTAATCAATTCATTCATTTATTCACTAACAGAATTACATGATTCATGCAGGACTGGAGAAGAAACATTAAACCTCAAATATCAGTAACCTCTGAGAAGGGTGCAAATGTTCTGGCTATGGAAGTTGTGGAGGATTTCATATACTTAAATTCATCTGCATCAAGAAGCACTCTTCAGGTAAAACAGAAAAACAGCATGCAATTAATACTACAAAAGTACATTCAACAACAACAACAACTAAGCATTTCTCCCGTTGTTTCGTAGATTTGGTTGAGAGGAACACTGCATAAAGTAGGAAGATTATCAGCTGGAAGCAAGATAACAAGTCTACTGTGTGCAAATGACATGATTCTATGTGGGACTGAGACAGGACTGATTAAGGTTTGTTTGTTCATCTAGCCACTTCATTAAGTAATTCACCTTAAGACCTTGTTCGTTTGCATATTTTCAAAAATATGTTTTTTAATTTCATCATTCTCAATACATTTTTTATCATTCAACTAAACGTTTTTTTAAAAATTATTTTCAATACACTTTCACATTTATAAGATCATTTTCAAAACTTTTCAAAACGAACAGAAATAAATCACTCTTGCAAAGAGTCTCGTAATCATTTACTATGAATCATGTTTAACAGGGCTGGATTCCACTGTAGAAGAAGTTGCAGTTCTGTGATGAAGAGCCCACCTGAGTGCAGCCAAAAAATTTCATGTACAAAAGCAAGTACATATATAATTTAAGAAACCTGAACACCATATGTAATCATGATATTACAAAGTGTAGAGCAAAAATATTTAAGGGGTTTTTTGTCCCCCTTTTTGGTGTATGATGCATTAATGATGCTAAAGGCAATGAAATCAAAGTAATGATTGAAAAAAATAATTAAATTGCAATTAAATAGCATCTGCAAATTTATCAAACAAGATTGAGTGATTAAACATTTTGATTCAGATATATTATTTGCTTAATTAATTTAACATTATAATTTCTGTGTTCATATATAAACATAAATTTTTATAAACATAAATTTTTATCAAACAGATACTAGATTGTTAGTTTCAAAAACAAACGGGATAAATCGTAAAATATCGATAATACAGGGACTAAAATGTAATTAAGCCAAATCAAAATGTTGTGGGACGATTACGGTTTAGTCTTTTATGCAAAAGCCCAAAAAGTTTGGTTTGGGCCGACAAAGATCCACAAACCGAACCTAAGACGGGTACCTTAAAATCGAAACACGTGCTAGGCTACGTGTTGCCCCAAACTCTTTTCTTTCTTCCGTTTTTTTTTTCTGAAAAGATCAATAATTAAAGAACATCAAATCGAAGAAAAGTATCAAAGGAGAAAAAATTAAATTAATAATAAATCAGAAAAGATGGCAGAAAACAAAAATGCTTATACCTTTGATTCTGTCAGGGAATGGGTTGTGGAGCACAAGCTTCGTACTGTTGGTAAAGATTTCATTTTTTTTCTTGATTTTCTTTTCTGGGTTTGTTGTTTTAATGTAGACGATCGAGGATTTTATTTCTTTGTTTTTCTGTTTTCTTCTTCTTGTTTGTTTGAGTCGAATTTTTCTTATGTGTGAAATTTGCAGGGTGTTTATGGCTGACTGGATTGGGCGGCTCCATTGCTTACAATTGGTCCCAACCTAACATGAAGACCAGCGTTAAGATCATTCATGCCAGGTCATGCATTGTTTAATTCTGTTTCAGCTGATTCTTTTTAGTACTGGTGATATTCCTGTTTGATGTTCCTGAAGAAAAACGGGAAAAATATCTGGAATTTGTTGAAATTATGTTTTTTTTCTTATTATTTATGTATCTTTTTGCATCATGTTGATTTTTGCTCTCTGGGTTCGTTTGTGCAAACATTTATGCTTTGGTTCAAGAAAAATCCTTAAATTATGGTCGCTGAACAACAAAATTTCAATATTCTCTTGTTGCCTGAATGAAAAAATAGTTTTTGCTTGTTTTAGTTGTTATGCTTGAGTTCTGGTTTAATTATTTTTGTTAATTTTCAGGGAAAGGAAGAGGAGGTTTTTTTTGGGGGGGGTGGTGGGGGGTGTGGGGTTTGTGTGTGGAGAAGGGGTGCTGAGTTGATGATTTACTTGCACTAAGAAACTATTTTGCTTTGCTGCTTTGTGCCTATGCGTATCAAGTCACTGATTTTCGGAGTTTGGATTGAGTCTATAGATTTGGCATGATAGCTCTATTGCAAGGCGGCGCAGCCATTTTCTCTTCTTTCTAGAATGAACTGTTTAACATCCAATTTTGTTTTCGTTTTGCCTTAAGGGAAAATTATATCTTAGTTGATGAATAAATGATGTGTAGTTGGCAATGCGGAGATTGTCCTAGATGATATCCATATTCTGAATGATCTCATAGTTATGTCAAATTCTTAATATGCTACCGATTACTTCTCAATCGACAATATTGAAGTTAGCCATCCTTCATTCTCATGTTCTGAACCCCATGGTTATTAGCAGCATGGATATAGTCTATATAGATGTCTTGTTCGCCAGAGGTGAAATAATTAGTTGAGGTCTTGGAAGCATTGACTGAACTAGCTGCTATAGCAGATACAAATCATAAATCTCTAAGAAAGCTTTGATTCTGAATGTAATTGAAACTTTTGGAATGAGATTAGATGGGATGCTCGTGATAAATTTTCTTTTATGAATATTAGGTAAACCTGCTGGATGAACTTAGTGCTTTGACAATTGTAGCATTTTCCAACTGTAGCTTTCTTCATGTTCGGCTTGTCTGTTATTGGCATTTACCGTATATCCTTGCTATATCATCTATATGATCATACAGCATACTACTTCCTTGGTCGGTAATTGTCCTTTTCATTGTTGTCAAATTTGTTATATCTGTCATAGCAGCATGGCTACTTCTCCATGATCAATGGAGAAGGTCACCCGACATGAAGTAGTGAGCATCTTCTGAGTTCTGTAGGATTACATACTCACCAAATTTGAGATGGTTGTTCGACTATTAGATCTCTACGTTTTTTCAACTCTTTCTAGATTTTGCACCTGAAATATAATTGACTTGATAATGTTCTTCATCATTGAGATTTCCAGCCCTTGACCTTTTTCTCCTTCCTCCTTGATAATCAATCAGGTTGCACGCCCAAGCGCTTACCCTCGCTGCATTAGCAGGGGCTGCAGTCGTTGAGTACTATGACCACAAATCCGGAGAAAAGGAAAAACGTGTTGCCAAGTTCCTCGATTATGACCACCATGCTCGAAAGGATTGAATCTGCCTTCACAAATGACTCTCCACAACCGCCACCTCACGCATGCTTTTACAGGAGATTTTTGCATTTCCTGAGTAAAGATTAGCCGCAAATTTACTTGTTTTTCAAACAACTGGTCATCTGCATTAGGTTGATTACCCTATTTTATCATGTCACAATCTTTATATGTCCATCTGCATACGAAGTAATAGCTATTCCCAGATTATGAGGAAGCAGAAAAGTAGATTATTTTCTTGGTTTTCTTGATTTTGATTAAGTGTCAAGATGCTTCTTTTGGTTATTGGTGTAATTGTAGATATGAAGTTTTATCCTGTTCTTGAAATCCCCTTTGAAGAAGTATAGGTGAGAAATAAGTGGCAAAAGAAATAAGTGAGAAATTGCAGTTTGCACCTTTGCTTGGGAGGCAATATTGGCTTTTGTCTCCCCAGAAGCCTTTTGTTGAGGCTACATTTACTAGTCATGTTACTTTGCCTTGGACGTTAATTTAGTCAGAAATGGGAACTGGAGTAGAGTTTCACTGGCGAGTCACAAACGAACCCATCACAGAAGTTTAAACTCTACTTGGGAGAAAGAATTTAAAGTCGGGACAAGTCACAAATGAACTCATCATAGAAGTTGTGAATTTAAACTCTACTCGGAGAAAGAATTTAAGGGTGGGGCTCATTAAAGGCCTCATAACTCCACAAAAAAAAAAAAAAATTTGATACACCATTTTGGCATTTTCATATTAAAAAAATTCAATTTTCAAAACATTTTCTTATACACATGTACCCCAATGATTTTTACTCATTTACATTTTACCCCTTTTTGCTTTTACAAAATTTTCAGCCACCACTTAAAGCTAACTATTAGATTCATGGAATTTCAATATTTGTTGGTCAATTTCTTATCATTGACTATATATTTCTATTTCAAACAAAAAATCATTTAAACCCTCAAAAATAGATTTTTAGGTCCCTCATGTTTTGTAAAATCATTTTAAAGTCCCTTTATACTTTTTCATTATTTACCTATAAGATGCTTTTTATTCTCATTATCAAATATAACTATTTTATTTTCAACTAAAACATGCATGAAATTAATTTTTACTATCATTTTCTATTCTCCTGTCTTTTTTAACTTGTACTCATTATAAAAAAAAAAATACTCTGTAATATTTAAAATTTGAGGGCCCAAACACTAATATGTTTGAGCTTATTCAACAAGTTAGGGTAGAGATGGCCATGGTTCCGATTCGAATCGAAACCGACCCAGAACTAGACGGACTGTTTCGGACCCAGAACCGCTACGGTTCCAAAACTGGAACTAGGTCAGCCTGAGGAGGTTCCGATTCAGGTTTCACCTTTCATAGAACCGGGAACCGCTGGTTCCCTACTTAAAGTACTAAAAATTATATAGCACTTAACTATTTCCTCTTTCGTTATATCTTTCTTATTATTAATATTATATTATATTTATTTATATATAAAATACATTGTTATATAATATAATTTCTTTTTACTATATATATTATAATATATAAACTCACGATATAATTTACATTATGCATATTATTAATCTAAGTAAACATTAAATTAAATTAAATTATATTATATATAAATATAAATTAATTATTGAATTAAAATTGATTCAATTTGAATGAAATTAGAACTGTGATGGAATGGGAATTGAAACCGTGACAGAACCGGAACCAGTGGTTCTGGAACCGTCTCAGAACCGAAACCGACGGTTCCGAAACCATCCTAGAACCGTTCCTCCAAGGTTCCGGTTCCGGTTCCGGTTTCACTTTATATAGAATCGACGGTTCTGGAACTATGTTCATGTCTAAGTTAAGGTGGATACAAGTCACAAAAAAAAATAATAAAAAAAAAAATTAAAGGGTCCTTTATATTTGCATATTCCAATTTTTATCTCCCTTATTTTTAAAATATATACTTGTTGGCCCTATATATTTCGTAATATGATTTTTTTTTTTTGTGTAACAAAGTTTTTACAGTAGACCTTCACATGCATATATATAAAAACAAAGTTTTATATTTCTTCCGTTTTAATAAAACAATTCACTTTATAATATTAAAAATAATATTATAAAAATGAACTTTTTTTAATATAGCAAGTTTTTTTAAAAATAAAATAATGATATGTGACAAGATAATAGTCACTGATATAACATCAATTCAAAAGATATTTGTTACTATTACATTAGTAGTTACTAAAAAATAGTACTAAAACAAGAATTACAAATGAAGTTAATTACAACTCTCTTAATTTTAATGTAAGAGTCTTGTTCTTAAAAAAATACACAACACTTTTACAAATTATAAAATAAATATTTTTTTTAATTATACTTTTTTTTCCGCACCAATTATACTCTCATAAGTGGAAATAAAATTTTGAAAATATATTAGAGTATCATATAACTCTTCCATTAAGACAGATGAATATTAATAAATTTATACAGATGTCATTGATATTAAGAAATAGAATAACTCACAATAAATTCATGGAATAACAACACACTAAATAAAGAAATAAAAGAAAATCTCCTTTGGAGGAAGTGTAATTAAAGGGAAAATGAGATGCGATTTTGGGGCTGTTCTTTTTTATAGGTTTGAAAACATGTTTTGAAAAATAGTTTTATAATGTAAAAAATGTATAAAAAATATAAAAAACGTATAGCTGAATTGTAAAAAGTTATATTGAAAATAACAAAAATTGATTATAATATATTAAATTTACAGTTGAAACCAAAACGTAAATAACATGTCGGGCCTGTTCTTTTTGTTCTGTTTTGAAAACGGTTTTGGTTTCAACAGTAAATTTAATATATTTTAATCATATTTCATCATTTCCAATACAACTTTTTAATATTCAGCATCTACCTTTTACATTTTCAATACACTTTTTACATTATAAAACTATTTTCCAAAACTTGTTTTTAAAATCGTTTTCAAAACGATGAAAAAGAACAGGTCCGTCGTTTATATTCATTGTTAATTAAAGGAGACAAAAGTAAGCCTCACCATATAGTAGTTTCCTACTTAACTTTACCATAAATAAATTAGTCAAATATTATAATATATATTTCCCCTGTCACACTACAGAACTAGTTTCGAAAAATTTACAACTTATTATGAGCCATAAAGTACAATGTGCAAAACAAGTAAACTAACACTATTTTTTCACTATATAATGTCAAGTAAAGGTTAATTGTGAATCACACATTATTATATTTTTATTTTTTCATGAAAACCAGGCACTTTTATATGGGGCGAAGGGAGTATATACCACTCCATCTATCTCGTTAAAATGAATTTGGTGATACAATCGTTTATGAGTGATAAGATACAACTCAAAACTAAACTCTTTATATGAGACGAAAACGAAGTAAGTAATAAATATAAAAAAAACATTAATAGAAACAAAAGTTCGATGGTACAACCGTTTATAAGTTACCGGATATAACTCAAAACCGTTCTCTTTATATAAAACGGATACGAAATAAGTAATAAATATAAAAACGTTAATAGAAAGCAAAGGTTATATTTGTACTAGTATATATAATATATACTAGAGAGGAGAAATAAAGAAAGCAAAAGAACCATTTGTCACGCGCGGCGGACAGCGATCTTACGGCGAAAATTCATGCACAACAAAGCCTCCTTCTCCACACTCTTCACCGCCATCTCCGACTCCTCCTCCATCTCTCTTTCTTCCTTTCTTTCTTTCTCACTTTTCCTCATCCCTATTAATAAATAATTCCATCTCAATTCTCATCTCCCCCTTCCTCGATCGATAAATTAATTCCCACAAAAAACAAAAAAACGCACTCACACACTACTCCGTTCTTCCCCTTCGTCTGATTTCTGATTAATCGATTATTTGCTTGACTTTTTCAACAGCGGCCCACATTTCCGGCTGCCGGATTCGAAATTAATCCCACACGATGATGGGTTCTACCGGAAAAAGCAATATCGCAACGAATCGGCCGACGAAACGACTGGCGTTCGTGACGTATCCTCTTCGATATGTTTTCGAAAAGCAGAGGCTGGTTTGCTTTTTCCTAGGGGTTGGCATTGCCACTCTCATTTTCGCCGCTCTTCCTTCCACGTCGACGTCCTCGTCGTCGATTTCCGATTCGTTGGTTGAGGCGACCTCGGGAGCTGCTCATCACGTTCCTCGGAGAATTGCGTACGAGGTCCGCGATGATTCTGACCGCGGCCGTTCAGGTGTGATCCCTAATCTTCCCCTTGTTTTCTGCAAATTTTAAAAATCCCCATTTTCATCGTGATTTTTGGTGAGTTGAAATTTGAAATGTGTGAAGAAGTTGTTAATTAATTAATTAATTAATTAATCAATTTCGTTAAGACAAAAATCGATGATGTGACAAGTGTTTTCAAAGGTTTTAATGGTGCATTGGAATTCTAATCTACTGTCTTTTGCATCCTTTGCCCATTCAAAGTTAGCAGGTGTATTTTATTGGTCCATCTTGACGTCGGTTTCAAATCTCATCCTTTCACACGTTGATAAAATTATATCATTTTGATAGATGTAAATGCATATAGCGTCATGAGTGAATTAGGCAAAGAATTAAGGCTTTTTGGTAATGATGGCCATCAACAAACGCCAAGAAAAAGTAACATACCTAACTTTAATCCATAATATTAGTGGAAAAAAATATATAATTTTGTTGTTATATTGTTATTGGTGGGTGGGTGCAGGTGCAAAGTTGCCGATGGGGTTGAAGAGCAGGAGATTGAGGATTTTGGTGACCGGTGGGGCCGGGTTTGTGGGGAGCCACCTGGTTGACCGTCTGATGGGCCGAGGGGACAGCGTAATAGTGGTTGACAATTTCTTCACGGGCCGGAAGGAGAATTTGGTCCATCATTTCAAGAACCCAAAGTTCGAGCTCATTCGACACGACGTCGTCGAGCCCATTTTGCTCGAAGTGGACCAGATCTACCATCTAGCCTGCCCGGCCTCACCGGTCCATTACAAGTACAACCCTGTCAAGACTATTATATCCTCAGCCTCCACTTTCATTTACTAATAATAATTTTGTGGTCTTTTCCCTATTTTTTTTGATAAAAAAAATTTACATTTACTTTATATTTCACGTGTTTTGGAATAATTTTGACTTGATATTCACCGTCAAATAAAACTTTTACCCCCAAAAGAGGTCAGTAAGGGTAAAAATTTCATTTCACAACAAGTGACGGCAATATCGTGAGAAATTATTGATTATCTTGCAAAGTAAATAAAATAGTTTCGGCTCAATATTCACCGTGAAATGACACTTTTGTCCCTAAAGAGTTATGTTGGTGTCATTAAAAGTAGGGATAAAAATGTCATTTTACAACGAGTAGCGTTTTTTTTGCTTAGTAAATGTAGAAGGATAGAAGAAAAACTTGTGTTCAAAATAAATATTAAAAGTTGCATGTGTGTATTTATGTTTTGTGTTTGGAAGTGTCCTTAACTTTGTTGAGTTAGAGATCACAAGACAAATGTTATGGGAACGTTGAACATGCTTGGTTTGGCTAAGAGGGTTAATGCAAGATTCTTGATCACGAGTACTAGTGAAGTGTATGGTGATCCTTTGCAGCATCCTCAGGCAGAGACTTATTGGGGAAATGTGAATCCAATTGGTGAGTCAAAAAAAAAGAATTTTATTTATTTATTTTTTTTTTGGTGGTTTCACGTGTCATGTGTCTCGACTCTACACGATAGAAATATATGATCCATATGTGCCATTTCACGGCATTCAAATGATCCATATGTGTCTGATTTCCAAAAGGGCTTCCTTAAAAAATTCTAACATCTTGATTTGTGTTTGGTTTTAGGTGTTAGAAGTTGTTATGATGAAGGGAAACGTGTAGCCGAGACTTTAAGTATGGATTATCACCGAGGATTGAACCTTGAGGTCTGTTTTTCCATTTGTTTCTGCTTCTTCAAAGTATTATCCAATCAACTAGGTACAACAAATGTACTAATTACCTCTATGTAGGTGAGAATTGCTAGGATCTTTAACACCTATGGACCGCGAATGTGCCTTGATGACGGCCGTGTTGTTAGCAATTTTGTTGCTCAGGTTTGCTTCTGTTAGTCCTCATTCTGTTGTCATTGTTTGGTTCAGTTGTTGAAGGTTCTTGAGAAATGTAGTGGTAGTGTAAATAAGAGCAGAGTTTCCTAATCTTTCCGAAAAATCTCATGTTTGCAGGCCTTAAGGAAAGAGCCATTAACGGTTTATGGGGATGGCAAGCAAACCAGGAGTTTCCAATATGTTTCTGACCTGGTAAACTAAGCATTTTTATCTTGTTATGGTGGTATATATTGCTGCATCATATGAAACACCTACAGAAAACTCGTTCGCCTATAAGTAGCATGTCCCGAGTCAGGAGTTTTTGGCCTTAAAACTGAAATTATTAGGAGGAGGGTCGTTGACAGTCAGCGTATAACATTGTCAAACTTCATGATATGGACAGGTTGAAGGACTAATGCGATTGATGGAAGGAGAACACGTTGGCCCCTTCAATCTTGGGAACCCCGGTGAATTCACCATGCTTGAACTTGCTAAGGTACATTATTCAGAATTCAGACACATAAGGGCACAACTCAACTCAAACATATAGAATTATTATTGACATTGACATTGCATTGTTTGCAGGTTGTGCAAGAGACCATTGATCCAAACGCTAAGATCGAGTTCAGACCGAACACCGAGGATGACCCTCACAAGAGGAAGCCAGACATTTCAAAGGCCAAGCAACTCCTGGGATGGGAGCCAAAAGTGTCCCTCAGGGAGGGGTTGCCTCTCATGGTTTCGGACTTCAGGCAACGCCTTTTCAGCGAAGAGAAACCCTCAGGGGGTGGCTCAAGTTTTGCAGCATAGACTTGTCATGAAGTTTGTTTACTTAAATTGGTTAGTAGAGAAGAAGTGAAAGTAGAAGAAACCTTAGAAACAGAAGCTGTTAAAGAGGTAAAAAAATAAAGGAGGAATGTGACAGAACAGAGCCTTAAGAGTAAAAATGTTCAGTTGCTTCCTGCAAAGAATAATGTTGTTTCAGTTTTTCCATGGAGCTTTTGTAATGTTAAAGAACCAAATTTTATTAATGTAGTGTTCTTTTGGGCAGTTTTATATTATGTAAAACCTCTGTTGCATTAAAATAGTTAATTTTTAAAAATATTTTTTGTTACAATTTTCGCTTTCAAATTTTTTATTCATCTTACCGCTACTAATATAATTATATGTGGTTCACAGCTAGTCCAAAAAATAAGCAAACAACATACAAATAATTTGAAAGGACGAATTACACTTACCTTCCCCACATATTGACCAACTTACAAATAAGATCATATAGTTCTGGAAATTATAAATATATGGTTCTGACAATTACAAATATTTCCTCGTATTTTAGTGTATCAGGATTAACTTGATAAATTTGCAGCTTGAGCCCATTTACTCAATAAATAAACGAACGAATGGAATTATAGAATCAATTATTTAATAAACAATCACAATTTGAGCGTTTCAAATCTCAACCCAATACCACCCTTATTGTTAGTAAGAAAATAAACACAAAGCCAAAACTTTTAAATAATTAAGGGAAGTATTTATAGTTTTCAGAACCACAAACACTAATATGTAATTTGACTAAACTTGAGGGTGTTTATTATGAATATCATTAACAATAATTTTTCTTAAAAACTTTATTTATTGAATACTTAATTGGGGGGGAAATTGAAGAAATTTATGATTCTATAAAAAATATATTTATAGAATACTTTATTGCTTGTGGGGTGGGGGGGAGGGGGGAATTGATGAAATTTATGATTCTATGGTGCAAATACAACATTAAGTCTAAATTCAGCACTCGGGTGAGCAATTTTGCATTTTACCCTAATCCTTCAACGTCGATCTTTGTTTTTGCACTTCCATTTTACCACTTACCTTCTTTTTTTTTTTATTTTTTTTTTCTGGTTTTATTCCCTAAAGCCCTAAAGTTAAAACGCATCGGGCTCTTCCTTTCTTTCTCTCTCCTCACACGGCTCACTCTATCGCTCTTTCTCTCTCTAGGGTGAGCTTTTGTATCCGTGTTGAAGAATCCGGTTATCGCCGGCGGCAGCTATTGAATCTAGTACAGTACGCCACCGTCCGGTTAGTCGCTATGAATTAATATGTTTTCTACATTTTGCTGATTTTTTAAGATTTTTTTGGTGGAAAATTTGTGGTTTCGGAAGTTGAATCAACTTTGGTTTAATTGAGCTCTAGGTAGCTCTTGTGTATGAATTTCTTTGGTTAACTGATGTTATCTAGGCTTCCGAAGTTCGATTTACCTGGGAATTAATCGTATATGATCTTAGGGTTTAGTATTATTTGAAATGAAGTGAGTTTTTGCTCTACTCTTAATTATTTTATTAGTTTTATTATGGGCTTTGTTCTAAGAAATAGGAATTTTGCTTTGGGCGGTAGAGATACTTGCGTACCCTTAATGTCAGTGGGAAAGTGATTTTTCTTTGGAGTTTCATAGTACTGCTGATGGTATTGTCATTTATATTCGCTAAGAATTTGGGGAGTCATACTTGAATTACCTATGCTCGGGGTACTCTGTGAAAATGAATGCTATAAATTATTATGTTTCAATTGCTTTTGGAAATGGGTGATAGTGGTGTCAAGTGCCAATGGACTAAAATCATAGACAACCTGAGTGATTGGCATTTGTTGGATGCAGTTTTTGAATTGCTTTGTCTGGTGACTCACTCCAAACTGCAAGAGCTTGTTCTGCTGTATTTGAAGTAACTCAAGATCAGGAAAAATGTCTCGAAAAGGGTTGATGGAGCAGGATTTGAGCAAGCTGGATGTAACTAAGCTACATCCACTCTCACCTGAAGTCATTTCTAGACAGGCCACTATAAATATCGGTATGGTCACGCTCATGATTATTTGTAGTGCTTCTCGGCATATGTGGAGTGATGCATTCTTTGATTTTTTTTTTTCAGTGTTATTGTATTGTTGAAGCTTTTGCTCTGTTCTTTTGGTTTTAGGTACCATTGGACACGTGGCACATGGCAAGTCGACTGTTGTGAAAGCTATATCTGGTGTCCAGGTGCAGTGGTGATTGGTGTTACCCCTTTTTTTAGTGGTTTACCTTATTTAGGCTATTTACTGTGATCACATTCCTCTGGTAAATGTGGAGTTTGCATTTAAGTTGTTATTGCAACTGTCTATTACTTCTGAAGTCAAAACAATATTCATTCCATCTCTTCATGGATTGGAGATCTCCATGATGAGTGTTCTCTTTACTGAAAGAGTCTTATGAGATGAAACAGTGTGCCTTTGTTAGACAACCTAGGAAATAATAGAAAGAAAGTAGGAGTAGATTGAGTAGATGAAAAAATTGAGAGAAACATGCTTAAGATGGTTTGGACACCTATGTAAAAGACCCTTAGATGCCCTGGTACATTAAGTAGAAAGCATAGACATTAATTACTATCAAAAGGAGAAGGGCAAAGACTTCAAAAAAATGGGAAAGACATTACTTCTTATTAAGATGTGAATTTGTAGGGTATGGATGTGTTTTAAGAGCATAATTGCAGTTATAGTTGAATAATTGTAACTTTTCTGATCTGGGTAGTCATTTATTTGCTTTATTTCTGAGTGTGGCTTATAACTTGCAAGAAAGTAATAATTCCATTTTTGTGACTTCTGTCTGCAGACAGTTCGTTTTAAAAATGAGCTGGAACGTAATATTACTATAAAGCTTGGTTATGCAAATGCAAAGATATATAAATGCGAGGAAGACAAATGCCCTCGACCCATGTGCTACAAGTGAGCTGTTAACTTCAAGATGTTATCTCTGTCGTGGTTCTTTTTGAATAACACTTCTAAGATTTTACTTTTACTCAGGGCTTATGGAAGTGGAAAAGAGGATAATCCCATGTGTGATGTACCTGGATTTGAGAACTGCAGGATGAAATTGTTGAGGCACGTATCTTTTGTTGATTGCCCTGTAAGTGGTTTCATTTCTTTCCAAGATGCTTTTGAATGTTTTCTTGCTAGAAAATGCAATTCTTCATTTATTTTATATCTGTTTTGGGGCTAGTCCTATAAACTTTGCAGACATATCTGTGGAGTGTGATTTCATTTATCAGCTTTGCTTGCAGTGATTTGTAAACTGAATCCTCTTGTGTGTTTCCTCTCTTTTTCCCATCCTTTTCCTTGTCTTTTTATTTTTATTTTGAATTGTCACAAATTTGTTCCTTTTCCTCCCCTTCCCGTGTCCAATGGCTTTCTTTAATTTCTTGATTTCAAACAACTGACTAATTATCTTGTTTACTTGTCCTCAATTGTGGGTATCCATAAACTTTAGTTGTTTGAACCATCATTAAACTCATAAGGGTAGTTCCCTTTTACATACTAATGGAGATCTTTGGCTAAATTTCACTTCATTTGTAGTCCTCAAGTGTTCCTCGTTATATTTACTGCTAAGTTTTAAGTTGCCACAGGAAATTGATTAGCACTTGCATGTAATTCTGTATTATGCATTTTTTCAGGCTGTGTTTGTAAAGCCCTTTGCCTTGCTTAGTGTGGATATTTGTTATATTTTTGGTCATTCAGTTTTTCCTTTTAGGATAGATGATATTTGTTTTTTGTGATTAATGTTTCTCTCTTTTTGTTGGTGATTTACTTTCTACTCTATCATGAACTTTCCTCATAAATTCGGTTGTCGTTGTCATAACTTTTAGGGTCACGATATTCTCATGGCTACAATGCTTAACGGAGCAGCTATTATGGATGGGGCATTACTTCTCATTGCTGCCAATGAAAGTTGTCCACAACCTCAGACTTCTGAGCACTTGGCTGCTGTTGAAATTATGCGCCTCCAACATATCATTATTCTTCAAAATAAGGTCGATCTAGTTCAGGAAAATGTAGCCATAAACCAGCATGAAGCCATTCAAAAATTTATACAGGTTGGAATTTTTGGTTCTGTTCAATGATAATACTGAATTGGGTGTATAGTATATTGACGCTATGCACTTTCTGAAACCTATCTCAGGGAACTGTTGCAGATGGTGCCCCAGTCATACCCATTTCTGCACAGCTGAAGTATAATATTGATGTTGTGGCAGAATACATTGTGAAGAAAATTCCTATTCCGGAAAGGAATTTCATTTCACCACCAAATATGATTGTTATTAGGTCTTTTGATGTCAATAAGCCTGGATTTGAAGTTGATGACATTAGAGGTGGTGTTGCTGGTGGCAGCATTCTGAAGGTACTTGTTCCTTCTCAGTTCCTCTTATGTTGGCGTGCAATTCTGTAACTGGGTTGTCATGAAATTAGATGCTTCATTTTAAAAGCTATTGAATACTCCGTGCAGGGTGTTTTGAAAGTAAACCAATACATTGAGGTTCGCCCTGGTATTGTTGTGAAGGATGAGAATGGCAACATCAAGTGCACCCCAATATACTCTAGAATAGTGTCACTCTATGCCGAGCAAAATGAACTTCAATTTGCAGTGCCAGGAGGTCTCATTGGAGTTGGAACCACTATGGACCCTACACTGACTCGTGCTGATCGGTTGGTCGGTCAGGTTCTTGGGGAAGTTGGATCATTGCCTGAAGTTTTTGTTGAACTAGAGGTAAGAAGTTAAATTGTAAGATTCCACAAGAAGCTTCAATGTTTCTCAGCTGATTTAGCGCCTTTGTTGACAAAATTTTTCCCCCTGTTTGTTGCTACTTAAATAGTTTAGTGTGCAATGCCTTCTTTACAGTTATTACTTATTAGTACTCTAAAAAGTTCTGCTTTGATTCAGGTAAATTTCTTCCTGCTTCGACGGCTTCTTGGTGTCAGGACAAAGGATACTGAGAGGCAGGGTAAGGTTTCAAAGCTAGCAAAGGGAGAGATCCTTATGTTGAACATAGGATCTATGTCAACGGGAGCTCGTGTTCTTGCTGTGAAGAACGTGTTTGCTAAACTACAACTCACATCTCCCGTCTGCACTAGTAAAGGAGAGAAAATTGCCCTCAGTCGAAGAATTGAGAAGCACTGGCGTCTGATCGGTTGGGGCCAAATCCAAGCCGGTATCACTCTGGATGTTCCACCGTGCCCTATTTGAGTGAAGGTAGACGACGACAAACAGTAGGTAAAAACCGTTGAAAGGAGTGAAAACTAGGGGGATTGAGATGTGGGAAGGCAGGCAACTGCTTGGAACAATTTTTGTTCGTTGGAGGAGAAAACTGTCGAGAAATTTTGCATACTTGATTATTTGTACTGTTTTAGCTTTGTCTCTGCAAGAAGAGTTTTGTACCTCATTCTAATTCTTTAGAACTTATTGCAGTCTTGACTGGTTTTCGACATTTTATATGCCTCTACCTCTGTAGCATAAATTTGCTCATAATATTAACTCCTCTCTGTTGCCTTTCTGTAGATTTATTTTTGTAGTAGTTCAATCGACAGATTATTGCGCGTGACTTACAGCGGAAATAGTTTCTTATCGAAATATAAGGTAAGGCTGCGCTCACTCGTTTGTGTTGGAGGAAGATTTGAAATCAATTATTGATGTGAGTCAATGCAGAATGTAGTTATACATGTGAAAGTTGCCCTGAAGCACTGGACATGTAGAGATTTTGTGGTGTGCAATATGTGCCATGCATAACCAAATATGAAGCTGTGAACCAATGAGTTTTGTGTTTAGGATTAGGACCACCCAACTCTCTACTCCAAAGACGCGAAATCCCTCCAATTAGGTACCTTGAGTTGCCTTGATCGAATGGTAAACCCTGGTATTGGCGCGGGTATATATACAATTCCCTCGGTTCTCTTAGTGGAGTCTAGTTTAGAGCTTTGAATCTCGTGATGCGTAAACAATATTGTATTTCTGGACTCTTCTAACGGAACAGAATGGGTAATCTATAATTGAAATATTCACTTCGTTATAATAAAGCCAAAAGAAGCATGCCATTGAAGCTTAGGTATTCCTATAACTTGGAGAGTTGCATTGTATAGGGTTATGCCCACAAAGATTGCATGCATGATGACTATTAAACTATAATCAAGTATGAACACAAGAATAATAACACACTACATTTTGACTTTTAAATGCATGCTTGAAAATTACAGCCATAAATAATGAATAATAGTTCTCATGGCCATGGATGAATTCTATAAATAGGGTTACTTCAAGGAGAGCTTACCACCCCCACTTAGCAACCACCTAAGTAGTAGCAAAAGTATCATTAAATTGATTCAAAGTATATCTCATGGCTTTAAGGTTGGTTGTGCTAGCTTTTGTGGTGGTGGTGGCTATGGTGGCAATCCCAACTGGAGAAGCACAGTTGGGAGGATTAGGAGGAGGAGGAGGAGGAGGATTAGGAGGGATCATTGGTGGCCTCCTTGGTCAAATTCAAATCCAAGGGATTGTGTTTTGCACCCTAGATGGCAATATTGGCATCAATGGCACTCAAACCCCTGTTTTTCCTAGTAATGCTTCGGTTAAATCACTTCGTTGATCCTTTTTGTAGCTTTACAGCTGTTATTTTACGTTGGTTTCTAAATTTGAAAAAGTTCTTATTTTGTCCTTTTACTTTAAAAATGGTTTTTTAAATGGTTTCAAACTCAAATTCAAGCAGTATCTGAAATGTTTCTGATTAACATGTAAGTTGTTTCAGGTTTACGGCCAAACAAAGCAATTAAATCTATTCTATTTTCCTTTTTTTATATGCTGTTAAAAAAATAACTGAAATTTCGCTAGAATTAGTGTTCCACATCCTTTAATAACTATTTTTGAAGTTGATGGACACATGATTAATGAACTGATAGAGTAAGCTTAATTTTCTTATGATTTCTGTCGAGTTAACTTCCAATCAGGGGCGGATCCAAGGGGGTGAGGTGGGGTGGTCCATGGACCCCTCCTTCCCCCTTACTATCCGTGTATATTTAATTATTAATTTATTTTATAATGTATTTAACTGTATAAAAAAATATAAATATATTGCACTTCTTAGAAATTTAGAATGTATTTTTTGGTTCCGCCCCGACTTCCAATTCCAGTTATATTACATTGTCGTTAATTTCTTGTTATAATCTTTTTTTGGGGGTATAGATGCGGGGGTACAATTGCAATGTGGAAGCAACGGAAACGTAATAGCATCAACAACAACCAACTCCGCCGGAGCATTCGGTTTCGTGTTAAATCCGATCACAAATTTGCTCACTTCTTTGGTCAGCAATTGCAACGTGGTTGTAAAAACTCCGCTCTCCACCTGCAACGTCAGCCTGCCGTCGGCCGGACTCCTTCAGTCGCCATTGAAGTTCGTCGGAAACACGATTCTCGGCCTGCTCAACATCTCCAACCTCGTCACCACCGGATTCCAGCTCCTTAATTAACTAGTGCCATGCATGCATGCATGAAGATTTACGTACGTACATGGCGATGATAAGAGTACCATGAATGAATAATATTAAGATGATAGAAAAATATGTATGTGTTCATCATAATTGTGTGTGTTGTCTGGGATTTCTGCGTCTTGAATTTGGTCTTTTTTTTTAAAAAAAAGAATGAATTTGTCTTAATTGATTTATGAAGCTATTGGCATTTCGTAATTGCCAACGTTGTAATGAAATTGTACGTTGTAATAAATCAAAGTTCACTTCTTAATCTTATATCATCCTGTTGTGTTTATGTATCGTGTAAGTTAATTAAAAGTGATAATCTCTTACACGAATATAATACGTTATAAGTGAATTTGTCAACGCAAACACAATAGGAATTACTACCTTTATTAGATAATTTTTGTTAATCTTTAACGCAATATGAAAATTTAAAACAAACTTTGCATGTTATGAGTAATTCGTCAACCTCGACACTTGGTTGTCGTAGTTGGCAAGCAAGTGCCAGAATCCTCTGACGTATGACTAAAAAATGGAATGGGAAAGTAGGGGTGATAACGAGCCAAGCCGAGCGGAGCTTTGACGTGTTCATTTATTTATCGAAGCTAAAATCTTGTTTGTATATTGGAACCGAGCCGAGCTTATTCGTGAACATTCGTGTGCATTTTATCTCGTATTAACTAATAGAAAATTGTAATATTTAGTTAATTAAATATACTATATCAACTTGCATAAAAATCAAAATTCATTTTAAACTCATATATTGATATTTATGTACATATAAATATATATTTAATTATTTGTATTATTTAAAATTTTACTATTGTATATACTTATTATTTATTTTATATAGTTAATATTTTAATCGAGCATATTCACGAACATTAACGAGCTCTCAACACTTTATTCGTGTTCATGTTTGTTTATTATCGAGCCTAAAAATTATATTCGTGAACGTTTTTATAGAGCCGATTTTGTGAACGTTCTCAGCCCTAACCATTATCCGCCCACTTATTATTTGATCGCTAAAGGCCCAATCTTCGGCCCAAAAGTTGCCAGCCTGCACTCTCATATCCATTTTTATTGGGCTTCTTGTCTCAATTTCATGGGCCAGTTGCTAAGTCCACAGTTACTCGTTCTAAATTCCCAAAAAAAAAAAATTAAAGAATTCCACACTCTAAAATAATTTTCCCAAAGAAAATATAGCTCCCATCACCAAAATTATTATTTAAAAAAAAAATTAATTTAAAAAGAAAAGGAAAAAGAGAGATAGGGAGGAGAAGGAGAAGATTGGAAAGTACATGAACATCTGCAGCAGCAGCAGTGTACTGAAATGTGTAACAGAAGAGAAACCCTAATAATAATGGTAGCTAGGCTGGATTATGGAAAACTGACAAAACTCATACCATTCATTCATTCATTTATTCAAGCTGTACCCAAACTTTTCTGTTAATTGTGAAATATCACTTTCTATTTACTCAAAATACCAAAATAGGTCCTAAAACTTTGAGTTTTACTTTCTAGCATTTAATCTCTTCAAACTATTTATTCAAATATGTATTGCATAGGAGTTGATTGTTACTCCCTCAATATTAGAAATAAAACTCTTTCTACAAAATAAAAAAATCCTATTTATACAAAAAAAAAAGAAAAAAGTTATACTATCTCGGTTCCATTAGAAGGGTCCACTTTCACTAAGGTACAACTTATTATGAATATAAAAGTACAACACTTAAAATAGCTAATTTGACCATATTTGTTCCATTCATGCCCTTACTTTTTGTGTTTGGGCTAATTGTACACCACACATAATTATTTATTAGTAAGGGTATGCGGAGCAAAAAAAATTAAAAGTGAACTCTTCTAACAGAACAAAAAATAATTTTCAAAATGGACCCTTCACCAGTTACTTCCACATTGAAAGATCAAAAGCAATATCTAACAATAAACAACTCTTTATAGTAGGTTGATTTTGCTACAATTTACAATTCACTCCAAAAGATTTTAGATTATTGGATAAGATGCATTCATGCAACATTAAGACTAAGAAGTGACTTGTTTTATTGATGAATGGAGACTAGACAAGAGAAGAAATGGACCTACAAAACTCAACTCTCTAGAGCAGGCTTGACCAAATTATTTGTTCATGGCATTTATGGTCTTGCCTGGTTTTATTTTGTCAAAGAATCTTAAGTCCTGTGCCTACCTCCACCTAACCCTGATTTTTTTTTTTTTTCGGTTTGAAGTCACAACCTAGCGATTAGTACTACACACTGATTTTATGTATGTCGTGGCCACCCGAAAAGAAAAAATTGCAATAGGAGCGGGGCCAGTGGGCTCCAAATTCCAAAAAAGAAAAATACTGATTTTTTTTTTTCATGAGAATTTAGTTAGGAAACTTTTAGAAATAAAAATAGTAACTTTGTCCCATTAGAAAAGTTTAATTTTAAAAAATGTACAATTTATTGTTAATTTTAAAATACAATACCTAAAATAGCTAGCTTACCACTATTTATTTCATTATTGTTCTTAATTTTTAATTGTATTAGTTATGAACTACACGTTATTATATTAGTAAGAATAAAAATAGTGAAAATCTTGAAAGTAAACTTCTTTTTTTTTTTTTTTTGAAACGAAAATTTTGAGAGTAAACTCTTCTTCTAGTGAAACTTATAGAATAACATTTTATTAACAAAATCTTCCAATTTAGATCTGATTTTCCTTCCAAGATTTCATTCTCTAGAGCAATCCACCTAAATTCTTCATGATTTTCTGAAAGTATATAACTACATATATATATATATATAGGGCAATCATCAAAGAGAATACTTAAATAATAATAAATAAAAAAAAAGAAAAAAAAAAGGATGAATGATGCCACATGGGACCCTAAAAAATGCCTTTATAATTCATTGATTCCACCATGCAAAATAAGTAAAAAGTTCTTGCCCTTTTTCTCAACTCAAGTACCAATATACAAATCAAGAGAAGCAAGAGGGACACTTTTCGTTACATTATATGTAAACATTATTCACTATATTATCCCCACATTTTCATCAAGAAAAAAAAAAAGAAAACAGAAAAAAGGAGCCCATATGAAATTAGGTTATCTTTAAACTTTAAGGGACTTTCTTGTTCCATAAGGGCCCCTATCGTATCCCAACACAAAATGTTAGTGCATGTATCTTTTTCTTTGAACTTCACACAAAAAGATGCATTCATTCATTTGATTGTGTTTGTGAAGAAAGAACCGAGTGATGATACAATCAGTGAAAATTCATTGTGAATGATGTGATATCTATATGGCAAGAAATTATTGACCAAATAAAAATATCTAGGCGTTCTTAATACCACGTGATATTACGTCTGAATATTTTCTGTCCTAATCATTTTTTCCTAAAGAAAATAATATCACAAACTCTCAAGATTCTGCCAGCTTGGGGGAAGACAGCCATTTTTGGTGCTGAACACAGCAAATATATGCAAATATGATCTCCTCTTTTCTCTTCCCATGCCATCATTCTCATAGGTCTCCATCATCATTTTGGTATTCATTAAATTGATCTCCTTCTTCTTCTTTTAGGCCTGCCTTGTAATCTTCCTACCCAACACCTGAGTCCCTAACTCTCTTAATGAGAGACTCTATCCATATTGATCTTTATTTCTGGTAGATGAGGAGTTGTTGTTAATGAACACTGCTACTACTAACAATTAGCTGTAATGGATTTGGGACCATTTTGGCCTTTCCACTCACCAGCATTTCTCTCTCTCATTTTTCATCATGTTGCTTTTAAAGATTGATCTACAATTTTCATGGTTTTCTTTCATCAAACTTGAAACTTGGTTGGTTGGTTTCTTTCACTGAACTTTCTCTACGCAATGCCAAGATTCTCTGTCTAATTGGTATTCTGTAATCTTGTTCAATCTTTCACAATAAAAGCCCAACGTTCTATCATGAGAGAGTAGACTATCCAATAAGGATCCAAACCCTTATCACATCTAAGAGCCCAACCCAACGTTCTATAATGAGAGAGTAGACAACATATCCAATAAGGATCCTAAGTGTGCCATTTGGGGGATAACAAATATTCATACCAACCTGTGCTTGTTAGCTCTTACGAAGAAAATGGTCAATTTTCTTTTCCATATGATGTATGTGTGTATAAAGAAGAGGACACTTCATTCCTCCATATAATTATACTATAACAAGGCATCAATATAGATTTGAATTTGAAAGAGATTTTGAGGATGTATAATGGATCCCATCACAAGGGAGTAGAGATTTTGACAGTTGCTCAAGAAATTTTTAGTTCATTCCTCTTTGTCCAAATGGAGCTTTGTTAACTAAAATAATGTAAAAACTACACAGATTGATGCAAAGAGTCCAGTTGTTGTTGTGACTAAGTGGATTGTTGCATGTGTCCTTATCTGCCAAACATGTGCATTTGATTTGACCAAAACCTAAAAGACTCTCATGATGATTCCTTTTCCTCTCCAAAAACAGTTCTTTTCTTACAATGATTAGTTGTTCATGCCCCCCCATTTGCACATGCTTGGCTTGGTTTTAGCTCTAGTCACCTTTCCTTTCCTCTCTTTTTGAGTTTTTGAGCTTTGAGTTTTTTTTTTTTTTTTCCTTACTTTTTCATAATTTTGGCCAGCTAAGAAGATTGTAGATGGAAACAAACACAAATAGGGACTCCTAGATGGGAACATCACAACATCTAACCAAACAAACAAACAATCCACAATGTTGTTCACTAAAAGCCACCACAACCCTACAAACATCTAAGTTTTTGCTCAAAAGTTGCTTCCCATCCCAAAGGTTTCTCATCATATCTCATGACTAAAAATGCTTCTTTATCCTCCCCCTCCTTCCCCCACTACCATTTGTAGTTGGTGGTCTCACAAAAAGGGATAGTCCCAAAGTCCCTCATTGTCTCTTTTACCAAGTAAAAAGAAAACAATTTGATCTTATCTTCACAAGAAAAACCAAGTTTTCACAGCTAAATCATGTCATAATTGGTATGAAACATTATGATCTACTAAGAGAAACAGCTAATAAGAATCCAAGAGGAATTTTGCAGCAAAAATACCAAAATATCATTCATTGCTTTGCTGAAATATTTTCATGATTGGGTCCACCCTGTATTATGCCAAACTAAGCAAGCATCTTATAGTACAATTCTTGACATGAAAAAAGAAGCTAATGCTTCATCACACAATTTTGGACAAAATTTACCAGATTGGCCAACCTACAAATACAACACCCAATAAATCCAATTCAATTAACCAACAGTGACAGAGATAATTAACTAACCATAAACATTAGGGGAACATAAAAAACACAGTTTCAACACAAGAATTTAACAATTGTGTAGTAATAGTATAAAGAAGCTAGTAGCGGTCATTTACTTAGTAAAAATCTCCAGAGCATCAAAGCAGCAGCCTTTCTAGAATCAGCCTCCCACTGTCAACAATGAAGGAATTGCTGATAAATTTGGGGTTGCATTCTTATTATTTGAAGCTTCTCTTTTCCCATTTGAAGGCTTACTGAAAGCTCTCATTGGACTAGCAAGTGCCCATCCCCAACTCCTGCTCCTCCCATGAGCAAGATGTCTCACATTCCCTGGGGCTGATGCAGATTTATTACCACCACCATTCACATTATCTTCAGCAGAACTTGAAACCCAATATGACGAGGATGATGAAGAGGATGAAGATGAAGTGATCATGAAACCACTAAAAATCCCACCACATTTGACTCTTTCCTTGATGCAATCTTGCCCTCCTGCACCACTGTTTCTGTGCATGGAGGGCCCTTTAGGCTTGCCTTCCCTTTGGGATTCAACTCTTCTGAGAGTACAATCTCCAAAACCAGTGGAAATCCTCTCAAAAAAGTCTCCAGAGAAACTCCTGCTCCCACATCCAACAGATCTAGACCTTGAGACCTTTCTATCAACTTCAGCCTGATCAGGGCTCTCATTTTCTTCAACCACAACAAGTTCCTCTTTTTTCTTATCCCTTGCTCTCATTGAAGAACCACCATTGTTACTCACAGAGGTTCCATTTACATTTCCATTTCCAGCACCACTAGCACTTGAAACTGATGAGGGATAGCTGAAATCCCTTTGAGAGCCCTTCTTGGATGATGCAGAGTGCTTGGATAAATACAGAAATGACCAGAACCCTTTCTTGTGAGGACTATAATCATCAACCTCATCTGCATCCAAGAAATGTATGCCCCTTCTAGGAGTAGTTGTAGATTGGCTCCTCTTGAAAACAATGCTGGTGGAATCTGAACCTGCCGTGGCATGAATATCTTTCTTCTTCCTCGGCCTTCTCTGGGACAACAAAAATGGCATTTTGGGGTGAGAATTTCCAGAAGAAGAAGAAGAAGAGGGATTGTGGTGGTGGGGGCGAACCGCAAGAGTTGAAGAAGGGTTTAATTTCATCCCTCCCCCACCAAACTCAGATCTAAAAGAAGGGGAGGAAGAGGAAGAGGAAGAAGGGAAAACAGCAACAGGAAACGATGAAGAAACAAGCTTTCCAAGCTTTTCTTGAAGACAAAAAGCACAGATCCCACCTGGGGTGCTGTTTTTGTAAGGATGGTCCGTGCATTGCATGCTACCATCGCCCAAATCTTCTTGAACAACTTCCATCACCATTTTGGAACAATCAAGAACTTCCAAGATCAGTTTTTTTTTTTTTTTCTAGCTACTGTTTCTTCTTGATTATGGAAGACGATGCTACACATAACACAACACCTCCACAGGATAGAAAAATCGTCCGTCCCCTCAGCTCAATGCCTGACCAAAAAAAAAAAAACGGTACACAACACAGAGAGACAACAAAACAAGAGGAGAAAGAGGGAGAGAGAGAGGAAATATCAGTGAAAATGGTCAAAGGGAAGGTGTTAATGGGAGCAAAAACATGCATTAAAGTAAGTTAAGAGATGGTGGAGAAGAAGGGGGAGGGGGGAGAGAGTCCCCAGGAGCACGTGGAAACCTGACTTGTTTACATAATTAATCTGATCGAACAAGACAAACAAAACCCTCCACATTCCTCCTACTATTTGCTTATCTTCCTAAAGCTTTCATTTTTATGACGATGATGATTATGTTTTTTTTTTTTTTTTTCCTCTTCCAATATTGAAGCAATGAAAATCAACTTGAAAATCGCTACTCATTCGTTTTATTATAAGAGTTCACTTTGTATTAACAGAAAAATACTAATTTCTCTATTAATATAAAAAATCTTATTTAGAGTTATATCTTGGCGGAATTACAACTTAGTTCGGTGGGAGGGTGCGGGGCCATTGCGGCCTCAAAATTTCCAAAACTACCCTTCTTGTTGTATGAAAATTATAAAAGTAGTTATTTTGCTCCAACTAAAGATTAATAAAAATTAGGGTGAAGATAAAAATATTTAGTATTTGACTAGTTAAAATTGTTAGACGGTTATTAAGAATGCAAATACTTTTAGTGAATTCTAAGTTTGTTAGAGTAAGGTATGAGTTTAAGGGTCTGTTTGGTAACATGACTCAACTCATGGTTTAATAATAGTTTTTTATCATTCTCAATAAAACTTTTTACATTTTTAATAAACTTACACACTTTTTTACATTCCCAATATAATTTTAATATTATAAAATTAAAAGTGGTTTCAAACCATGGCTTGAGTAATATTACCAAACAGGGCCTAAGAGTCCATTAAACAAGTTTTTAATGAGTTTTTAAGTTTCTAAGTATGCAGTCATTAAGAATCCAATATATCTTTGCCCCTCCTAATCTCATAGGCCTATCTCTCTTTCCGCCGCTCCTCATGCCCAAAAAATAGTTGTGCCACTGAACTCTTTTAATGAGACGAAAAATTTACCATAACCTACAGTACTTCAAAAACTCAAAACCATAAACATTAATGTAAAATGCAAACAAGAATTTTTTTTTTTTCTTGGTTTTGTGAGAAACTTGAACAAGTATGAGAGAGAGAATCTAGCGACTAGAAACTGCAATCGGAAAGAGGATTCTGTTGGAGTTACATATCACAAGGGCAAATGCAAACAAAATGGAGAAACTGAAGAGAATAACAACACTTTTTCTTCTTTTCTTTTCTTGGTTGATTGAAGAACAGCAAAGCAAAGAAGAATGACTGAGTCACAAACAACATAGAAAATTGCAAAATTTTATTACCGTTTTTATCATCCAGAGGCCTCGTACAAGAGAATCTCTGACCAGCTACTAGTTTTTGTCCAAACGCGCACACAACACCTCTCCACTCTGTGTTTTTCATTCACCATATACTTTCTTTAACAAAAGTAATACTTTTTAGCTAGAGAGTTGGATTAATTGAAGTGGGATTTAGATCTTTATTAACATCTCTCTACAGTCTACTACGCCATTAGAGTCTCCTAGTTTCTGCAACTCTGCTCCATTTCGAAGTCCTTCCATGGAAATCTATACATCTCCTGTGATTTCTGCAACTTTTGCTCTGCATTGTCACCGCAACCATTCATACAAAGCTTGATGATTTATGATGATGCAGTTTTTTCCCTTTTCTTTCGTGTTTAAAACAGCCAAAAGATTCGTTTGGATTCTGTTTTTTATTTCTTGTTTTTGATACTCTCCGGTGCCGTTAAAAGAGTCTATTTTATAGTATTATTTTCGGTATTATAAAGTGGGCTATTTTGATAAAACCGGGGAAGAGGAAGTATACAGTTTGATTAAGAACACATGAGTGAGGGTCATGCTGTCCTACACGTACTGTTGTACATAATGATGAATAAGACTTGTGAGCGTGAGAAGGATTTCATATCTAAAGCTGTTTCGTGAAATTATATTCAAGTTGGTAGAACCGTAGACCAACATGATTTTAAAGTGAAATTACGTTATTTTACTATATATTAGACATAATAAGTTAGATATGTGATTCTCGCTTGATTAGGTTAGGGAGGAAAGGAAGTTTTACTAATTATTTGGATATACAAAATGTGATGATCAAAATCATAATTATATCAAGTGAAAAAACATTCAATTTGTTTCATAAAAAGGATTTAGTGGTACAATTATTTATAAATTATAAAATATATTTTTAAATTATACCTTTTTAATGTGACGGACGAAAATAAGGTTATCTATATATTCAAAGCAACACATTGGGGATGAAGATGCAGTTGTGTTGATGGACTATGGGCTGTTCTTTTTTATCGTTTTGAAAACGATTTTGAAAATAAGTTTTAAAAATTAGTTTTATAATGTAAAAAGTGTATTAAAAATATAAAAAATTAGATGCTAAATAGTAAAAAGTTATATTAAAAATAATAAAATATAATTAAAATATATTAAATTTATTGTTAAAACCAAAACTGTTTTTAAAACATAACAAAAAGAACAGGCCCTAAGGTAAGAGCTTGGTTGTCTTGTCTGAACTCTCATCAATATTTAAAGCCTTCTCTTTTTTTCGCTCACAGAAGTCTAATCCATATTGATGCCATTCTTGTCACTCCTGCTCCCTTCAACAAAATTTGTGAGTATTCCGATACTGAAATTTATCTTACCACGATTAATATGTGTTACATAGATCGAGATGAGATTACCGGTTAAATTAATTCATATTTCAATATGAACATGGGTCCAAAATCAACATACATATTAGATATTCAATAATCTTTTCACGTGATTTATCACATTAATCACAGTGAGAATTTATGTACTATTTGAAACGTTACCACCTTAGTTTGCAACACCGCGATTCTACGTGGGATCGATTTGGGTGTGGGATCGATATCAATAGGATCGAATCGTAAGATCGTACACAAAATGTGTGGTGTAAAATTACTGATAAATTATAAAAACTACAATTATTTAAGTCATTTGAGCAAATTTTTATTTAATCGGATAGAATCGGAAGCATGATCGATTTGATATTTTGGAATCGTGAAATTGTATAATTCTTACAATACGTATCGCGACATTGTAAACTATGGTTACTACTACTACTATTACTTTTGTGGAAAAGAAAAAAAAAAGAAAAAGAAAGTGTTGGAATGGGAATTATATATAGTTATGAACATGTGGAATCGAGTGGAGGATTCACAAATGATTCTATTCCCATTTCTGTCAGTGAGGAGTCTTCTCATTCATGTTGAGTTGGGTGTGATTTTTAATAATCTATTTTATTAATGGATATATTAATTAGTACATTTATTTACCTACAAATACGGACGGTGATTTAATGTCATTAAAATTAATTATTTAATCAAATCATTTATTATTATTTATTAACTCTAAATCTTATGCCTCAGATTCCATCCATATTTCCGGTGTTTAATTTATTCACTCCTTGGAGTCTTGGACCACAATTTACTCTCTTTCTTTTCCCTTTTTTTTTTTTTACCTAAATTTCCAAGAGGGATTTTTATTATATATTTATATTTTTAATATGAGAATAATATTGATAGAAATTTAATTTTTTTTGGAATATATATAATATATATATTATCGCTCTTTACAAAAATACTTTGAATGACACATGGGCCATTGTAATGGATTGGGCTTTATTTAACTACTTGAACCAAAGCCCAAAACAAATAGCAGTAACGGCCCAATGCAGACCGCAAGACTTGGGCTCCTTAGTAGACTAATACAAATTGTAAAGCCCAAAGCGGCAAATAGCTCCCTTTCCTGTAAGAATAATACATTTAGGTTTGTCCTTTACGTTTTTTGTTTTAGTTTTGATTTTGGTTTGAACAGTAAATTTAATATATTATAATCAATTTTCATTATTTTCAATCATAGTTTGCAAAATCTCAATCCTGCATAGAATCGATTTGGGTGCAGGATTGGTAGCGATAGTATCGTATCGTAGAATCGTAAGATCTTACACGAAATGTGCAGGTGTAAAATAACTAATGAATTATAAAAACTACTCTTATTTAAGTCGTTTTAGCAAATTTTTATAGAATCGGAAGTTGTATCGATTTGGTGTTTTGGGGTACAATACTATGATACGTATCGCGATACTACAAACTATATTTTCAATACAACCTTTTACTATTCACATATAACTTTTACATTTTCAATACACTTTTTACATTATAAAACTATTTTTCAAAAATAAGTTTTCAAAATTATTTTCAAACCCGAACAGCCCCTTAATTCAGTTGATTCTCATTGAACATAAAAATTTGACTATAACGCAGTAATTAAAATATTGAACACTCGTCGTATGATAAACGCTCTAACCTGAACCCTACTTCCCATTCTCAAAAGAAAAATGAAAAAAAAAAAAAAAAACTAACTATCAATAAGGGGTTGATGTTGCCATCCCTCTTCCATTTTAGTTGGTTTGGGAACTTTGTACATGGCATAGAGGAGAAGTTGGGTGGTTCCAAGGATAAATCCTGTCCCATTTGGTACCTATAAAACCACATAAATTCTTGGCCATTAAGAAAGAGAGATAACCCTAGCAAATAGTGAATGAAATCTTGAGTATTTTACCAGAAGGAAATAATCTCCTACAAGCCATCCATAGAAAGCCCAAATGCCACCACTCAAGAAGAGGAAGAATGAGAGGAGAAATGGCATGTACTCCACACACTTGGTTCTCACAACAGTTTTCTGAAAGTGGAAATCACAACACATCAATTTATGATTTCAGATGGGAAACAAAAATCCCACAAATTTATGAATGCAGACTGCAGAATATATATATATATATATATATGGGTGAGACTACAGTCCCGTTAAAAGAACTATTCAGTTATTGGATTCGACCCAACAAATACATTAATAATGTAACCAATGACAAATTTAATGATTGAATGGTTTTTTAATGAAAATGTAGTTTCAACCCGAACCGAGAAATCCCTTTAGTATGATGTAGAGCAAATCTTGTTCTATCATATATATATGTATAATCCAACCATAAGCAGTAAAATAAATCATATCTTAATCTCTCAATAAGAAAGCTATATTTTTAATCATTTTATTTGGAATTCTATGTGATTATACATTTTGGATAATCAATTTACTGGATAAGATTGCTTTCAATTAATTTTCCATAATTAATGAAGTTTGTGGCTAAACATCAATAGTGACTGACCCTTGAATGTGTGGCAAAGTTAGGGTCGCTAAAAGAAAGCTTCAATAGATATTTGGCCCTTTTTCTTTTTTAAAAATGATTTGAAGCAATCAAAACAATGAACGATAATATTAATAATAATAATAAGTTGTTTAAGCCAGTTAGGATAGAATATAATCCAAGTCATGCAGACCAAACACTTTCTGTATTCAATCAAGAAATGCATTAAACTATAAAAGTATAGAAGATGATGATCTTTTCCTTTGTCCCTAGTACTATTTTTCTTTGTGAAAATCATTGCATCATAATTCACTGGATCGAATAGTTCTATAACGTGACTGTAGTATATAACATGTAAGTATGAGAGGTTAATATTACCATGGAAGCTAATGGAGAACCATACATGACGATGTTGAGAGCTGCACACAAGAACCCCATGGCATTAATCCCATCTTCTCCTCCAAGTGCTAGCTTTGGGACTAAAATGGCTGCCCCCAAGAAACCAACATCCAAGACCCCCATCAAAACTGCAGTTTTTGCCTGTGAAAAATCAAAATTATCAGCCGTATACGATGGCGAGATATGCTCCATATAGCCTACCCCACGTAGTGGGACAAAGGTTTAGTTGTTGTTGTTATATCCTCCCCATTCAAGAACATTTTGTAATCAGAATACCAGGAGATGATCATTTCATAATTCATACCTTCATCTTTGGAGGGGCAAACAGAAGGAAAATCCCAAGATAGATGATCTCAACAGCAATGCCAAATCCATTGACAGTGGCAACAAGAAATGCACCTGGTTTCAGAAGTCCATAATAAGTCCACAGAGATGAACTTAGTAAGGCACAAATGTATGGAAGGCTCTCAAATTCTTCAGTTGATTTGTTCTTCACTATTCTCCAAAAGGTACTTCTGCAACCTCATCATTTGCAAAAAAGAAAAAAGCACTTCCTTGAGGCTTTCAAATTGACTCTGATTATCATTCATAGGCAAGAATATCGAGTAAATAGAAAAGTGGGCATGTTCTTTATGAATTGTTTTTGAAAATATATTTTTGAAAAGAAAAAAAAAATTAATGTAAAGAGTGTATTGAAAATGTAAAAAGTTGTATTGAAAATAATGAAATAGTATTATAATACATAAAATTTACTACAGAAACCAAAAACAAAAATGATCAGGGCCCTACATGGGAGAAAGAAAGACCATCATTGAAGTAACATTGCCTGCAAGAAATGGAAAAATGTGTATTAGAGTCAATATCCTTCAGTAGTAGGACTTATGCATACTTTCTCACCTATTACACCAATGAAGACAATTAGGCCTTCCAATTCCATGCTTGACACTCCAAATTCTTGATGACAAGTAATAACAAGTAAGAAGAATGAAGAATGAGAAGCAAAGTTCGATCAGTTTCTGTTTCCCAATTGTTTCATATTTTAAGGAATGGTTGAGACTTGAGGTGCCCTTGTTAAGGAGCTCTGTCAGCAAGATTTGATATTATCTGTGAAACGATGAGTTTCTGACCCGATATGCACTTAGGAAGCTACCCCTCAAGTCTCAACAACCCTTCCTAATCATCACCTATGATAAACAAGTAATTATAATATAGGTGGTGACACTTTGCCTACGCAATATCCAGCCTGCAGCATAAATTCAAAACTTCTGCGTTTAAAATACCAACGTCGCATTAAAAGAGTCTAGTAGTACAAGTCAAAACAAGATTCTTTATATGGGACGGTGAGAGTAGTTGCCTTGTCCATGTCTCCAAAATCATGCCCCATTTGAAACAGTATCTTCTAGTCCAAGATGCCAAATCATCTATCTGGTATTAGTACTTCAATTTTTGGACTCTTCGTCCCCTTTGAAGCAACCAAAATTTTTGCATACACATTGCAGATAAAGAAAGAGAGTTGCATTTCTTAATAGATTTCTAAACACATTGCATTTCAAAAGGAAGAGAGTTGCATTCGAATAAGGTATTAGAGAGATTTTGAACTGTCATAACTCATAAACATTGACATACATACAAACAGATATGGAAAGCTAATATAACCTTCAATAGACATTTGCTATAAAGTCATTATTTGAAAATTTCTAGCTTTCTCTCTGAATTAACATTATTAAGCTCCTCTCAGTTCTTTCCTCCAGCATACCGTACAATACCAAGACTAAAACCCCATGAAAATTGCACATGTTTGTGGCAGATTTGCTGCACATCTGGATCGAGATCTTATAAGCGGGACTTCGCCGGATCGTTAGTTGAGCTCTGCAAATTCATTGTTTTAGTTCCATTAGAAAGCAATACAAATTATGGATACTTGAACATGATGAACAGGCATGAATTACTAATTGTGGAATAGTACTGGAATTAACATGAGATTTCTTACCAGAGGAGCACCCTTTGAAGCCTTTTCGGCTAAGTACTCACAGGGCTTGAAAAATCCACCATACAACTTTGACCATTCCTCCAATCTTGAGTAAATGTATTTGGATCCAAAAGTGTCAGCCCAGAACAAAATTCCTCCCCTGCATAATGTGAAAATTCATTTAAATTGATTGTCTCCCTACAGTCAATGTGATGTATGATATTACTGCTATTTGAAACCCAAAGTTAAAAGAGAGTTTTGTTCTCCTTTTGGTTTCAAGGGTAGACATTATGAAGGAAAGGCTCCAAATCTGTAAGGTCCCTAACCTGTAAGGGGGGAAACCCATTCCCATCACTGCAGAAATGTCAAGATCAGCAGCTTTGACTGCAATACCTTCAGCAAGGACTCGGCATGCCTCATTGACCACGGGGAAGAATATCATCTCCACAATATCCTTCTCTGATAATTTTGCCAACTACGAGCAGGTACATTGTCACAGTTAGAGAGCAGCTAAATAGTTAATCTAACATGATAAACAGATTAACATGTGAGCTACACTGATGGTGGTACAGAGCAAGAGAGAGAGACGCACCATAGGATCAATTTTAACACCAGAGAACTCTCTTGCTTTCTCAATATATTTCTGTAGTTCTGGATCAGGGTTGGCTTTGCGTCTGTTATCATAGACATAGAACCCTTTGCGAGTAGTTTCACCTGATAAAAGTGCATGGCCAATCAAACATTTCAACAAAAGATTGACATGTGAGACATTCATAACAGTTCCAAGCAATGGACACCTAACCTGCTCTCTTATCTTCTTGCATGAGAGGGATAAGCATTGATTTATAGGTCCTCTCAGGAAAATTCAAGACAAACTGAGAACCAGTTGCAATCGCAACACCAAAACCAACCAAATCGCACAACCTGCACATCGAATGCGGTAAAATCATTATTCCATCATGAAAATGCTTTCAAACACCAAATAAAAAGGCTGCATTGACAAAAGATAATCATTGTCAGTCACCTGAAAGGACCCATTGGCATTCCAAATTTGGTGATTACCCTATCAATCTTATAAACATCTGCACCACGTTCAACAAGTAAGAGAGCAGCTTGTGTGTAAGGGAAAAACATCCTATTGACAGCAAAGCCAGTGCAATTTCCCACCACAACTGGGGTTTTCTTTATCTTCTTTCCAACATCTAATAAGTCCACAATTACTTGAGGAGAGGTCTTTTGGGTACGAACAATTTCCAGAAGGGGCATCACATGAGCCGGACTGTATCAACCAAGAAATGGAGAATGGCATCACATCACAAGGATACGCAAAACAGAAAATAAAGCTTATTATACAATCCAGCCCAATTTTACCTGAAAAAGTGGGCTCCAATGATCCTATCATGAGATTTGGTCTTCTCTCCAATTAGGTTCAAGTCGATTGTGGAAGTGTTACTCGCAAGTATGCAATGAGCAGAGCAATATTTTTCTAGATCAGCAAATATTTGCTGTTTCAAAGACACATTCTCAACCACAGCCTGCATACAAAGTTAAAAACATGAAGCAACAAGCCACAACAAAACAAATGGAGTGATTGCACAACAATGAGGTGCATTGGGAGAGGAATGAATCCCTATATTAGTTTTACCTCAATGACCATGTCGACATCTCTAAAGCTCTCATAATCAAGGACGCCTTTGAGCAAGGAAAAGGTCTTGTCAAACTTTTCCTGAGTCATTTTTCCTTTCTTGACCCGGCTCTGCAAATTGGCTGATTGTAAAAGAAAAAGGTAAAATTATATTATACCATTTTATGTGTTGGCTAAAGGACTAAACCAGATCAAGATTCCAGCTATACCTTTCACTCTATCAAGCCCACCCTGTAGAAATTTCTCATTCACTTCTTTTAGAAGCACAGTATAGTTACTGAGAATCAGTGCTGTTGCTATTCCAGAACCCATTAATCCTCCACCAAGAATTGCAACCTTTTTTATCCTTCTTGGAGTCAACCCTCTATCAGTGATTCCTGGAACCTGCATAGAGTCAGGGATAAGGGTCATTAGACAATCTTTGGTACTAAGTTAGTCTAAAAGACAAACTTTGTCCACTAGATTTTATCACGGTAGCATTTCAACTTCTGTAAATTTAGTATCATGATGAACACACAAGGAACTAAAGTTGCTCTAATTCGATGCATGAGGGAAGAAACAAAAGCCAAAGAGTGAAAAAAGAAGAGAAACAGTAAATAAGACGCATGCTATAACTGAAATGCCAGAGATGACAAGCAAGACTTCAAAATTACCGAGAAACCAAAATTATATCCATTAAAGGAAGAATAACTAAAAGAACTCGTGCAAAGTTGTTACTGCTTGAGCAATCAATTATATATAAGTTACAGGGAAATATACTAGTATAATAAGGACAGTAGAAAGAGAGAAAATTCAGCTTATTAATAGCTTGAAACTTGTAAATTGTAGTATACTGGAATTCCCAAAATCCAAATGAATTTTCAAGTCTTGAAACAGGAAGCAGCGATATTGAGCATTACCTTTGTTGTTCCACGTTGAGCAAAGAAAATATGAACCAAACTCTTGCAAGTATCCCCATGTAGAAGTACTTGAAATGCTTCAGCTTCCTGGGAAAATGAGTCATCCACTAACATTATGTGTTGTTTGATTAACTGGAGTAAAAGTAAACAAGAATCTAAGACAGATAAGTACCTTAAGCAGACCAGCACGAGGGCCTGAAACAATACCTTCCTCAATGACATCAATGCAAAGCAATGGATGTGTGAGATTTGGAGCTTGTTTACGAGTTTGAGCTCGAGCAAACTTTAATATTTCCCTTGCCTCAGCAAGAGGTTCTATCTTATCAGTCTTATAAAGGCTAGCAACCCAAGGTTTTTTGCGTTCCGCAATTTCTAGTGCCCAGCGACGAGCAGAAGCTAGTAGCTGATTTGGTGGAACTATTGCATCCACAAGACCCAAATTAAGAGCTTCTTCCCCTTTTACAGGCTTTGATGTCTACAGTCAAGAGAAGACAAATATGAACCACACAACTTTCCAGAGAGATTGCCAGAAAATTGAGAGGGCAAGGTATATAGTCTACCAGCATCATTTCAAGGGACTTAGCAAGACCCACAAGGCGAGGAAGGCGCTGCGTTCCTGTGATAGTATAGAACTATTATCACTACAGACAGACTATATTTGATCTTTGACAATTTAAGCTCTACTGCTAACAACTAATGTACAAGGGAACACTGTAAATGCCCAAACTGTTAGGCCATACCTCCAAAACCAGGAAGTATACCAAGCTGCAGCTCAGGTAAGCCTAATTGTGCATTAGAAGTAGATATACGTGCATGGCAAGCCTGTAAGAAAGAAAATAATAATCAGCTCATGGAAATCTGTGTAAATTGCATTAAACAAAAACGCCTAGCAGCATTTACATACCATTGCAACCTCTAGTCCTCCACCTAAGGCAAGGCCATCAATAGCAGCAACAGATGGCTTCCTGGCAGCTGGAAGCAAAGGAGATCTAATGAACAACAAAGCACAAGGATTCTATGAAAAAAGTGTAACCAAACTGAATAATGTGAAGACCATACCTTCCAGCGTATCACTGAGAATTTCAATTCCTACATAACCAGGTTTAGGCGCCGGCACTAAGAAGGAAGCAACCTCAAGTTAGTGAAGAGCTGAATACACACTACAAAAGTATAACAGAACAAATAGACAAAGGATACCTCGGCCTTCTTGAATTGCACCGAAAGCTGTGATGTCAAACCCCCCAGAGAATTTCCCATTTGAACCTGCTCAAGCATCACAAAGTTTTAGTTTTGGAACTTTCGGATACCCACAGTGCTTATAACAATCAAATGTTTCGACTTTCACCTATAATGACAATTGCCTTTACATCATCCCTCTTCAAAGCTTCTTCGAAACTCTCTTTTAAGCTGTCCAATACTGAAAAAGAACAAAGTTAAGTCTTTCTCAGATGCCTGACTGATACACATAAAACTAAGACTCAAAAAAGTAAAAGCCATCACTTGGAAATGCAATTGCAAGAACTTTCTAGAAGATGTAATGATGTGGGGCAAAATGTACACAGGTTTGCTAAACTGTAAACACAGTGCACAGACATGAGTACAGCAACAACAACACCCAACTAAGCATTTGTCCCACTACGCAGGGTCAGCTATATGGAGCATATCTCGCCATCGTGTACAGTCAAGATATAATTCATATAGTCGACCCAGTAGTACGACTAAACTTAAATCCTTAAAAAATAACCAAGAAGAATAACCCAAAATTATCTACCAAATGCATTACACAGTACAGTGGATTAGCAATTTAGCAAGGTAATGGTTCTATTAGAGTTATAGCAGTATAAACACCCTAAACTTATCTCAAACTCTGAGGCCAAACTCAAACGCAGTTTTCAATTATTCATGAAACAAGTATGATTCCTCGTGATCATAAACCGACAGTAAGTGCAAACTAGTATCAGTCTAGCAACTTCTAAGAAAACAAAACATACAAAACAATCCAAACAAGTAAAAAAAGACTCAAATCCGCAACCATAGGTTGATTTTAGGGACAACCCAGAAATAAATCCCCACAAATTAAACCAACTAGAAGGATCAAGTCGGACATAATTTACAACTTATGCTAAACAAGCTTCCAAACTCAATCACATAAAGACTCAAACTTTGAAGCAAGAAACAAGAACCGGGAAGTGAGATTTTAAGATCCAAAAGGAAGAATCGTATTACCATCCAAAGAAAGGGAATTAACAGGAGGATTAATGATGGTGATCACCGCCACCCCATCAGCTCCAACCTCAATGGTTGTTCTTCCCTTCGGGTTCCTGCTACTCATTTTTTCTTCTTTCTCCAACAAAATATGATCCTGTCACTCCAAATAAAGCTCGAAAAAAAAACCCAGAAATTTTCTCCAAGAAGCGATGAGAATGGAAATGGGATACGTGGGGATTTTATGGTAACGTGAAAGCCGAACGGTATTTTGTGTATTTATTAGTCCAATTTTAGGAGTCGTGTGGGCACTGAAAACATAGTGACGTGAAGGTTGTTCTGTAAGGTAGCTCAGGCAATGTTTATGGATTAGATAACGATGTTTTTTCTTCTTTTGTCTTTTTTTTTTATTTTTTTCCAAAAAAGATATTATTTTTATTATCTAATCCATTACATTAGAATAATCAACTTTTAAAAAATTTCCTCTTCTATCGTTACTAAGATAATTTGCGTGATCTACCGTTAATTCATACTTAAAAAGTAATGATATGAATGGAATCAATAATGTCTAATTAATTATTTTAAACGTTATACATTGGCATCGATATAAACTATACATATATGAAAGTTGATTTTTCTAGTTAAACGGATGAAGTATTTATTTTCTTACATCCATGATATTCTTTTAGTTTTTATTTAACGTTTCTATTATTGACTTTTTAGCTTCTAGAAATTGAGTTACACATTCCAATGCTGGATTTTTTATTTTTTTTTTTTTTTTCTTTTGTAGTTGATGTGTGTTTCTTCGGTCTTCTCTGTTTCTAAAGTATCCTCCTTGTGTAATGTGTCTTTAGATATTAAGGGCAATTATGTAATTTTCTATTTGTCCTTTCACTCTTCATTTCTACACAATCACTATCATATATTTCATCCGTGGTATTAAAATAGTCCATTTCTAAATTATACATTATTAGTCATAACAGTTATATTATTGGAATTTTTTAATAGAACGAATGTAATTATAAAAGAGACTAATGTCTGAATATAAAAACAATGATCTTGAATGTAACGACATAATAGTTCCATAACCAAACTGTAGATTTACCCTAAAATATACTATAGAAATTTCAGAAATGATATGATAAGGAATGATATAAAATAGTATAGTAGTAGAGTAGAGTGTATGTATGGGCATTGAGGGTGGTATTCCCTATGTTCACGCATCTCTATGTTCCTTGTTTTTTTTTTAAAATAAATGTTATTAGATTATAAAAAAAAAATCTATTTTATTTTTATTTATCTTTGCATTTAAAATATAGTACTAATAAGAAACTATTATGTTTATTATAAATAATATTAAAATTAATTAAATACTTTCTAAATTATATGTCTATAAGTAAATGTATAAATGTCATTTAATGTGAGATGTAGGAAGAGTGAGCCCAAATTTTACATTACCCAAGTTACATTGATTGACCATTGTTCTGGAATCGTCGGTTACGGTTCCGAAATCGTCCCGTCGGTTCCGATTCCATGAAAAGTGGAACCAGAACCTTGGGGGACGGTTCCAGAACAGCCGATTTTCGATTATGCCACGGTTCCGATTCCATCACGATTTCAATTCCGTTACAACCGAAGCAATTTTAGTAATTAGTTTATATTTATACATACTTTAATTTAATTTAATGATTATTTATATTAATAATATATGTAATATAAATTATACAATTAGGATATAAATTACTATAAATATAGGTAGTGTAAAATAATTATCTATTTTATATATAAATAAACATATAATATAATAATAACAAGTAAATAATAACAAAAGAAGACTAACTGAAGTGGTTAATGAGTTTTCCTTAAGGTTTCTTAGGTATGGGTTCAAATCCATGCATACAATTTTACAAACTCAATATTATTTTAACTACTTTAAGTGGGAATCGCCGGTTCCCGGTCCTTCATAAGGAGGAACCGGAACCGTAACCGCCTAGCACGGTTCCGATTCCAGTTATAGAACCGTGGGCCACGATTTCGGTTCTAGTTTCAAAACTGCCGATCCGATTCCTAGTCGGTTCCGGTTCAATTATATGAAAGTGACGGCCTCCTTTTTTTTCATAACTTTTACGAAAAATGGTATAAAAGTATATTAATGGCACTAAAAATTGTCCAATAATGATTGAGTAAAAGTGACGCCCTCGTTTCATTTTATTAGCTCATTTTATACATATTTTTTTAATAAAAATTTGACATTTTCGATATAAATGAGTAATTTGTCCGTTTTAAGTTTGATATCTCCCTTGTTTTGTCGCAAAATATTCCACTTTTTATAGTCACATAATTGCAAGTAAAGACAATTCAAGAAACCACATCTACCATATCCCCCTCAAGATTGGAGAATAGAAATATAATAAAGGCAAAAAAAAATGTAGTTGCAAATCCCTCTTGTGGTCATTTGGATAAAAACTAGTAACTTATAAAGTTTGCCCTCTATGGCACAATTCGAGTTGTCAGCCTAAGAGAGAATAAAAAAACTTGACTCGTCATAAACGATCTTTCTCAAACACGATTAAAATTGTCATTTTACTTGAAACCAACAATTGTGCCCTCTTTGTGAGCCCTTTGTTAATGTATTCTTTTCAGTTCATGGGGTATTTACCTCGTAAATATTGGGTTTATTATTTCAAGTATTTCATCCATTAATTATGAATTATTTGTGTGAAGTGTCAATTTTGTACCTTTAGTAACCATTTCAATGTTTACTATGCCTTTAGTCGTTCTTAACGATCCGTTTTACTTTATATGTTCTATTAGATGAGTCCACTTTCTAATACTGTTTTCATATAACAAACCATCTTTCCTAAAGTAGAACGGGGAGAGTATAGTTTAGTGTGAATTACAAAAAAACCTTGAGGTTTGTTTACATTATTAATTACATGATTAGACAAAATTTTATGCACGTTTAGGGGAGGTTTTGTAATTTTGGAAATATTATGGGATATTTAGTAATTTTGATAAACCTCACAAGTATTTTGAAATTTACCTTATAATTTAATTTCATAAACTTTCCCGCCAGATTTCCCACCTAAAATCCACCGCGCAGTCACAAACGACCGCGCATCGCCCACAATGATCCCGTCCACCTCCACTGCCACCGCCGCCCACCCTCCACCGCCACCACTAACCGACGCCGACATCATCCTTCTAGCTCAACAACGCCACCACTCTTCCCAAACCACCACCACCACCACAGCACCCCTTCCACTCCCGCCGTTCCTTCTCTCAGAAACCTCCCATCAAACACTCCTCTCCTACCTCCATACTCGAGCCGCCACTTCTCCCGACCCCTCTTCGGCAGTCTCCGAATACGCCTCCGCCCTCATCCATGTCTCCTTTTTACACCATTCCCTCTCTTCTCTCCTAGCTGCCCTTCTTCACTCCTATGCTTCTCTCTTCACTGCCCGCAAAATCCCTCATGACCGCTTTTCCCTTTCCACCATCCAACTTTTTGCAGCTCACCTCGAGGCCGTCCCAATTCCAAAATTAACCTCTGTTATTGATACCATTACCTCCTATCTTCCACAAATTACCGATTCCGAAGATGCCCAGATGCTAATTCTCCTCCCAAAGTGTCTTGAATTAATTAGAATTTCAAACGAGATTGAAAAACCCCACGGTTATATAAATTCAGTTGTTGATACTCTGATTAAATGTAAGTGGAGCCAGGCGTTGTTGGTGAAAATGGTTGAAATGATTAGGGAGTGCTCTTTTATAAGTAAGGAGAGAAGACGAGATATTCTGGCTAAAATTTTTGATGGGATGAGAGGTGTGGAGTTGCAGGATTTGCCAGGCTTGGTCTATCAACTGCTGGTTTTGGCATCTAAGGGGTTTAGTAAGAAGGAAGTGATTGAAGGGATTGTGATGTACTTTGGTGATGAATTTCAGGGGAAGAAGGGCAGCTTAATAGTAAAACAAGTTGAAGGGACCGTTCTGCTCCATGTGAATTTTGCAGTGAAGCAGGACCCTTCATTGGGGCAGGAGGTTTTGGGGCTGGTTAAGTCCGACTCTAGGGCATTTAATCATTTTACAGTTGCTGTGCTGTTGTCAGTTGCTAGAGTTAGGAGATTCTGTGAGAGTTCCATTGGGATCTTGAAAACTGCTTTAGTTTCTGCTTATAAAGACTACACGTTTGCCAAGTTAGTATACTTTTTGGTCACTTATTTTGTTATGTTTGATCTTTGTTTTACACAAGTCTACTGATAAATTGTGAACGGATAAACTTTTGTGCCCTTGTTTGACATAGTTTACCATGAGCTTGAGTAGGAATTAATGTTCCATGTACAGTTTGAGAACCATGTTACTATAGAACAGCCTACTGTTGGACTAATCGGATTCGGTTTTTAATTTTTTAATTTCATTTATGAAGCTGGGAAGGTGACTTAATAACACCAATCTGGACCTGTCTTTGAGCTCCTTGCCTATGTATTTTCTTGGTTTGTGGCATGTTGAACTTTTAAGCATCGTGTTCATGATTTTTAGTATTTTCGTTCATCTAGGTAAGTCTAAATCATGTAAAGTTTCACTTTGATATTTCAGAGGGTGCAAGTGGCTACCTGATGATCTGAAGGAAGAGTACCTGCAGATTGCTCAAGTGATGGAGAAAGCTATTATAAGAGCTGTAACTTTCCCTTGCTTTTCTCTGCTGATTTTCAAACTCTAAGTTTCTCAGTTCCCAAATAAATGAAAGAAATGAAACTAGATGCCTGTATTTCATGAGTGCAAGTTAAAGTCAAATGCTTGCTCACATACTCGTTTACGGATGCAGCCGTCATAGTTTAATGAAGAAATAATTATTCTTGAGCCCTCCTGCAGTTGGTGCATAAAAACCTTGCAAATTATGCCATCATTGGAAAATATGAGGGGAGAGACAGGACTGCTGCTGGCAGAATAACCTCAAGTCTCAAGTAGTTGAAATTCATGGATGATTTAGTATAACAATGATGTCTATTTAGCAGCACTACCCCCGGTGTTTATTCAGTTACTTCCTGTCTTGTAATGTGGGCTTCTTTATCTTTATTTTAGGTTGTTCATCATTGTACTAATCCTTTTTTCTTTCTTTCTTTTTCCGGTTGCTTTTTCTCTTTTTTAATGGTCACAGATCAATGAAAGCAATTATGGAAGAGAGCATATCGTTCCAAGCATTGTACAATTAGGTTTTGGATTGCATGAAGGAGTAGAAGAGGGAAGCAACAAAGAACTTGGCAAGGCTGATGGTCTGTTGGGTGCAGAGGAGCTAGGTAGTCAAATGTTGAAAAGTTCATTTGAGGTTCATGAAATGGCGAGAAAGGAGGTCAGCTCGGAGACTTTTGTGTCATGTGAAATTAATAACATTTTTCTCAAAAAGAAAAAGGAAAGAAAAGCAATTACATAATTGCTTGGTGTTAATGTGAATGAGAAAATTTTGCCGCTGGAAATGGAAGTCCAAATTTCTTTATTTTCCGTATGTTCATAGAGTTGATAGAAGGTTAAATTAATTTGTGAAAGAAGATGTACAAGCTATGTTTATGACTTGTCCAGAAGCTTGTGAGTTGGTTGCAGTAAAAAGTAGATAAATTGAGCAAAAACTTTAACTGTTTATGTGATTTCAGTGTCTTTTAATTTGATCCAGTGCTTCTGGATTTACTTCTAGGGCATTGCATAAACTGATTTTCTTGTTTCAACAAATACATCTGCACCTTTATCTTGCCCTTGTATGATCAGTTTACCTTTATTGAAAGCTTCTGTCTAGTGCATGTTAATCATGTATTTACTATCCCTCAGACGGAATATTTTTCTTGTGTAGATAATTGAGCAATGCAAACTTCGCATCCTCTCTTTGAAGCCGGAGCAAGCCTCGCCAGTTTTAAGGTAACAAAAGCTCCTCTGACATTGCGTTTTTGTGTAGCCTGAAGGAGCTTGATAATTCCTGTGCTCGTTTACTTCTCTTGTAGATTGCTTGGACATTTAATTAAGGGCCATCCAACCCAAATGTTGGATTATGTTGCTCATCTGAAGGAATTGTTGGATTATTTCACATTTACTGATGCCAAGGTTTCCTCACAACTAGTAGATATTCTACTGCCTCTTACAAAATTCAGCCCTGATCTTCAGGTACTCATTTTGTCAGCGCTGAATTATGTCATTTTTTGATGAGCTAGTGCCTATAAGAGAATACTAACATGAATGTTTTTAGGCAATTCAAATAAGCTACTACTTGTAGTGTCCTTGAATAAAATTAACTTGAATTTCACGAAGAACTCCATTTCCTGGACATGAGAAATTAATAAGGAAGATCCTGAGATTTGATACTCCTATATCATTTGCTTTTGCAACTTAGACAAAAATAGTAATTTATTTGCATTTCAATCCTTAAAATTCAGCTTTGGTACGTAAAAAGCTTACCATAATCTCTGTCCTTACTTGCTATCTTTGTTTTCTTACAATTTCGTTTGTTCTCTTGTACTATTCAGGATTATATGGTTTTAGTCTTAAGAAAGGCTATGTTCCGAAGAGAAGATTCAGTACGTCTTGCTGCAACCAATTCCACAATTAATCTGATATTAGCAGAAAAACAACGTAAAAAAGATGGACCATTTTCTTTTCAAGAATCAAGCAGTCAAGCTAGTTGCAGCCAACAGGCTGAGATACCCTGCTTTACTGGGGCTGGTCTTTTCCAAGAACTCAGTGGTTTGTTGCGGAGATGCCTCTACCAGCAGGTATATATAATTTTTTGTTGCCTTACTTCTGTTCTCCATATCATTGTCAAATGAGAAGCCAATGATCACTGACGCTTTTTCAGAGGGTGAAACTTATAGGTCTTTCACTACTTTTTGCCCATTGTTGTTACAGGCAAAAGTCAGAGAGCTTCTGTATCACGGACTTGTAAAGCTTGTATTAGTGGATCCTTTGGTTGCTGGTTCTGTTTTTGATTTTCTCTTACCTCACTTCCTACGATACTTCAGAGAGGTACTTATACAGATGGGTAAAAGATTGAAAGTTTGATCCTATATTTTGTTTATGTAATCCCAAAAATAAGGTGTGGAGTCATTTTCTGAGTATATTCACGAGGAAATTATACTTGAGAATTTTCTTTTCAGGATGCAGAGATTCCACTGGACATTACTAATTGTCTTAAATCAGATAGTGGCAAGGTTCATATTGAAGAGCCGTTAGATTCTCTTCTCTCTTGCATATCTTGGATTCTTCTTCTCCAGCCTCAAGATAAAGCTGGTCAGACTAGAGATTCATGGGCTAGTTTTGGTTTCTCTCTCACACAGGAGAACGAGGTACTGCCAATAAATTATTGTAAGTTTGTTATGTGAATAGAATAGCACTATAATGACTTGAGAAGTCTATATCGAATTGATGCAGGCTGGACGAACTATCTCGGGAGAGGCATTCTCTAATGCTTTATCAAAGATTCGGAAGTTCCTAAGGAATGCGAATTTGAAAGGTTTAATAACTCTTGTTTGAATCATAAGCTAATCTTACAACAAGTTGGTTCAAGATGGTTGATGAATATCTTTATTAGTTGTTATTTCAGAAGAAGTTATGGGGTGATCCATGCATACGCAGGCAAAAGTTGTATCTTAAAAAATCTTGGTTTAATCTGAAAATGTGATTCTCTAATTCTTTTACCTTATATCCTGTACTGGAAACCCTTTTTTTTTTATTTTTTATATAATTTTTATTATATACTTATTGTATTGCTGTTGTCAGATCAGGCTTACTGGGTAAAGCAGACAATGCAGAAACATGCACTTCTGAAGAAAAAAATAGTAGTTGCAATGCTGTAGTATTGTTAGGATTGTTGAGGTAGTATTGAATATCATTATCAATGAGCTGGAGAAAGCAACTGACTTGAAGAAAGTGGAATTGCAGAAGGAGCTTCTGGATTTTGTTGGTATATATGGTTTTCTGGAAAAGTTTACATGCACTTCCAGGCGGGGTAGTGAATCGAGACAAACTGTACGATCTACTGCTAGCGACTCAATTGATAAGTTCAACTCAAGTGCTATTCCTCTATTGGCAACTTCAAGCATATATTGGCTATTACAGAAGGCACCAGAACAATGGCAGTTTGATTGTTCTACTGCTGATACAACTTCCCAGAACCATAGTCAGTTGCCCTCCTGTAAGTCCTTAGGTGGGCATTCTAAAATGGTTTTCTTTATGTTGAACATTTGCCTACGTCAATTAACATCATTACCATCTGCGGGAGGAGAAGATCCATTAAAGATGCTGGTCTATGGGGAAGTCAAGATGTTGGGGGCTCCTTTGCTGAAACTGGTTTGGTTGCTGAAATCAGTTCTGGAGGGTCAGACAAATCAGAAAAAGAACGAGAGCAAGGGGAAGAAGATAGATGATAAAAAAGAACATATACATTTAGCTTTGATGTGCTTGAAGAAACTGATAGCAGTAACTTTGTGTAGCTCTGGAATCAGTGGGTTAATAGACAATATGATGTCACTCTCTGAAATCGAGCAGGCACCAAGTGATGTTCTGGATTCTGACAGAACAAGTGAATTAGCTGATGACCTAGTTGATCAAGGTTCGAGGAGCGAAGAAATGTTCATAAAAAAGTGCATGATGCCTTTGCTTATGGGATTTCTTAAAGATTCTTTATTCCGTGAAGCTGAGGTAGATGAATCCTTTACTGTTCCTTAACTATCAGTTTTATCAGCAAGAAGTCAAGCTTGGCTTCTTTCAACTAATTTCATTCTGTCTCTTACCTTATTTTCCCCCTCTATTTACCATGATCTGTGGCTTTCTTTTTGGGTTGCATGTGCTTGTTTCATTAGCTTCTTAGGCTAAGAAAAAATTACACTATGGTATTTTTGAATCTAAAGTAGAATTTTGGTCAAAGAGGTTCTGGTTTTTTCTCTCTTGTACCTTTTGATGCTTGAATCCAAACTTACTGTGAGAACTCATTGGATTCACATTGCAATTCTTGCCTTCTGCCTGTACATGTGCCCCCTCTTGAGCATTTAGTTCTTATACTTGAGATGAATACGGAAGAATAAGTAAACTTGAAAGTTTTTTTTTTTTTTTGCTATTTAAGCGTTCTCACACATCTAAGCGAATTTTGATATGAACTAGTGATGGTGTGTCCTGTAGTTGAAACTAATTGTTGTGATTGTGAGAGTCTTAGAACTTGTTTCTGCAGAGAAAAATTGATGCGCTTCGTCTGTCATTAGAAGTAATTTCTAATTTCATTTACTCCGGCTTTTTTCTGAACTAAACTATAGCAAAACTTCCATTTCCCAGGTTGTCTGTGACATAATAATGATGATTGGAAACCAAATGCCTGTGGATCGTCGGGGTCTGTTGGAGCATGGATACTAGGCATCTGCAAAAGCAATCATATTCAAAATCCAAAGCTTGCTAGAAGTTTGGTCTCTCTGACTGTTTCCTTGAGCTTACCTCCAAATGACTTGATAATTTCTGAAGATTTAGCATCAGAACTTCTCAAAGTAGTGGGATCAGACGCTATGGAACCAGTAGATGTGGCTGAGAGGTTCAATGTTCTAAATAAAGCAACTTATGCTGCAATAGCCTCTTCCATACTGCAGCTTGTTGAGTCAAATTTAACAGACATGGACTCTGTCATAATTAAACTGATAGCATACTCTACAGCCGCAAAGAAAGGCGTATCCCTCGATCCTAACCGAAAGATTGGTCCTCGATTGGCATTGGAGGAGTCTCTCTATTCCAGAATGGAAGCAGTTGTGAAGGTCTTGTCTTATTTTGTATTGATGAACCTCAAGGGTAAGCGAAGAACTGTTCTTGATGTATCGGTAATCTATTCTTTTCGCGGCATTAACTTGATTTACTTGTTCAACATTCTGCAGATCCCCATGCAGAACATTTCTTGAGATTGTCTGGAAAACTCTACAAGGATTTAGCCAGAGTTGCAAAGCTTCAAATAGCCTCCAAAGGTTGCAAGCAAGCTCTACCAAGCCTCAAGTATCAGAAACTGGTGGAAATAGCCTGCAGGCAGCTGACAGCTCCACTCTATAAGTTCATGGACTTTCTGCAAAAGGTAAATGTAGCATTAAAACTTTAAGGAGCCTTCCATTTGATGAGTTTAAAGAAGAAGAAGAAGAAGACGGAGGAGGAAGAAGAAGAAGAAGAACGGGTCGAGGAAGAAGAAGAAGAGGAGGAGGCGGTGGTGGGTTGCAAGCAGAGGAGGGTGGCGGCGGCGGCAGTGTGGGTTAAGAAATTGGTCTTAGTTTGGGGTTAAGAAATGAGTAAAAAAACATTGGGTTGGTTTTAATTTTGGGGTTGAACCCACAAAAAGGGCCAAACCAGGTCTGAGAATCCACAAAAGAACATGCCCTAAAAGTAAGAGTAACATTCCAACTTTGACACCACGTAACATTACAATATTTAGATGCGCGTATAAATAAACAAATATATAAATTCATCCCATGTGGCCCATGGATCTAGCAAATAATTATTTTAGCCCGCGAGCTTGGAAGGTGGGACCGTTTGAGATTTTATTGGGCCACAGACAAAAGGTTTTTGGGGCTGGTCCAAAACCAATGTGCCGTTCACGGGAAGCTGTTGCAAAATAATTAGACCAATAAAACTTATTAGGGAAACTATTGGGCCGTTCTTAGGAAGCTGTTGGGCCTGCACACAAAAAAAAAATCGAACAAATAACCTTCGTAAGGCCCGTCCGTTTGGGAAGAAAAAGGCTTACCTGTCATGAATTTGGGAGAAATAATCTCAAAAGCTAAATTATGCGGGAAAGAATACCAATTTCAATTTATGTCACACATGAAAGTCATGCCCCACTCTAGCCTCATAGATCGCCCCTTCCATCCACCGGCGGTTCACTCTGAGCAGCCCACCTGTAGCCTCATAGGTTTGCCCCTCTGCAATGTGAACAAAGCATGAAGTTGTCTCTAATACTATTTATCATGAACTTAGGGAGAATAAGAGATTCAAGTTCAATTTATACCACTCATGGAAGTCTCATAAATTCCATGTGGGTTACATAATTCATGACATTACTATACTCAACCGTCAAACTATAGAGTAGTACCCTAGTACCCACTCGGGCCATCCCCTTGGTCCGGCTCAAAGTAGGCTGGCAAATGTCAATTGCAAGCCCAATATCACAGTATTATATACAAACACGATTTTTTTAAGTTAAACTCACAATGTAAAAGTAATACTTCAACACAATAAGTGTCATTTTAAAGAGTACTATTTGTCTCAATAGGCAAAACTACCATATTCATTTGACTCATTTAAATCAATGGAAGTAGTGTTGTTTAAAAGAAATCCAATGCAAACTCATAAAAGCATGTTAGATACACTTACACATGGAATATGAATAACCTCAACCACCATGTACTAAGGGCATATTTCAATGGTGCACTTCTAGTGCCTTTAAAACAACTTTTAAATATGCTATTACGAGAGATCCACTAAATTACAACGTTGGATCCCATCCTTTTGAGACAAAAGGACTTTCATATCTTTTCTCCTATATAGAAATGGTTAATTAAAATAATTTAAAATAAAATTAAAAAAAACCCCAACCACCCCAAACTCATCTTCATCACATATAACTTGAAATTACACCAACCCTAATAAATGCTGCTAGCTCTAAGCACTAATGTCCAAAACCACCACATTATTGGACCTCCTTTTTAGCCTTCCCAACTCTAAATATGCAAACCTCATTATTAATCGATTTTGGTACCATTTAAATGATCTCAAACTCTAACCTTTAGATATTGTTCCAATTTGAGAGTTATACTATAGTTCAATATGAAAATTACTTCCTTAAAATGTAACGGTATTTATTACTAACAAAAATCATATCGTTATACCTTTTCGTTCCATATAAACAATCATGTTTCAAGTTACACATAACGACTCATAAACAATTGTATTCTTAGACTATTTTAATCAGGTTGATGGAGTAAATAATACATAGTCACAAAAAAGTTTTTTATTTCATTGATACTGATTTTTCCCCTCAAAATTACAAAAAATAAAGACCATTTTCTCTAACTTCCATAAGTAGAGAACAAACTTGGTAGTTTATTTACTTGAAAAAATTGGTCGAAACATGTTTCAAGTAACTTTCAAAGAAAGAGAAGTTACCAATTTCATTTTCTTTATAGAAAAATGTTTAGACTAACTTATATAAATAAATAAAAAAATGAAACTACCAACTTCGCTTTTTCTACTTACGGAAGTCAGATAATAGAGTCTCTATTTTTGTAATTTTAGTGGAAAAAAATCTTTATTAATAATATTTAAAAAAAACTCGTCATAATAATACTAGTGATTTTTTGTTTCAAATAACATAAAAAAAAATATGAGTAGAAACTAGAAAGTGTCAATATTATTCATTTATTAATTTTTAAATTAAAAAAAAGAAGTAAAATGGCATATGGGAATAAATAATCAAATGAGGTAAGGTCAAATATAGAAGTCCATTTCCCAATATAACTCTCTCCCTCCTTCTCCATCACTCATACTCTCTACTCTTCTTAGCTAAAAGAACTTCCAAGAACAATTCTTCATTGTCTCTCTCCATCTCTGAAGAAGAGAGAAAATGGTGAACCCAATCCCAACCGGCCTCCTCCTGATCTCCGCCGCCGTATTCTTCACCGCAATGCTTCTGTCATCTCCGGCGGTGGACGGAGCCAGCGGGGCCCACGACCTGGGCTTCTACTTCCCATCCTCTGCCTCCGGGTCCTGCAATGCCGGCTCCTCAATTGAGGACTGCATGATGAGCGCAGCTGACGAGGTGGAGGACGGCGACGACTTCGACATTGACGGTGTCGGGGAAGAAGGGATGCCGGAGATGGACTCGGAGAGCAACCGGCGGGTGTTGTATTGGCGAAGGAGGTACATAAGCTACGGTGCCCTGCTACGAGACAGAGTGCCCTGTTCTCGACGAGGCTACTCTTACTACAACTGCCGACCAGGGACGCCGGTGAACCCCTATGTCCGAGGTTGCAACGCCATCACTCGGTGCCGGAGCTTCTAGATTCAGAAACATTGTCTTCTTCTGTTCTGGGTTTCCATGTAAATGTTGAATGGTCGGAGTGTTGCTGAAGGATTTCATTGAATTTCGCCGTTCCGGCGAAGCAAGAAATGAGCAATTTTATTGTACTAGTCTCTTCTTCTACTAAAACTACTACTAGTGTTTTTTTTTTTTTTTTTTTTTTCCAGATTTTTGAATTGGTAAATTCGAATTTATCTTGCTTTTTCTTCTTGATGATTTTGATGGGATTGTTTGTTTTTCTTCATTCTACGTTTGTTAGTGGGTTCTTTTGGGACCAATTTTAGTTGGAAAATCATACGTTATAAGATCGATCGTTCACGAAATGCAGTATTATTTGGGGAAGAACATGAGAAAGCAGAATCTGCTTTGCTTTTTTTGGCTAATCTGTTATGGATAAAAAGTATGGTTCAATTGTACCCACAATCCCACTTCCACCAAGTTGGATGCTTTGAGTTGTAGCCTAATGTAAATGACCATTTGGAAGAATAGAAACAAAAGAGAAATGGGTCCAAATTAGTGTGTCAATTGCACAAAAACCGAATCATTTTTCAATTTAAAACACGACCCGATTATCATTCTGATTCTTGATCCGATTGCCATCCTTAAGACGCTATTCTTGATGATTTATAACACGATCCATCCTTAAGAAACGATTCTTGATTACCATCCTTAAGAAGCAATTCTTGATGATTTCTAGCACGGATCCATTCTTAAGAAACGATTCTTGATAGTTTCTAACATGATATGATAATCTAGATCGATTGTCATTCTCAAAAGACAATTTTTTGACAATTTCCATTACTCAATATAAAAATCTCAATTCAACTTACCATTAATCAACCCGAAAAACAATATTTTATATAAAATTCGCAAGCTGGAAGTGGAAAACAGTAGTCACCTCGGACGAATGGCGTCATCGAATGGGCAAATTTTGCACACTTCACCGACAAACTTACGTCTTCCGCAAAAATGAAACCACAAACACACAGAAACAGACACAGTTGTATTATTTGAAATGGAAGCAAACATGGTCGTTTTCAAACTTTTAAGAAAAGGCAACACAAATCACGGATTCAACTAGTGACTTTCACATGCTCTCAGTTTTCAGGCATTCATTTCAGGACCCCTCCACAGGGCCACAACTACTCTTTACTAACAGCAAACTTAAACACAGCAACAACACATCATAAGCCGACAGACCTGGCAATTTACTCACAGTTTCAGACTTGGAGCTTCCTGTATAATAAGATATTTTCGAATAAACCGGGCTTCTTACCGTCTCACTACAATCCCTTTTCGAGTTTCAGATGACTCATGAAGAGAGCAAAAGTTAAACACAAACTACAGCTTGCAATAAAGATTCAGTTACAGAACTCAATATTTGATGTTGCTTCCCACAAAACACTCACACAACATCGAATGGCCTAAGTTAAGCGGAATCATCGCCTGGCTTTGCTTCGTCCTTTGGCTTCAAGGCTGTTGAGGGAGATGGAGTGCCATCTTGACCCATCTCAGCTCTAAGATCGTTGATGCTTTGTTCCAATTCATCAATTCGGTTTCCCATCTCGTCAAGTGGATGCATGGTTAAGGAAAAATGCACGCAATGTATGTACTTCAAACTCAGAGGACACGACTATAAATATATCATATGCAATCAAATTTACAGCATTTAATTTACAATGTTAATGACATCAATTTACATTTTGTAATTCCACTTCTATGTTTATATTTTCCTTTGTAAACTAATCGTACAATCAACATCATCCCCAACTAAAAAGAGTTTTTAATCAGCCTTTAAGTTAAGAGACCCATCCACCACTCTCAACCCCCCCCAAAACCCGATGTTGCCAAAAGTCAGATGCTTACAGCTACCTTAATGGTAAACATGAATATATAACCTTGAAGAGTATTATTATGACAAGACATGTTTAGCATAATACAAAATTGGACAGTGATAAAGTTAAAAAAAGTCTTAAACTGCACTTTTAACTTTATCCTTTACTTCTCATCAAGCTTGATAGAGATGTTTCCACTCGAATATCACAAGTCACTGGTGCTAATATCACAAAAGGATGATGTTATGTGCTATAATTTAGGACCTGTTCTTTACCGAAAGTTTGAGTTTTATTTTTTGGAAAATAGTTTTCTAATGTAAAAAGTGTATTGAAAATGTAAAAAAGTGCTGAATAGTAAAAAGTTGTATTGGAAATGATGAAAGCTGATTATAATATATTAAATTTACTGTTGAAACCAAAACCAAAACGTAAAGAAAAGGCTCTTAGAAAGCATGCGGAGGTTTAATAAATTGGTTTCTAGTGTATAAGGCAACCAAATGTAAGCAAACAGCAGCTTACTTGTGCTGATGGTAAATTGTCGAAAGGATGAGCAAAACTAACTGGAAATTTAAATGCCATAGAAATTATAGGAATCAATCAAACACAATAAAATGGACTTCAATAACATGAAGGATATTCTTCGTAATGATTGAATCTGACATTGTCTGGAACCTAGATTGCTGAAAAATGAATAGTTGAATGAGTATCAGAGTATCAGACCAACACTTTGATTGTTGGTTAAAATTTGAAATTTAAGCAAAAGGAGCAAAAATCAAGAAAATGGATCAGAATCAGATAGAGCACATGCCATTAAAGTGAAAGAAGAGGAGCAGCAAAGATAAAGAAAGATTGCAGACATACCATTTGTTGAAGAAGATTTTGTACCTGAATGAAAAACAACATAATAAGAATTGTATGATACAACAAGACCACATCAAACAATGGGTCAAATAATAACCATCAGTGGCCATCTAAAGGCCATATATAGATTTGGAGACCAGAATGAATCACAGGATAATTACAATGTTCGAAAGTTGTTGCTACCCTAATATACCATCAACTATACTGAAAGAAAGCTTACAAAGGCAGTCATATCAGCAGTGCTCTGTTTTGTAGAGTCTCCATCATGCCCATCCTGCCAGCCAAGAAACATGCAGTTAGTCACTAGACATGAGGCACTATAACATGGTATCTGCCTTTCCTTACTATTAAACACATTGTAGATATGTTCTTTCTTCTAAAGTTCAAAATTCGATGCTATAAGAAAATGAAGTAAAACCAGCCAATGTATTAATCATCATAATGGGAAACTAGATCTATGATGAAATGAAGTTCTATATGCTAGTAAGTTATCATATAAGCATTCTAGTACAGTCAAGTTTATAGCAAAACGTACATCCTTGAGTTAAAACAGACAAACCACCCAATTATCAGATATTCACTTTCCTATTAGTGAATGTGCTTAACATGCCAGAAAAATAAAAGACATATCAATCTATTCATAGTTCCAACCAGAATCTTTATTTTAATAAATAAATAGAAGCTACAATAGAAACCCAATATCTGGGCTTTTGCAACCAGAAGCTATTCTCGTAAGCTAAACATTCAAACCCCAAGCATGATAACCTCCCTCAGGTGATACTACAAACAATATATCAGAGTACTAGTTTACCAGAATTTCAGTACTCCTTCATCTATTCACATTCACATCATACAATACTCGATCAACTTTCAGAAATGTTAACTAATCGGCTAACAAAATCAAACTCCAGAGTATTTCATCCCGAACATCACAAACCACTTCAAGACTTTAACTGTCAAAAATTAAAACAGAAAAAAGCCCTCTCTCTTTTCAAAAAGAGTCTTTATTACACCATACTTGTAACATTCTCTTCATCTTCTCTTTTCAAATAACCCAGTAAGCAATACAGAAATCACTGCCGAAAGGTACAAACAATTTCAAAATTCAATCGAAACCCTAAAACCGCAAAGCAGATTCAAATGATTATCTCAATACAACAGATCGGACGCCACGAATGACCGATTATAGGTATTCAGAAACAAATTTTGACTACTACATTACCATCTTTCCGGTTTCTCAGCGGCCAGTGTCAGAGAGAGAGAGAGAGTGAGATTCACTGTGAGCTCCGGTAGCTTTTTCGCTTTTCCAGAGCGGAAGAGAGATGTGGTGAGTTTGAATTTTGTAGGCGAACCCGCAAAATGCAAATGAAATTTCGCAAAGATAATTGAAATGACAAAATTCTCCTGACCAAGTAATTTTCTTTTTTGTTTTACATTTTATTTGAGTCGAACAATTTCCATTTTTAATTTTCTCATTTTCCTTTTTTTTAATTAAGCGGTGTAAATACAGAAAAAAGAAGTCAATGACTCGAGGGAAACGTAACGAGCCCTACCTTGTGTACAATTTTTTCCCCTCATTTTCCTCTCCGTATTTAATGAATGATTTGTTTCTCGAAGGGTGAATTACATTTACACCATGATGTTTGGGGTGACTACAAAATCAACCTGTTATTTGTGAAATTATAAAACAAAGCTTGTGCCCTTTAAAAATCTACAAAACGAAACATGTAAATAAATTAATGATCCCTCTGTCCCATTAAAGAAGTCAGCTGATATAACTATTATATGAGTCACATAATACATCTCGAAATGTAAGTCTTTATATGGGACGGAAGAAAGAGTAACAAGTATTAGTTTTGTTGAAAAGTTGTGATCGTCGAAAAATAACTTGTTTGTGTTTGAACTTCCACATTTTCTTTTCTTCTCTAGATTCAAGCATAACAACAAATATTTGAAGAGAGAAAAAGAAAGCTTTCAAGATTAGTTCTTACTATACATTCCCATAATAACTTTTGATCAATACTGCAATTTGTATCCATTTTATAAACAACATATCATATCAGAAGCACAGATTAGAAGAATGCGGTTTGAATCTTGAAAAAACACCAATCACACTCAATCATGAAAAAGAAGAAAAACACTCAGATTTTGCTTTTGAGTGCATCATTTTGAGTCCTGACATGGCCTCTGGTGATTTCCTTGATTGAGGTGCAGCCTGCAAGTTCCATGGCGAGTTGAAGTTCATCTTTAAGCATGTTAATCACCGTCCTCACCCCCGATTCGCCCCTTGCAGCCAAACCGAACAGAACCGGCCTCCCAATCTGCAGTACAAAGAATGCCAAAAATATATACTTATCAGACAACAGAAGACAGAACCAAAGTTAATTTTAGGTGTGTTAGCTAATCAAATCAAACTTTACCATGACAGCTTTTGCACCAAGGGCTAAGGCCTTGAATATGTCGGTTCCACGCCTCACGCCTCCATCAAGCAGAACCGGGATATTCCCTTGGACAGCATGAACCACCTGAAACAATGCAATGGGGAAAGCCACAGAAAGCCTTACTCCACATGGCTATGTATAATGTTGTTTCACTGAAGTTTTAAATAGCTTGATTTGCACATAATAGTTCAAAATTTGTTATCATGTATTCAACGAGTTCAGATTCTCTGTACTAGTTATTATGTGAGCGCTTATTTATAACTTTGCCTTTAAAGCTGTGTGCCTTGATGTTATTCAACAACCAAATGAAACACAAAGTATAAGCATATACTGCAGCTTGTCTGATGTTAACTGCAGGACATGGGTACCTCTTCTAAAACAGTAATGGTAGCTGGGGAATAGTCGAGCTGGCGACCTCCGTGATTAGAGACTACTATTCCATCAACTCCTACTTCTAAAGCTTTTATTGCTGCAACAATAACATGTATACAGTCATAAACAGAAGTGAAAAAGATTAGCAATGATTATTTTGGGTACTAACTGTCATATTGTATATAGATTGAGTTGCTAGGTAAACCTTACCATCTTCAGAGGTGAGTATACCCTTTATGAGAATGGGTAACTTCGTGATGGTCCTTAACCATACTATGTCCTGCAATCCGTGTGATGCACAAATGATGAATTAAAGAATATAATCAATTAACAAGATTCAAAGTTGCGCCCGATCAGTATGTTTAGACCGGGAAAGATACACGCAAGGTGTAATTATTCAAGAGAAAAGCATTTTATGACATGTAATTAGAATAGAGACATCAAGAATGCCTTCCAATGATACTACTCTAAATGATTATACAAGGTGAAATTAAACCAGGAAGGGTACCTTCCAAGAGAGAGAACTATCCAGAGTTGATGATGCATAAGCTTGAAGGTTCGAGCCATTTTCCTTCAATGAATAAAGGACTTCATTAAAGATAAAAATAACGGAAAAGCAGATAGACAGGCGCCTGCAACACCAAGTCCCTACTCCAGAAACAGAATATGCAAACTCACTTGTCGATTTCTAGGCTGTGGTTTCTACTTTATTGATCATTTGATTATTCTATGCCTTGCAAAATGGCATTTTCTTAACTACATTGAACTTTCAGCCATGGTAATTGTGGTTGAAGGTAAAAATCAGAATATTCTACTCTTTCTGAAGTAGTTCAGTTGCTTCTCATGTGAATTTGGTTGCTAACATTACTTACAGAGGGAACATTAGTCGAAATGAGACCCTCGATATTTTTCACTGGAGGCGCAATCATCCTGCAAGAGTTATTATCAAAACTTTATCCAAAGTATGAAAAACACGAAGCAAAGAACTATTTCAATGATTCTTGTAAAAATGGTACTGAAAAGGGATCCTATATAAGGTTACTTGTTCTTTATGTCTGCTTCTCTCCTTCCTAGTTTAGGGGTATCAGCAGTGAGAATTATCGCCTTGAATCCATTCCTTTCAGCTCTTTGTACTACAAGAGCAGATACATCTCGCCTTTTGTACACCTAATGGAAAATGAACACAATATTCAAATTCAACTCCTGCCAGAATCACTAAAGAAATAACAAGGATATAGAGAATAGAATGACAATGACAATATTAGTAGAGTATATACATAAAGTTGAAAGAAGCGAACAGCATTGCAGCTTGAAGCAACTTCCTCTAAACTGCAGGAGGACGAGAAGGACAAGGCCTGAATGTACAAGAAGTTAAAAATGCATTAATGAAAGTGCACAGATTGAAATTCATTAGTTCAGTCTCTTACAAAAAAACTGCACCATAATAGTGTCACATTCAGCTGCTGCTCTGGCCGTGGCGACTTCCCCTGATACAAAGTAACAGACACTAATCTACTGTCAAATAAGCAACACACAGAATTGCATGAGAATGCGGTGAACAAAAGAAACATACACACCTTGAGGGTGTGCCAGTTTATGAGAGCCAGTTGGGGCAATCATAATAGGTGATGAAGTTCTGTATTCCAATAGACTGGTTGACATGTCTATTTTGCTGACATCAATAAGAAGTCTAGGCAGAATACTGATAAAAAAGATACAAAACATGTCAAATACCTGTTCTACTGTACTCATTTGTTAACTATCCATTAATAATAACTGGTAAGTAAAGTATAACTTGCTTGATTCTACTAAATGCTGCAACATTTTCCTTCAGCGTTTGCTGGTCCTCGGCTCCTCCGGCGTAGTAATCATAGTACATCTTTGGAAGGGCTTTCCTTGCAAGTTCTTGAAACTCAGTGACATTTGTAGGTTCATCAGCCATGTATTCTGCCCTGCAGAAAGAAAGGTATATCTCTGTGTTCAGAATGCTAGATCTTTCTTTCCTGATGCAATAATAGGCCTCATGCTCATGGTATCATTATTCAAATTAGTGGACAAACATCATGAGAAACTCAATCATTAAGAAAAAAGATAGAAACCAAAATCAATTGGATCTTTATTATGCTCTTTTCTGAGTGATGGAGGGGTCATTTTCCGGTCCTCTTTTATATGTGGAAACTTTATGTCTTCATTCTAACATTTCTTGGGCGTGGTGATTCTGGATTTCATTTGGGACCAATTCTAATTGGAAATCCCACATTCGATTGAGCACAAAATCAAGTATTCTCTTGTGCAAGAATAAAATGAAAGCATGGTTCCATTGTTTCCCACCAAGTTGGATTCTTTGAAATGGAATCCCAAATGGCTAAACCATTTGAGAATAAAATATTAAATTTACCGTATAAACTAGAAACAAAACAGTGAAAATGAAGAGGGCCTAAAGGGCCTTGAATCTTGATTCTACCACATCTTCCTCAAAATAAAACCTCACAAACTTCCATTGGGAAAAAAAAAAATCATGCAAACATGGAAGTTCTCAGCTTTTCTCAAAAGGCCTCACAAATCTTTAAGTCCTAACAGTAACAGCAAAGTTATACCCAGCAACAGCATATGGTAGGCCGACAGAGCTGGGCTTCTTAGTTCTTACCAACTCATTAATGGCGATTTGGCTAATTAGTTTGGTAATCTGTCGCTTGCACGTGTACAAGTACACCCATCTACCACTACAGAGTAACATGGCACTAAAAAAGGGATCGAAGGTATAAGTCAAACCCTTTCAATATGGAAGTTTCTTACACTAAAACCATAGCCCCTTTTCAAGTTTCAGATCATTCTTGAAAACAGAAGAAGCTAAACACAAACAAGGAATGAAAATTGATACCATATGTCTGTGCGGAAGAAAAATCTGACCTTTTTCTCTCTTCTGAGCTTTTCAGTTCAGGAAATCAACAATGTTTCACCCCAATTGACTGTAGTCCCTTTTGATCTGAACAGAAAGAGACTTATCCAGAGAACCTAAATATTGTCAAATCAGAAGCTTGCTGCTCCTTTAATGGTGATAGCACACAACCTGGGACACCATTGTTATTGTGATAAATTGACAAGACAGAGCTTAATACATAATGCAAATTGGACTGTAACAAAGCAACTTTTTTCCATTACTTCTTCTCAACATGACTGAGAAAGATTTTTCTTTCAGTAATCATGCAACCTTAAGAGAGAAATGAAGATACAGAAATAGTTCAGAATGGTTGACCAGATTGTAATGAATCATGGGATGATTGCAATGTCCGAAAATTGTTTGCCACCTTAGTATAAATGTCATCAACTATATTCGAAGAGAAAGGTAAATTTCAATGTATTCCATGTTTGTAAAATATTAAAAAACTTCGGTATGAAATGATAAAATTACCTTAGACAAAAATTCATCCTAATAAGGATGTTTTTGAGAACTTCGTATCAATTCATGGAGTATTTTTATGTTTTCCAAAGTTTTGGGGGTTTTTATTTTGATATTTAATATCGATATATTTTCAAATTTGCCCTTCGAACAATGTTGCACTAATGAATGACAAAGAGCACAACTTTTTACAAGTTTTAATATACAATATCTAAATTAAATAACAAGTTACTATTGACTTTATGGGTGGAGCGGGCTAAGAATATTTTTGCGCACTTGTTGACTCAGTTTGGAGCCCCCCGGAAGATCAGGAGTGTAATAAGGTTACGCCTCTAATTTTTGTATTTCAAACATTACTCGACAATCTTTAGCACCATTAATACAGATCTCTCTTTTTTGCCTAAAAAATAAAATAAAATTATATACCATAGTAAATAATACTTTTTAATGAAATGAATGAAATATTTCATCCGTTTCATTAAAAATTCACTTCAAAATTATAACTTCTAACTTGTAAATCATTGTAATACTTGTTTTTTTCTAATGGAACGAAATGATTATTATTTTCAAAACTAAAATGATTTACAATAACCCTCAAGATGAAAGTTCACATTCAATGACCACATACTTATTATTATTAACTTTTGTGACGTAATGGAACATTATTAGCCACTTACTCATAAAAGCTAAGTGCACGAGAATAATTTGCTAATTTTGCTGCCCTCTAAAGTAGATTATTAGTAGATTGCACCCCACAATTTTTATTCCAAACTTTATGCCCACCTAATTGCACTTTATATATCAATAATATTGTTATCACCTTTAAGTATCTTTAGCATTTAATTTAATTTAATTTAATTTGTTCTGCCTAGCCAGCCAAATAATAATAATAATAAATGATAAAAGGTTGGTACAAAAAAATTAATTGGCACCAATTGTGGATCTACTGTGTAAAGTAGACAAAGGTCCAAGCATTAAAATATTTTCAATTAAGTACTGTTACACATGTCATGACAGAAGTTCTTTTAATTATTTGTTGATTTAATAATTGCACTTATTACTTACATAATTACCTAATTAATAACAATAAAACGTCAAAGTTGAAGATCCGAGCTAGACCCTCTTACTTTTTTTACTCGATTTTCAATCCCACTAATCTGGCAAATAAACTAACTAATATGTTGTTCATTGTTTTTGCATTATAATAAAAATAGACTATTTTAATAGAACGTATAGTTTTAAAATTTGTTGTAGGAGGAAAGAAAATCAATTACTCGTACCATACAAGTCATAAATTATGAGGTTTAATTAAAGTATTAAAAAAGAAAAGTGTCCTTTTAAATAATTTGACTAAAAGTCTAAAATTCAAGACTGACTATGACATTTGATATAGGGAAAATTTTAATCTTTGTTAGATTTTAGGCTATCATAATATTTTTAGTAGGAATAAATTTCAATAATAAAAGGGAATAGTAAATAAAAACAAAATTAAAAAAAGGAAATTGAATTAAAAACTGAAAATATCAAATTAACAAAAGGGAAAAAAAAAACTGAAAATTCATAAGAAAGGACAAGTCAAAGTGCGGTCATAATAAATACTGAAAATAAAATACTTCGGGTGTGTGTTACTAACCTAATTATACATTCTCTAAAAACAAACAAGCTATCCCACATGGGATGTGTGTGTGTGTGTGTGTGTGAAGATAGGTTTAATAAGCCTTGTGTAACTCTCAAAAGCTACCGGCTTTTGTGGTATTCTTCGGGTGCTATATTCAGGTGTGTGTTATTAATCTAACTATACATTCTAAAAATAAAAAAATAAAAATACTTCCCACCAAAATAAAAAAATAAAATACTTCAATCACGGAAACAAAAATTGTCCTAAAACAAGCGATTTCTGTTATGTTTGGGCCCACTCGCGCACACCGCTAATTGGTTGGGCCCACCATGACAGCTCAGACTGAGACATATCGCACACTAGTAATACAAATACGAGTAAAAAATTACATTTATTTCCCCTCAGAGTTAGGCCAAAATTACTAAGAAACCCTTCAAGTTTGCAAAAATGATGAAATACATCTTGAATGTGATGAGAATATAAACCGTATGGTATGTCTTTTGAAAGATGTTTTGAATTTTAAAATTATTAAAATTATTGTGAAAATATAAAAAGGTGTTTGAGAAATGTAAAAATGTGTATTGAAATTAATTAGAAATTATTATAAAATGAAAGTGAGAGTGAAATGAGATGAAAAAAAAAATTATCATACGGGGCCTAACAATTTCATAAATCAAAACGAGACTGAAAGGGAAAAACATTAACAATTGCCGAAATTGTAAATGGCTAGACCAATATGAATGCACTCTTACTAAGAAAGATAAGTAGACAAAAATACATTTATTAATCAAACTATCGTTTATAGTAACCATATATTGGTAAATGAACATCATTTACAATCACAAATCATACTTTACGAAATGAAGTTACTATAAGTCACACATCAGTTATTCACCTACACTTATCACATATGGGGATTTTACCGTCAGTATTATTTTTGTCTAGTATTTTTATGTTTCTTATTAATATTTCTTCTGTCTTTTAAAAATACAAAATGGACTATTTGAATGAGACATATGAAGTAATACATTGGTCTAACCATATGCTGTTTTGACCATTGTCGACATATTTTTGTTTCAGTCACGATAAATCGTACATTGCTAGTGAGGGTATTCGGGTTGGACTTGCTATGATTCATCGTCTTTGGCGCTTGTACTAGCGCGGGAAGTTCAATTAAACTTTAATGCCAAAGTTGGTACTTAGACATAGAGAAAATATATTGAGGCTAAAGAGAATAGTAAAAACCAGTCCCTTGTCGTGAATATGAAGTTACCAGTTTGTAGAGGTAGAAATACGTCATTCGGACCAGTGGTCATTCCGTGTCACCCAACTGAGCGAAGCATATGATAGTGCACTGGTTATTTGCGTTCATCTTCCCTTTTTGTCTGAGTAGAAGTGATCTTCCTACGTCAAGCCAACTTGCGCTATAGTAATTGGGCCTCGGGTTGAGACCGAAGAGCAAACGGGGCACAGTAGGTCCCTTCTCAAGAGGTATAATATTGTATTTCTATCAAATTTAGATGTGTTTTGTAGTTTTTACAAACCTCCAGGACAATAAGTAATTTTACTCAATAATAACCTTCCATTCCATTCTAATACGCGTAGAAACTTCACGTTCAGACCAATTTAAAACAGAATCTAATTCTTTTTGTTATTTTTAATCTCCCAAATTTTGTCTGAATTTTCCCCATTTACTCACAAAGTGCCGATCTTTCGTTTCTTTGCTGTCATTTACTCCTCGTTGGCATTCATCCCCTTTTGCTTCTCTTCAAATCTCTCGTTTCACATCTCCTCACTGTTTCGCCACCGACACCTCTCCATTGACAGCAAACCCTATTGAGCTTTCCTCAAACCCCTTTCAATCTGTTCGGTTTCTGTACCAAAAACCCGCCATCGCTATTCTTCTACTTATTCTTGATCGTTTTCGTTTTCTGAGAAAAAAACTATTGTTTTTCGTTTTGTTTTGCCTTTTCTTTCGGACCCATTTTTGTCAATGATGCTGTTTTAGCATTGAATCGGAGCTGAATCCTTTGTTCATTGTGAAAAGTTCGGATTTTTTTTGTTGAACCCATTTCGCGAAAAAAATGCTGGATCGGTGTATGAGCCCTCGGCGAGCTCGGCAAGTGCAGAGGATTGTGAGGAATGGGAAGATTACTATTCTCTGCTTGTTTCTCACGGTCGTCGTCCTCAGGGGGAATCTGGGCGCTGGGAAATTCGGTACGCCGGAGAAGGACTTGAAGGATATTCAGGAAACATTTTCTTATATCCGCCGGCGATCTGAGCCGCGTCGTGTCCTTGAAGAGACTAGGCCGACGTTTTCCGCCGCGGGAGATAAAGCTTCTGGTGGGTCTGATGGTAATAGTTATGCTGATTTTGATATTAAGAAGATTTTAGCTGATGAAGACGACGGCGAGGAGGTAGTTTACAAGAGAGATCCCAATGCGCCCTACAGTTTGGGGCCCAAGATTTCCGATTGGGATCAGCAGAGAGCTGAGTGGTTGCAGAAAAATCCCAATTTCCCCAATTTTATTGCCCCAAATAAGCCTAGGGTGTTGTTGGTTACGGGGTCTTCTCCTAAGCCTTGTGAGAATCCTGTTGGGGATCATTACTTGTTGAAATCAATTAAGAACAAGATTGATTATTGCAGGCTACATGGGGTTGAGATTTTCTACAATTTGGCTTTGCTTGATACGGAAATGGCTGGATTTTGGGCTAAATTGCCTTTAATTAGGAAGCTTTTACTTTCCCATCCTGAAGTGGAGTTCCTATGGTGGATGGACAGTGATGCCATGTTCACAGATATGGCGTTCGAATTGCCTTGGGAGAGATATAAGGATCACAATTTCGTGATGCACGGGTGGGATTCGATGGTTTACGATCAGAAGAATTGGATTGGGTTGAATACCGGAAGTTTCTTGCTGAGGAATTGTCAATGGTCATTGGATATGCTTGATATCTGGGCTCCCATGGGTCCTAAGGGGAAGATAAGGGATGAAGCAGGGGAGCTTCTGACCCGGGAGCTTTCGGGCAGGCCGACATTCGAAGCTGATGATCAGTCTGCAATGGTGTATATATTGGCTACTCAGAAGGAGAAGTGGAGTGACAAGGTGTATCTTGAGAATGCCTATTATTTGCACGGTTATTGGGGCATTTTGGTGGATAGGTATGAGGAAATGATTGAGAATTATCACCCCGGTCTCGGTGATCATCGGTGGCCGCTTGTCACTCACTTTGTGGGTTGTAAACCTTGTGCAAAGTTCGGAGATTATTCAGTTGAGAGGTGTTTTAAGCAGATGGATCGAGCATTCAACTTTGCTGATAATCAGATTCTTCAGATGTATGGATTTACTCACAAATCACTCGGTAGTAGGAAAGTTAAGAGGATTCGCAATGAGACGAGTAATCCTGCTGATGTTGTTGATGAACTCGGGCTGCTTCACCCTGCATTTAAAGCTGCTAAGGTACCGAATTCTTGAATGCGTATTCGAGGGATGGATTGGTTCCAAGAATGGATTTTACCTGTTAGCCTCATTCTTTTTTTGGACTATTACTTATAGTAGCTCTCATTTGTACTCTGTTGATTACTTGTCAGTCATGATAGGCTCTGGTTCTTGTATTCCTTCATTTGTCTCGCAATCTTTATGCAAAATAGTCTTAATGAAAGAATAGTCTAATATCTGTTGTTATCTGTTCTTCTGCAAATTTTTTTTACATCAGTTTTGGTTGAGGCAATTATTACATTTCCATCCACAACTAATCCAGCACTTATAATGTGTATGGTTCAACTATTTCCTAGTTACGGCACGTTGTCTTCTAGCTTACATTCTCTGTATTCATATTCCGTATAATCCGTCTTTAAATGCAGTCCAACACTCCCATTTTTCTGGTTTGGTAATTTGGCTGTTTTTAGGATTATCTTTTATGTTCCCATTTTTATACCATTGGAAGACGTTTATGTTGTAAAACTGAAGAAAATGGAAGATATTACAAGTCTGAAAAGCGTGTTCTCTTGGGGCTTGCCGCCTCCTTTGAGCTGTGGGAAAATGCAGAAAACGATTCCAAAAGCACACTAAGAAGATGCTGCCGATTGCTGCTTCTTATAACTTGCATCCTAGAAAACTAAATCAGTAAACCTGTGGAATGCAAATCCATCTTCTGAAGGTTTTCTGTAGTTTACTATTGTTTTCGCGGCAAAATTTATGAGCTGAAACTTTGGTGCTGTAGGTGGCATAGCACTTAGTATTCTGGAGTATGTGCCGATGGAAGAAGAATGAAGTGAGTTGAATTAATATACCTCATTTCCTTATTGGTTTGAATAGTTTGAATTTATATGGTGGGTTTTGGGTAAATGCCAAATTACTTCACTTGCCCCTTACCTTATCTGTGCAATGTAGCTGTTGGAAACTTGTTTGAGGCTTTGCTTTTGTCTAAGATGAATTGGATAAAAGGAAGGATCGTCATCTCTTAGTTGGAAAGAATTGGCCACTGTATTCTTTATGGTGTTACCATCTTAGGAGCACTTCTATCATACTTGTTAGTTATCTTCAGCTGAAATTTCTCAGAGTATGCCTTAGATGTCTTCTTTAATTCTAAACTGAGAATGGATTCATTATCAGGAACTCAGTACCGTGTTTCGGTTTAGGTTAATCGATAGAGTAGGCATCAGTTGTTCTGGTGCTTACTGCCTGAGACGGACAAACATGCTGCTTAGGTATTGAAAATTTCCAATGTCCTATGATGATGTGTGTCTGTCTTGCTTCTGAATAAGGTAATTCAAATCCTAGCTGCCATTAGTCTAAGCTGTAAGTAGTATTTTCCTTCTTGAAAGTTGTCTCTTTGAATGTGTTCTTGTGGGGTTCATGTTCATCATAGTGCAAAATGTTGAAGCTGACTATCACATAGCACCTCTTGATCTCTTTTTCCATCTATTTGCCTGAAACTTTTGATCTTATGCTATAGCATGGTGCTCATGTTATGTTTTCTGACTGACTTGAATGTAATGTGATAAACTGAAACTCCATTTCTTCCATTAGAAGCGTTCAGTAGTACAACTGTGATAAACTGATATTCCATTTCATTCAGTCATACACCTGTTTACGAGTCATGGGGTATAACTCTAAATATACTCTTCTAATGGAACGAAGTGAGTAATATCTTCTTTGCATCTCCCAATGTGGATGGAGTCTAATTCACTAAAGAAAAAGTAAAGGAATAAACTTGGATGCAACATGCACCATCATTCTGACAAAGATAAAGGGCATCACTTTATTCTAGCAACTCCTCTAGTTTTGAGATTTTCATCTCAAGAATCTACTACTAAGAATTTAATGTGTAATTTCAGCTATCAATGCATATTTCTTAATGATCTTAAAAATTCAATTATTTTCAACTATTTCATTCATTTGTCCCAATAGCCAAATTCAATGTTTGCCAAATTGGGCAACATTTATATGTTTTGACACAAAATGAAAAGGTAGCAATAAGAACTCAGAGAGTGGAAGAAGAATAAGATTGATTGCTTGCCTCTTGTCCTAGAGGAGAAGGAAAGACATCAATAAGAACTTGGAAGAAAAAAGTTACTCTTTTATTTATTAAAATAAAACCACTAAAGAAGCATCATAGGCAATAAGAGTGTTTTCTTGATTATCTAAAGTACACTAGAGATTAAACTAGACAACATTATCTAAACTTGTAAACTTGATACCTAAGTGTTAAACTCAATTCACTATACATCAAAAGATCAATTAGATACGCGATAAGTAAAAGTCATGATCGCGATACGTATGCAACTAAACTCAATGTTTGGTACATCATAAGCTAAACTCGATACGTAGCATATCAATTAAAGTCAAGTTAAATTCAATACACAATACAAGACATTTGGTGTTGAACTCAATATGTGATACATCAAAAACTAAATCTTGACACACGTATTTTCATAATATAGTCACGATAAACTTGATACGCAAATTTTCATCATAGACTAAATACGATATGAACATCGTTGGACCGTCATACCATCCAATATAAATTTTTGTCAAAATGTTTGATCGTTTACTTTATATTTGTCTTAGTATAATAAACTGTTGACATTTAAATGCTCTTTCAAAAAAGGAAAAAGAACAACTTAATAGTGCAAAAGTGTAGAATCTTAATAAATATTAAGAAGAGGTACTTCTAATTTATAGCTATTATTAACCAATCTTAATGCTTAAAGAAAACCAATTAAAAACTATTACCAAAGAGGACACAACTTTCAATAAATCACCTTAAAGCCCAAAATAAGTTCTTTGATTGCAAAAACCACTGAGGAAGGGAAAAAAGAATGAAAACCAATGGCTTCGGCCCATAAAACTCCTCGCTTTGTCACACTAGTCACCTTCTTCACTCTTCTCTTAAACCCTAATCCTCCTCTCTCTTCCTATACACATTAGTTGCAGAGATACACTTTTTACACACAAAGACTTGGTAGGAGAAGCAATTTCTGAATAAAACTCCTTGAGATTAGGAAAGGAGTTGACAATGGAGGTTGCTTCAGAAGCCGGGCAGAAACCAAAGAGTGAGGAATTTACTTTGGCATCCATAAAGGAGCTTCCAGCTCCATCTTCCTCTTCTGGGTTTTCGAATTCTTCCCCGGTTTTGGCCCGGTTCAGGTTGGATAAGGGTGTTGCTGAGCTCCGGCTCTCCCAGGAATCTGAACCCAAATCATTGATTCAGTTGGACCTTCGTAAAACTCAGGCGGGTTCTGTTTTTGGTTGAATTTTGTCTCTGCTCATTGTGACTTAATTTGTGATGGGGTTTTGAATTGATGTAATGTTGAAAGATTACAGGAAATTAAGATTGTAACTTTCTGGAATTGAAGGGAAACAAATGCCAGAACTATAGATTCTCTGCAAGTTCTAATTTTTGGGAGTTGTATTGAGAAAATTTGAAGTTTTTACCAATAATTTTGTTTGTTGAAAGAGATATCAGCTTGAGGAATCTTTCAGTTTTTAGTGTTAAATGATTAAAAAATCTATTGCTAAGAATGTTTGTACTCCATTTGAAACTTTTTGTTATGGAATTATTATATTGATTTTCTGTTGCCCCTGTTGTCCTCTCTCAGATTTTTAAACTTAGCGCGGTTCAATCGGTGTGTATCCAAGAGGCTTCGGAAGCTAATAAAGAGGTGCGAGAACTCTCTTCAGTTCCCTTTTACTCATAGGGAAGATACTTGTGGAAATTTGACTCTTGATGGGGTTGGCATTATTATGAGATATAGCCTTGCAGTTCTCCTTGTCCATCTGTTAACTTTATGCTCTTGAATCAGAAAACCTATTCAAGCGGAATCACAATTCAGTTTAGAAACGAGGAGGAAAGTAGGGCCTTCCATTGTGCATATGAGCAATGGAAGAAAGGAGCGGTTTTTGAAGGTCTGTTGTTTATTTTCTTAATCTATAATTTGTGTGGGATTATTGATTGGGGTAACATGTTTATTTAATTCATATTCAACATGGGCTATTGTCTGTTATGACTTTTGAAACTCTCCTTTTGTGCCTTGATTATCAAAGTGGGGGGCTGTGCTGTTTAGGTAATTGCTATATAATAATCTCTTAAATTTGCTTTTACCTTGATTTTGTATGAATAAATAGGTACTAAAGTGATAACTCATCGTCAAGTTGCATTTAATTCTCCTTATGGTACTGACTTTTCTTTTTGTTCCAGGACCAAGTTTGCCCAACGGAACTATGGAAAGTTCAAAAAGCAAATTTGATACCAAAATAGAATCATCTTCGGCTAAAATGTACTTCCATTACTATGGGCAGTTACTTCATCAACAAAATATGTTGCAGGATTATGTGAGAACAGGTTTTTTTCCATTTTAAAATTGATTACCCTTGATATCACTGTGGTGGTAGATTGAGTTTTCTTAAAGGCTTTTATGTTGATTTACATTCTTAAATGCTGATTTGATAGAATTCAACACTTATGAATAAATGCTTTGTATCATTGCACTCTGACTTCTATATTTGTTAATGTTTCCAATGACATAGTGTGCATCTTTCACGCTGCATTTGTATTATCATGGTTATTAACAAATAATTTGTGTCTATGCTTTGAAGTTTGGAGTGGATTACTTTCTTTTTCTGATGAAGTTAGTATCTGATGTGAAGACCTTTATTTTTCAATTGAATTTAGCATTGTTGAACTAAAGTTCGAAAAGTTTGTTTGAATATCAATTGGATTGTGCCTGAAACTTGCTGCAAGAGATGCTATCCAGGAGGGGATAACTACCTCCTCCCTCTTTCCTTTTTTACTTCTTGATTCTTAACATCATTGTTATGCATATTTCAGGAACTTATTATGCTGCGGTCATTGAGAACCGTGCTGATTTTATAGGCCGTGTAGTTGTTGATGTTGGTGCTGGCAGTGGCATCTTGTCCCTGTTTGCTGCCCAGGTATTTCTAAACGTGTATAGATCACAAAATATGGGTTTTTAATCAAGAGAGCCTTCTTAACCAGTCTTCTACTCATCTCTCACCACTTTGTTTCTATCTCTCACCCCCTATATATGTGTCCCTCTCTTAGGCTGGTGCAAAACATGTCTATGCTGTGGAAGCATCTGAAATGGCAGAATATGCACGTAAACTTATTGCTGGAAATCCATCACTTAGTGAAAGAATTACGGTGAGTGTTTATCTTGAGCCAATTTTCTAATGAGCATCATTATTGCTTTTTCCTTGCAATTAATCCAAGATTTAATATTTTCATATGTATTCCAGGTAATCAAGGGGAAAGTTGAAGACGTTCAATTACCTGAGAAAGCTGATATCTTGATATCTGAACCTATGGGTAAGTTAGCACTGTCATAATCAAAAGTAAACATAATATATTAGGTTATTATTGTTGCAGGCTTTGTGGTCAATGCTGTCTTATCATAGAATACTTGCTCCTGTCCTGTTTTTCACCGATTCCTGTTATGTTTTTTTTTTTTGGTTGTACTAACCTGTGGTCCCCTCTGTTTTGGTTTTTTATTTCCCCCGATTCCTGTCATGTTTTGGTCAATGTTTGTTTTGTTTAGTTGTTGTTTTTGAATTGTGGCTCAAGAGTTGAGCTTATCTTCCTTTTGATATTGATAAGCTTTATAGTATTAGTAGCTGCCCTTCTATGACCTTTGGCTGTCGAATCTCAGTATCTTCCAGCAAGTTTAAATTATGCTTATCACAGTTTATAAAACTGTTTGATTCTTGTATTTCATATTTTTTTCTTGTGATATCATATTTCGGGAGCCATTATCTGTTCCCAGCCACATCAAGGGCATCACAATGCCGAGGCAAATGTGCATATTCTTGTAGCAATTAATTAAACTTTACCTTTTATCTGACAAAGGAAGGGTTGTCTGCTGCAGGCACTTTGCTGGTCAATGAGAGAATGCTGGAGTCTTACGTGATAGCAAGAGATCGATTTCTTGTTCCTAATGGAAAAATGTTCCCGACAGTAGGAAGGTGATGCAACAAGTTTCCTTGTAATTAACAGTATTCTAAATGCCTAGTCCCAGTCTAGATCCTAATAATAGCTTATTGAAGAACTTACATCTTTTTGTTAAGGAAATATTTTCCTTTGGTGGCTTTACATAATCGTTTCTTCACTTGACTGACTCACCTGTGCAGAATTTTTACATAAATATGTGATCCATTGTGTAATCTTTTCTTCAATACAAGTGAACCCATCTCCAAGCATTTATTCCTTCTTGGTATCTATTTGGCTTCAGGAATTTTAATATGCTGCTCTGTTTCTGTTCTCAATGTCGAGTCTGATGACTTGCATGTGCTTGCTCTTGCAGAATACACATGGCTCCTTTCAGTGATGAGTATTTATACATTGAAATTGCTAATAAGGTATGCATTTCTTGTTCCTTTTTACAATTGTTTTTTTTCCAATTTTAATTTGTTGGTAGCTTTTCTTGACCAATGAGAAATATTTGTACTTTTCATGAAATCCAAATATAGTGTCGGATTCTGCTTTCAGACTTTCATTTTGAATAGATTCTGTAGACAGTCTTGTTTGTGGCGTCTGTGCCCGTCATTTTGGCTGGTTCTTTTGATTGCATTTGGATGAGGAAATCTGTATGTAAACCATGATCACACCCTAAATTTGTTGCTGTTAGTTTGCACTTTTTCCCATGGAAAACTTTAAAAGATTGGGGATTAAAAGGATTGGAACAGTTTCTAGGAAGTTTAGCTTAATGAATAGATAAATGTAGTTTATGCTAAGCAGTTTGTAATCATGTATCTCCATGCTGATATCAAAACTTCATTAGCACTAGGTAGCATTTGAAAGGATTTGGATAGATAATGGAAGGAATAAAATTCTGTATTATTTCTCTCGAGTGCTTTTATTTGTTTGTTTTCATAATATGATATTCTCTGCCAAACCCTGGTGTTATAATTTGTTTTGTTCCTTGTTGTTTAGGCTCTCTTTTGGCAGCAGCAAAACTATTATGGGGTTAATTTGACGTCTTTACATGGATCTGCATTCCAAGGATACTTTTCACAGGTCTTTCATGGATATCTTATAGAACATTTTGAATCTCATATCCATGTTAAATTTGATGGTTTTTTTTCCTTATGGATTGCTCATGTTACCAACTGCTTTTTAAATACTATTCTCTATTGCCATTTTTCTTTCTCTTACTGCTTTGCTGTTGTTACAGCCGGTGGTTGATGCTTTTGATCCAAGGTTATTGGTGGCACCTGCAATAACCCATGTTATAGACTTCACTTCTATAAAGGTATTGGTAGTGGTGGACTCTATCTGTTGTTGCACTTACGCGGTTACTCCTTTTGTTTTAGCATGCTTGTAATCTCTACATTAGTTGATTTCGTCTAATTAGGTGAAGAAGATATGTATTATACCTTTAGTTTATATGATGAATCATGCATATGGATGTAGGACTCTTTTCAAATTTGATCGACTTCATGTTAATAATGTGAACTCTAAATCATTTTTCAGGAGGAAGATTTATATGAGATAGACGTGCCTTTGAAATTTATATCATCTGTTGGCACCAGGATTCATGGATTGGCTTGCTGGTTTGATGTTCTGTTTAATGGAAGGTATGCAAGGATCTTTTTCTCGTTATTAATTTTTCTGGCAGATCACGTCCAAACTCTAATTGTGTCAAATTTCTATCGCCTGCAGTACTGTACAGAGGTGGCTGACCACTTCACCTGGTGCACCTACCACCCACTGGTACCAGCTACGCTGTGTTTTAGCTCAACCACTTTATGTCATGCCAGGACAAGAAATAACTGGTCGACTTCACCTGATCGCTCATACTGCCCAGAGCTACACAATTAACCTGACATTATCAAGTTGGATATTCTATTTCCTTTCACACTTAGCAATACCTGTTATGTTTTAGTTTTCCAAAATTGTCACTTTCTTGTTAATTATCATGCTCTTGACGTCATCAACAGCAAAAATGTGGGGCCCTGGTGCTGAGCAAGGAGGAATACTGCAAACTTCATCTGGAAAGCTTGATCTAAAAGAACCCTATTATCGGATGTCTCAACCCCAAGTTTACCCAGTTGCCCAAGATCAGCAATCTCAACAGTTATTGCAAACACAGGTATTGACTTATCTTGGGAGCTTCTTTTCAACTCTTGGAAATGGTAAAATTCATGTCTATCTTTTGCTTTCGGTATTTCGTGACTGTAATTTAAAGGTCATAGTTATTAAGAAAGTATTTGACCCGAGGTCTGTCTGTTTTGTGCATTTAATGCGTATGTGTTCATTGTTGCTGTCTAGTGTATTTGCTGTGAAGACGTCGAAGTTGGTGTATGAAATTTGTTTGAAATGCCAAACCACCCCTTGGTAATTGCGTTGTGTTGAGTTTCCACATTTGTAATATAGAAGATTTAAAAAAGTGCTGTGATCATACTGAGGCTTGAAACAGGCTCCTTTCTTGTATCGTGATACTTTATATTCTTGCTCTGTTGTCCATCTTGTTCGGATCAATTTGAGACTCTGTTTCTTGTTTCGTGCTGTGATTTTGTTTGTTGCCCGAGTAGAACTCAAGGTTGGCTTGTTCTCAACAGGATATGCCTATACTATCCCAGGATGAAGATGCTTCAGATTTATTGCAGCCGCCAGCACAGCAATCCGGCGCCCAGCTCAATTCCATTTGAGCTCTGAGCTGTGCAATGGCAGATGGCCTTATACATTTGTATGAATTAGCAAATTGGCTGATCCCACATGTGAAGAAGAGCTTTGATCCAGTAGGGATTTTAACCTGTAACCTTTTTCTTTTCTGTGCCTGTAAATGAAGGGAAAAATAATAACTCTTAATTCCTCGACTGCGAGTGATTTACCCTGTATACTATTTCCCAAAAAAAAAAAATAACAATAATTATGCAAATTTCATGAGAAGTTTTCTGCGTTCTATTTTGGTGTGATGTTGCGGTACTACTTTTTGGGAAAGGTAATGATATATTTCGATCGTTTTCTTTTCTTACAAACTAAAAATGGTGCATTCTTATGCAAGTAGAGATGGCAATTCTTTACATGAAGCAAGAACAATGTATGAGTTGGGGCTATTTTGTCGGGATTGGTGAGTTAAATGAGTTAATACAAATAACACGACGAAGTCAAATTTAAATTTGAAGTGTAAACTTGAATATGAGTAATGCTAGATACAACATATACCGATCACAATATTAATATCAATAGGCTAGGGTTACACTACGAGGATTTGCAAGTTAAATTGGTTGACACATATAACATGAATAATCAGTCGAGTAACACTAGGGATGACAAATGAACACCCATGAAACTGGGCATGATTCGAATTGCCAGTTAAATATGCAAACTTTCACTTGTTAACAAAATGCAGTTACCACTAAAATGTATCCATCCAAAACTATAAAACAAGATCACTACATAAACTAATCACAATATTCATACTAACTGAAATATCCAGAACCTATTTTCCAAATCTAGACAAATCACACTCTGAGCAGTCAGTCACTACAGCAACATTCACTCATTCAGTACTGACAAATCCACAGCTTGTTGAAGACCTTCCAAGCAACCTGACGAACTGAAACATCTTAGTAGCCAGAGGAAAAGAAAACAAAAGCCGTAGTAGCTAGGAGTGGGAGCAGCCTAAACTGTGAAAACGGGGTTGTGGGAGAGCAATACAAGCGTCGTGCTGCTAGGCGAAGCAGTACACTATTGTCTCAGAAGGCTTGTAAAGGTGATTTCACTGGCCAAAAACTGCAATCTCCCTAGTTGAAGCACCTCCATTTTGCTGCAGCAGAAATCCCCCATCAATTTCAAGAAGAAAGAATTGAATAACAGCCTCATCATCATGTGGAAAGCTAAGCAAATGGATCCAGCCTCATCATCATGTGGAAAGCTAACCAAATGGATCCAATTATCACTCAAGAGAGTGACAAAGAACTCGATTTTGTAAAGAGAAAATCGTAATGTACACAATGCCACACCTCACCTAAATCCTCTGTGTAATCTCCAAACAGAACCATTCCTCCAAAACCATATCTGGCAGGCACATTATACATAGAGATACCTCAATGTTCTCATCCATTGTTTTCAAAATCAAAACCCGAAGATGAATTTCGCCATCCAATAAACAAATTATACATTCCGGGCACAATCAAGACTTTGACCTTATCAATCTAATCTAAGAGCATTCTTCTTCTGTTGTTCTTCAGATATGTCATTGGGAGACAGAAGACTCTCAGTAAAGATCATCACTCCATCTTCAAACAAATCTGGAATATCATCAACTACCATATCCCTCCAAACTCCATTTTTCAAATTATACGCAACCAATTGCTCACTATCGTTTTCCAAAACGATCTCATCCTCCCTCAAAAGACAAACAACCTTAAATGAATACCCATTTTCATCGTCCACGGGACCATTGATGGTGAGTTTGGTCCAAGAATCTTGCACACCATACTCTTTCATCACCCAAACATCAATGGAACCCTTGTATGAATCAACCACCATGGCAAGACACCCTCCAAGAACAGTAAGCTCATTAAACACAAATTTATCTTCATCAACACCTCTAGGAGGTGGAACTTTCTCAAATTCCTCGCGGGCCAAATTAAAAGCAGCTATAACAGAAGGATATTCTCTATTCTTATTGTCAGAAGCCAACCAATGTATGCAACCATTCAAAAAAACCCCAGATGCAATATGAGGAACAGCATGATCATAAGGGGAATTCGCAAGTCTCCTCCAAGTTTTCATCTTTAAGCTATAAATATCCACAAATGTCTCAGCACAATCTGGTTCGTGTTCATTATCCGTATCATAATACGAAAGCGTGACAATTTTGTAATCATCATTAGAACTATCGTAGCCGAAACCAAACATACAAAAACTAACAAAAGGGTCCAAAGATAAGCAGAAATTAGGCACTTCCACAGCTTCCAAAGTCATGGGATTGGTCAAAAACTTACAACGCTCCTCATTCACTACCAGAATCAAACCATGGCATGAACCCTCGATACTAACCCACTTATTCTGCTGAAACAGGGGACAAATTACCTTTCTTGAAACGCCGTCGTTACCACTGCTGCTGCCGTCGGGAGTTAAAGTTAAGATGTAAGGAGAGTGATCGGAGGAAGACGCCAGGACGATGTTTTGAGGGCCGTGGATGTGGGAGTTGAGGTGGGCTTTCACAAATTGAGGGCTGGAGAGCAAAGAGCGCCATGGCTTTGAAACACATCTGAATCGGCCGATTGATTTCACAGGGAGGCGTAAGAGTATGTCGGTGATGAGATCTTGAGGAAGGCTCGGAGCAAAATCAGACATGGCTACTGCTATGGGTTTGATTTTCTTGTTTTCAGCACAAATTTCTGGGCAGGTTTGAAGGTTTTTTCATGAAGTTTCAGGGTTCTTGTTTCTAGTGAGATTTACAGATCAATTAAGAATTAATCACAGCGTAGTGAGTAGTATGCTTCAATTCTCTTCCTTCATGCTTTGGCCAAACCTCTCATTTTAGCATTCCCTTATATCGAATTGTTATCAGCAGGTCACCTTTTACTATTCGTAGGTCACTTTTTAAAATTTTTATACGTGAATTTACATTTTTGCCATTTATAATTTTTGACTTTATAAAACAATTACCCAATTTTTTTAAATCTAGGAAAATCGCCTGGACTGGGGAATTTTCCCAGAGAAAATCGGTGTCTTGTGGCGATTTTCCCTAAAAAAAAAGCCACAAGACGGCGTTTTTTTCAGGTTTTCCCGGTCATTCGTCGGAAAAATAGTTTTTCCGGCGAACGACCACTAAATTTTTGAAAAATCGATTTTTTTAGCTAGACGATTTTCTCTGGCATGGGCGATTTTCCCAGAGAAAATCGCCTGGTCTGGGCGATTTTCCCTGAGTTAAAAAGTTGGGTAATTTTTTTTTTTTAAAGTTAGAAACTATCAAAGGTATATTTGTTTTTTCACTACTTAAAATTTTAAAAAGTGTCATGTGTTTAGTAAAATGGTACCTGCAAATAACATGCCCCTTTTATATTAGAGGGCGTGAACAGATAGATTAATAGCATTTAGTTAGTGTTTATGCAAGCCACCTAGATTGACAAAAGCATGCTTCTATTGGAATTCACCGAAATACTACATCCACTCTTTCCAATACTAAAAAGCATACTCAGCAACAAATCATAACAAATTTTTGATAGCAACTCATGTAGCATGCATTCATTGGCTAATTATTTGATATTAATAAAAATATAACCAATGAATGCATGCCACATGAGTTGCTATCAAAAAGTTGTTATGATTTGTTGCTAAGACTATCATTAATTACTCTTTAGAATATATTTTAATAGGACTATATCATCATCAAATCTATTGAATTTGAAATATGAAAACCGTCCATAAATATTTTGCCTAATAATGAACTAGAAATTTTTTTTTTTGTTATTATTCGGGACGTGTGAAAAAATTTCCACACCTTTTTTGAAATAACTCATGTTTTGGTCATTTTACGAGAACCGAAAAATATATTTTTAGACAAAATTGAGCGTTGCGCCTCAATTTAGCATTGATTGGTCATCTGTTTTGTAAAGGCTGCCATTTTCTTAAATACTGATTGCTCTCCACACTAATATTGCCCTAAAAAGGAACTATAAATATATTTTTTCTTATTGGGGAGTGTGAAAAATTTTCCAAGCCTTCTTCTAGAATAACTCATGTTTGGATAATTTTACAGGCCAGAAAATAAAATTTTGGACAAACTGAGTGTTGCGCCTACACTTACTACTGATTGGTCATCATTTTTTCAAAGGCTGCTCTTTTCCTAAATACTGATTGCCCTCAAGACTAATTTTGCTTAAAAATGAACTAGAAATATATATATATATATATTTATTACTCAGGACGTGTGAAAAAATTCTACACATTCTTCAAAAATAAGTCATGTTTTGGTTATTTTACGGGGTGGAAAAATAAATTTTTGGACAAAATTGAGTGTTGCGCCTCAATTTAGTACGGATCGGTCCTCGATTTTTAAAGGCTGCTATTTTTTTAAATATTGATTACCCTCTACACTAATATTGCCTAAAGAGGAAATAATATTGATTACCCTCTACACTAATATTGCCTAACCTTTTTCGAAAATAACTCATGCTCCAAGATCGGGGTCGGGGCCAGGGCTTGGTCGGGTTCGGGGTTGGGGTCGGGGAGGGGTCGGGGCGTGGTCGGGTCTGGGGCCAGGGTTAAGGTCGGGGGCGAGGCCGAGGTTGAGGTGGGAGCAGGGCTAGGGCAGAGGTCGGGACATGGTAATGGTGGGGCCGATGTCGGGTCGGGGACGGAGCCGAGGTCGAGATCGAAACGGGGGTAGGGCCGGGGTCTGGATAGAGGTGAGGTCAGGGTGGGTTCGGAGTTGGGGCAGATCTGGGGCAGAACAGGCCGACCCATGAGTTTAACTTAAAATGACTTTAAAATTTTTTAAAAACATTATAAAGCATATTGAAAGTGTACTTCAAAAAAATTAGTTTAAGTACATTTTACTTAAAAAAGTTTTTAAAAAATATTTTGCAATTTTTTGTCCAAACACTATTTTTAAGTATTTTATACTCTTAAAACATTAAATACGTTTTTAAAGTACTTGTCCAATAATAAAATTGCTCAAGTGATGGAAATGGCGCTGCTGATGAAGGAGGATTATGAGAACAAAGTTCTTTATGCTTTGGTTCAATCCAATAACATTTAATTGTGATCAAATGCAAGCATTGCCACACAATATATATATTTAGATAAGGAAATTGAAATAAACAAATTAAATCTATAAAATCATTCAGCATTTATTCTGCATCTCCATAAGCACTACATATACATATGAACAAATATTTTTAGACTTAATATATAACCGATCTCTCTCAGTTAGATCACATACACTAATACACCTACCGAGACGAAAGCCAAAGGTGAGTCTCGTAGGTGGACGTATCGAACCGAAAGGCTCTCTCTTATTGATGTTTCTGTCCTCCTATTCCAGCTCTTCTCCTCCTGTGCTAAATGGATTACCAGTATTCCACGATTCCATAGCGGCCTCCTTCTTCCATGAGATTTTGCCATCATGTTCTGTTACATACAGTGATTTGGCACAATGGAAGTGAATTTGGTATCTTATACATTCCTTACACTGGAAAGCCATACCTTCGCTTCTAGAATCAATGACTTCATTGCAGTATTTACAGGGTCGGTCCACAATGATTCTTTCAAGAGTGAGCTGGTGGGCATGATAGCTTAACTTAAGAATTCCTCCAAACTTGATATTTGACAAGTGATCAAGCTGAGGAATGCAGGTGATGTGAAAAGCTTGGTTGCACTCAGCACAATAGTAAAACCAACCTTGAATGTTCACTTCATCCTCACAAATCTCACAGTAATATTCTTCTGAAATATGTGGCTTATAAGTAAGTTTAAGTGGATGCTTATCATACCTGTGGTGAACTATGCTTGGGTAACTTGCACATTTTATATGCAAATTGAAGCTACAAGTTTCACATCGGTATATGTATTCTCCTTGATCTTCACCGGCAAGTAGACAACAGGGACACGGTGCATATCTCCTCTTGTCCAACATCAACCTATGTTTTGGATGTGATTCGTGTATTATAAATCCTGGTGTGAAGGCACATTTCATATCCAAGTTTACCGCATAATCTGAAAAAAGAGAACCATTGCTTCTCCTTTTGCAAGCATCACAGTAAAATACATTGAAAAAATAAGGTGAATCATCAAGGATATTATCCTGGTCATCGAGTACCCTCTCACCGAATCGAGCCTTCCTAGAAAGCATATCAATGCACTCAGCATGCATCAAAATGCTGCATTTTGCATCCCTTGAGCTATAAAATGGTGGTGAAATAGGTTGAATGCAGAGATTGCATAATAAACTCCAATTTGAATTTTTCTTTCTCTCCTGATGATTTGATGATCCATCATTGGTAGGCATCGCATTATGAAGGATCCAAGTGTGGCCACTATCCTCGAACTGGACTCTATAATTCGGTTTATGAATACCCTTGGTTATATATGGGATAAAACTTATGGATACATCGTCCACTGGAAGCCGGATTGTGTTCTTGAAATCAACCAAGCGACTTCTTGCTTCATTAATAAAAACAAAACACATCACATCACCTCACCTAATATAATATGTATATATTTGACAAATCACATAATATTTAAAACCCAATGTGTACCCAAATATGCATTTGGTTTTAAAATATAAAATAAAGTTTTATGCAAACGTACGTACGTATGTGAACTGATTTATCAAATATATAATTCAATCGAAACCATGCTTAGTAAAAAAGATAAATAGTAGTATATATTATTGTTTAGGTTTTAATAGTATTATTGTTTAGGTTTTATGAATTTTTATAATATTCCCTGGGCAGGAAAATTTTCCAATGATATTATGGTATCTCAAATATATTGAGAGAGATTTTTTTATATGTACGTCTTTTCTAAATCTTAAAAAATGATTTAAGTTCTCCAATATAAATGGTATTCAATCTTCTCATGGTTTTAAAAAAGACAAGTAAGAACCATTTTTAAAGCAATATTTGTTCCCATTAAAATTATTAGATTAGTTTTAAGATTGAGAGAATAAATTAAAATATTTTTAAAATTGAAAACTGATCATGGGATTGGGAGCTTGCATGGCTCTAAAAATTGAAAACCTATTAATTGGACTAAACGTTAGAAGAAACCGAACGTGTTTATCCTAAAATATATCACTGCAAAATTTTCATCCATAAAAATTCCATGCTAAACCAAAGTCAAGCCAAGAAACAACGCTTTCAAATAACCGAATTAATTAATTCAATGAGAAGAAGGCTTGAAATCATTATTTCAGATTTACAATCAACTCCAATCCCTTGTTTTTATTGCAAAAGTGACAAAAGAAAAAAGTTTTATTGCAGCAAACTAATGTTACATAAAAAGCTTCTCTAAAATATGTTCAAAAAACAATTTATACTGATATCAAAGCTAGGAAATTTATTTAATAAAATCTGTAATAACATTTCTAAAATAAACATGCATGAAATACTTGTTTAAAATACTTTAAAATACAGGGAGATAACTAATTTCCATACTTAACTGATCCCAACATAATATTTTATTATATATATGAAGAATAATTAAGCATTCCCCCATATATATAAATATAATATAATATAAATTGACAAACAATATTTATTTCATTAAATATTGAAATCAGAATTAACGCCCTTCAAGTTGTTTGCATTAATTTCGTTGCTTACGTGTAAAAGAAATTCACCACAATTTTTTTGGTAATTAATTGATTAGAGACGTTGTATCAATTAATATTAATTCATACATATATTTTTCAAATGAATATATAGTTGAAAACATATTGATGCACTTACCCGGATGTAAAACAGACATGAAAGCTTCTGTGCCTGATTTTGCACATTGTACATGCGCAACATATCGGCACCCACCACATTCATAGACCCAAAATCGGGGATTTATTGGCTTTGCACAAATTACGCAGGCCACACGATCACCTTGACGATCGTGATCAAGATCTGATGTAGTACTTGAACCCCCTGATTTATTATGAGAAGAATATTTAAGTTGAACAAGGTGCTCGTGATGATCCTCTGCCATAAAGGTGGATGGTAGTTGAGCGCAACTTCTAGCTATCCAAAACTCGCATAAACTGCACATAAGAGGAGAGTCATAGTGCTTTACACCACATCCTTGACAAAGGAACAAAGCTTTCTCACCCATAGGCAGCAGTCGATGTTGAGGATGGCTCCCATGTTCGACTGTGAAACGCCGCCTAACCAGTACTGCACATACAATGTCTATTTGAAATTCTGGCCCGCAAATTTTGCATTCGTAAAACGGGTCACTCCATTTGACGTTGATGAGATCTCCACATATACGACACTCAATTAACTCTTCCTCCCACCCATTATAGAATGGTGGCCTCAGCATGAGTGGGTGATTAGAATGGCAAGGATGTTGGATTTCAGATGGTAAATCACTGCAAGATATGTGCTCTTTAAAGTCACAATATTCTTCTTCGTTGCATTTGTAAAATTGGTTTGATGAGATGGGGAATTTGCAAGTATGGCATGAGGGATATTGTTTATTATCATTCTCGACAACTCTTACTTCATGCCCATCTTTGTGAAAACGAGTTGACGATGACATTTCTCTCCACCAAAATCACTAAGTTAATGAAGCAACCACTCAAGATTTTGAGACCGAAAAAGGCTTATAATTTGATGGGAAAAATTTGTTAAGGACTGAAGCTTGATCCCATTCCTATATATAGAGAGAGAGCGCTTTATTTTATTCCTTTATATATATATATATAAATATGCTTGTCGTAATTAAAGAAGAAATATGTTTCCAAATAGAGAGGCAGATTACGCAATACAAATCTAAAAATATTATACTCTCTCAGTTGAAAAACACAAGAAACGAATAAATAAATATCGGAAGAGTTTTGTTATATTCTTTTCTTCATTACTTTAGTTACACTTTATTCCTTCCAAAGGTTAAAGAAACAAATTATACGTGTGAGAGTTTTGCTTTATTCTTTCTTGAGCTAGTTTTATTTTATTCTTTTCATTATTTATTAATTACTTTATTCCAGACCAAGAATAATTACTTTACGTATGTGCCTACCAAGAATTTAAAGCAAAGATTACAAAATCAAGAAATTTGGAATTAAAAATTTACAAAATTAAAAATTACTCTAATTTCAGATAAATTAAATTGGTATATATGTAGCTCATGATTATTAAATGATACATTTGATTTTAATTATAATTTTTAATTCTTACAACCCACAATGTTTAAGCCTAGGATTTCCAAGTGGTTGCATGATCTTTCCAATCTAATTCATCAACTAAAGAACAAAAGAAATAAATAAACAAATAACAAAAAAAATTTATATTCAACACTAGCCCCTAATATTCTACCTAAGCGCCAAATAAGTCCCTTACGTTTTTTTGGCCAAAATAAGCCCCCCGACATTACGAAATAGGACCAGTTTAGGACTTAACGGAGCCCAATTTTGTAAACATTAAGGGTGTATTTGGACACAACTAATAATGTTAAGGGCATATTTGGAAACAACATATAACGACGTTAGGGGCTTATTTGACCATAGAATAAAACTTTAGGGGCTAAAATCAACATTTGCCCTCAACACGTTTGACATTCTAATGAACCCACTAAAGTATTTTACATGTGTAAAACGACATAGGTTCGAAATTCATAGATTCAAATCAATTAATTGCACGTACTACTTGAATTCCTTGAAACTGATATGGTGATGAAACGTTTCGTTGAAACTGATGCTGTTGGAAAATGGGTTGTAGAGGTTTTTGGTTTTCTTCGGTAATGTGTTGCTTTTGTTTTATATTTTGTTCTCCAAATTTAGATCCATCGATCTTGCAACGATCAAAAAACCGCAATAATCTAGCTAGGTAAGAGATCAGTCTTAATTAATTCGAGGAGCTGTTCAAAGTTTTCGTCCGTTAATTATCGAATTTGTTATTCGCAGTACCGATTTTACTATTCGCAGTAACATTTTTATGTGAAATTCCTAAAATGCCCTTAAGATTTTTTTTAAAAAAAATTCATATTAAATAACTCTATAAAAATCCGACTTGCATACCATAAGCTATATGCTATTGTTTGCCTATTTTCACTATTCACATTTAGTAATTCATTTTTTATTCACACGTGTATTCAAATATGACTGACAGACAAGAGGACGATCCATATTACACGGTATGTAATAATTGTATATAATTTTTTACGTGAAATTTTTTTTTCCTTAATAAAAAATATCTGTCTGATCTTTGATTTAGACCCGTATCTGTGAGTATTTGGCCGGTTTTGGCCGGAAATGTAAAATCCGGAAGTACCGTCGGAGACCGGCAGTAGTGGGAGGAAAAATATCGCTTGGCGAAGGGCGGTATTTGTACCCAGGAGTACAGCCGGTTACCGGCGGTACTCTCGCCGGGAATACCGCCAGTCACGACGAAACACCGCCCGGGAGGCCGCGGTATAAAAACATAACCAGCTGTATATTGATACTAGATATGGAAATAAATCTAAATTTAGGAATGTGATTCCATACTTGAAAAACACATAGTTGGATCCCCACGCAGACAAGTTTGTATCTTGTTGGACGAAATATATAAAGCATTACGGAGGGCGCACAACGAACATGTAAGTTCATATTAGCTTTAATTTATATTGGTTTATGTTGTATAATTTTATGATACTTTATACAATGCTTTGTGTGAGAATTTGATTTTCAATGTTAATTGGCTTTTAGGGTAGAGAGTGCACATGCACAGTTAAAAAAGGCAATTGGGACGGATAGGAAGGCATTTCCAGGTCTGTTTCAAGGGATTAATATTATGATAGAGGCGCACTTTAACAAAAGTTGGACTGCAATGGAATCTTCTCGCAGTAAAACATACAGGAAGAGCGACTACTTACTGCATAGTAGGCTGAATGGTAGACTGTCTTTTGCTGCTATTACAGTGCTACTTGCCGCCACCTCCGCATTTGACAATCGAGAAGAACCATGCGCTCTTCCTAGGATCCTTCTCTGGTGTTCGGATGTAGTGGGAGGTATTCGGTCAACTATTTCCTCTGAGGCAGAGTTTGTTGCCTCATTGGCTTCATTAATTTGCAAACTGTCATCCTTTTTGCTTCTGATTAATTTTAATTTCAATTTCTTGAACGCTTTGCCATCTACAAAACACAATTGAAGATTAAAAAATTGAAAATACATAAGGAACATAAATAATTATAACTACAAAAATAATTGCTAATATTTAAGGAACAATAACACAATTGATAATTAAAAATATTGTCAGGGAAAATCCACTGGCGAAAAAAAATTGATAATACACAATTGCACACGCAATTGTAAATACGCAAATAAGTGATAATATATAAGGAACAATAACACAATTGAAGATTAAAAAATTAATAATATTGTCGGCAAAAAATTGGTAGAAAAAAACCCTGCTCGCGGAAAAAAACTGCCGGAGTGTGGCGGTGGCGGTTTTCTTTTTCCATAAAAAGGATTGCCGGCAGCCGGCGGTAGTCCCGGAGAGACTACTGCCAGCCGCCGGCAGTCTTTTCCCAAATAACTAGGACTACCGCCGACCGCCGGTGGTAGTCCCACAAATACTACCGCCAGCCTCTGGCGGTAGTATTTTCCAAAAGACGGTCTTTTTTGGATTCTAGCGGTCTTTTTTCCAAAAAGGCCACCGGCGTCCGGCGGTCTTTTTGGAAAATGAGAACAAATACCCCGTCTGCGGTATTTGTTCCGTTGACTACTGCTGGAAACCGGAATACAACCTCCTTCCGGCGGTTTTCCATCCCCTTTTTCCAGTCCAGTCCGATGTCTCCTCGAACAACATTTCACAAATCCGGCCATAAAATGGCCAGTTAATCGCAGATTCGGGCAAAAACATAACAAAGCCAACCAAATTATACACTAATTTATCAAAACAACGAACAAAATATGAAAGAAACAATTATTAATTTTAGTAACTCACCTTTGCCAATCCGGTTCGTCTGCACTTTTATCCGATTTGGCTGAGTTTGTGCTTCCACTAGTCTGCACACAGCATAGAGGAGAAATGGGAGGAATGGCTGATTTTGTGCTTCAGCCCAATTCCTCCCGCCCCTATTTATAAAGTTTTTTTTTGGTTTCCGGCGGTAGTCTGCCGGAATACAGCCTCCGTCAAGCGGTTTTTTGCTGGAAAAAACCGCCGGACACCGGCGGTTTTCCATTACCTTTTTCCAGTCTAGTCCGATGTATCCTCGGACAGCATTTGACAGATCCGGCCATAAAATGTCCGGTTAATCGCAGATCCAGGCAAAAACATAACAAAGCCATCCAAATTATACACTAATTTATCAAAACAACGAACAAAATATGAAAGAAACAATTATTAATTTTAGTAACTCACCTTTGCCAATCCGGTTCGTCTGCACTTTTATCTGATTTGGCTGAGTTTGTGCTTCCACTAGTCTGCACACAGCATAGAGGAGAAATAGGAGAAATGGGAGGAATGGCTGATCTTGTGCTTCAGCCCAATTCCTCCCGCCCCTATTTATAAAGTTTTTTTTTTTTAGCCTAAAGGGCAAAAAATACATTTTACATAAAATTGTTACTGTAAATAGTAAAACTGTCACTGCAAATAGTATGCCCCTTTATTTTAGAAAGTGGTGCTTATTAAAGTAATAGGGAATCAGGAATGAGGTGTCATTTTGCACGCATAAGAGAGTTTTGTTTAGAGTTATATCTTGAAAAATAGTTGCATATCTCGATTCTTATTATAAATATGAAATGATTAATTTTTAGTATGCTTAAGTTCGCGATTTCTGCCATGTGTTACACGTAGAGTAATGTTTAGTAATAGTAAAGTTAAGAGTTTTATTTCGAGTTATACCATTTAATTCAAATATCATTGATGTGGTAAAGGGTGACAAGATCTGTAACGCCAGTTGCTTTGAAAAAGAAGTTGGAACGTAAGATGTCCGAGTTTTAGGTATTTGAGGAGAACATTCATCAAGAATAAGTTACGATTCTATAATCCCAAAATAATAAATCGATCATATCTCTCATTCTATCCGATGCTATAAACTATAAGGTTTCACAAAAATGGCTCAAAATAGAATAGTTTCTATGATTTCTCTCTAATTTTACACATGTATATTTTGTGTACGATTTTACGATATAATTCTGTCTATCACGATTCTACACCCAAATCGATTTAGCGTGAATTGGAGAATAATGTATTTTGAATTGGTAGATGAGAAGTAGGCCCAAAGGAAGAATTGAGAAGAAAACTAGAAAGGTAATAAGTTATCACAAATTTTTATTTATTTAAACTTGTGTTATTTTGACAAAAATAGTTTAAAATTAATTAGTTGGCAGTTGGCACATAACATTGAACGTTTTCAAAACCTATTTAAAAAACAAACAACTCTACTTGTGGCGGCGGCTTCCATTTAATTAGGTCAAATTTGAGAAATCTAATTGTTTTAGGAATTAATTTTAAATTAAATTCACTATAGTAAAATATTTTTATTTAACCTATAAATAGATGTATTAGATGATCATAGTAATCTCCTCTCTATATGGCCATGTTTGATTTTGTTCCAGAAGATGTTACCTACGAGATACTTTTACGCCTCCCTGCGAATCAATCGGGCGATCGCGGTGTGTTTCGCAGGCATGGCGGTCTTCACTCGCAAGCCATCAATTCATCAAAGCCCACTTCGATTTCATCATCCACGACCATGAAAATACCCTCCTCACAGCTTCTATTCATTGCCCTCCTTCCATCTTAACTTTCCCCCCTAATAGAGAGGGCGTCCTTTCAAGAAAGATAATTTGTTCGCACATGTCTGGGAATGTGAAAGGTACATGCCATGGTTTGGTTCTTCTGGTCCATGGGATAAGTCATCGGATGGTTTTGTGGAATCCCCTTATTTCAGAGGCTGCGGAAGTCCCTAAGGTACCAGTGTGTTATAATTTAGATACGAAACCTAGATTTGAGAAAGTCCTGCGCGGGTGGAATCCCCATGCTTTAGAGGCTGTGGAAGTACCGAGGATTCGAACATTTGGAAGAGTCCTGTACGGTTTCGGCTGCTGTCAGGACGATGATCACAAGATTCTGAGGATTTACTGTCGTGATAGTTGTCGTCCTGGTAAGTTCTTGAAATCATCCTTGGTGGATGTTTACAATGTAAAACTGAAAACTTGGAGGAGAGTTACGAATCTTCCTTACGATTACAGGATTCGTGAAGAAACCTCGGGAGCATTTGTAAATGGATGCTTACATTGGTTGGCTTACCGCAAAATGGTCGGCAGAGGAGGATACCCTGTTATAGTTGCTTTCGATTTGTCCCGCGAGCTGTTTGGTGAAATACCACTCCCTATAGATAGAGTTCCTTATTTTAATGGACTTCCTGTTCTCGGAGGATGTCTTGCATTTGAGGATGATCCTGCATTTCAGGATGTTTGGGTGATGATGGAGTACGGCGTGCAAGAGTCTTGGACCAAACTTAAGATATGAGCCACTCAAGCTTTCACTCAACAACACAACATTATTGGATTGATGCAGTAGTACAGAGTCATGGGTCATCTAATTTTATACTACTGCAGTTCTTATATGTTTTTTCTTCTAGTTTGACGCGGATCGGGTGTAGAATCTTACGATCTTACTATAGACTCTTACAGTAGAAAAGGATGTTATATTACACTGTAAATGTAAAGAGTGGATTTAGGAGTTAGCTAGGACGACTTGTGTAATCATGTATACCAAGTAAGGCATCATTATATTTTTCAATTCATATAATTCAATTCACTGCTTTTCATCGTCTAATCTTGTAAATTATATCTAAAGTTGAGAGAGGTAAATGTAATTTGCCCTAAACATTAATAATAATAATAATAATTCAATTCACTGCTTTTCATCTTCTTCTGTTCTAACTGGGAGATCGACACAAGGCTCTCTGCAATAAGCATATCCGTTAAGGGAATTAGGACCATCGATGGTGAGTTCGGTCCAAGAATCTTGCACACCGTACTCCTTCATCACCCAAACAGATCTGGGTAACTTGAATGGATTACTCTGAACTACAAGACATCCTCCAAGAACCGTAAGCACGTCCAGCATCGCCAGCTAAAGCGAGTGGGAGTGGCAATTTATCAAACACCTCACGGCCCAAATGGAAAGCAGCTACAAAAGCTGGAGATTTCTTCAGAATTCAATTTCTTTGAAAAAAGTTTTCTGAAGCTTTTGAATCCCAGAATGATGCTGATACATTGCCACGCATATTTATAACATCTCAGGTAAACTTCTCTTTCTGTCCCTTAAATTGTGGTGAGGTGATATGTGATCACAAATGGTGGGTGATCCTGCAGGTTGCGATTCTTCCATCTACACTGGAGAATATCTCATTGGAGGAAAGAACAAAGTCTGGATTGGAGTGTAGTGCGCACCAGGCTCAAAATGCTGGAACTTTTCGCCACAAGTTGGCTCGTTCATACGATGACCACCCATCACTCTGTTCTTGCTGCACCGAGCTGAAGTATTGAACACATTTAGAGATGGCCTTTTTTGTTGTGAAAATTGAACTGGAACAAAATGCTTGAATATACACTAAACTTGTTATTCATTTGTCATGTTTGACTATGTGAAAATTTCATAATAATTGCAGTAATTCTTCAATCTTCCGTTAAATCTTCATCAATGGTACAATTGGAGTTCCAAACAACAATTTCAATCCTTACAAAAACAAACTGTACTATAACACACATTGGCCATTTCAGTGCATATAAAAATGTGCATGTAAGGAGTTTGAGGAAGACACAAAAATTTTTACCATCAATCCCCCCTGAAACACTGGGGGGATTTTCGAACTCTGATTTCCTCAAACAGATTATGCAACCAGATTGAATACTTGGAATGACTATCAATCTCAATTGATTCAGCCAACTGCCTAAAGAAGGCAAATGCAAGTAGAGTTTGATTAAGACTCATATCATTCAAAAGGGAAAATTAACAAAAACTTTAGCTCTCTGGATAAGGATCGTATCAATTGCAGCAAGCCAAGCCTGGAGATTCTGGCTTGAAAGCTACAAATTAATACAGAAATCAAAGAGTGGAAAGCTACAGTCAAGTAATAACGAGACTCCAATCGAGTTAGAAACTCCAATACCGGGAACATATTGCAACTCTTGGAAGAATCCCATGACTCCAAGAATAAGCATTTCAATCTGAGGAGATTAGGCAACCTCCTAAGCATATTGATTGTATTGTCCTTGTCGTTTCAAGAAAGTGATGGAACGGAAAAGCTGATCACATTCTCCAAATGAAAAGAACTTCCAGCCTGCTCGTTGTCATCTTGCAGGCTGAAACACACATGTTCGTTCACATGAAGATGCCTTAAACTCGCCATGCTCCATATAACATTTGGAAGATGACTGTATCCTGGAATCCCTTCACCACCAAAGTTTGTAGCTATTGATGATGGTATGGATTGCATATAACCACTGACAGACAAATATCGCAAGAGAACCATTAGTCCAATTTCAACAGGAAAACTGACTCCCATGTTGATGCATTCCAAGTCCAAGACCCTCAGTAATTTGACGTTGTTACAAATGAACCATATCTCATAAGGACATCTGGGCTCTTTATCCACAGAGGCAAAGAATATCAAGGTTCGAGTCCTGGGGCCTGAAGGCCTCGAATCCTTCAGCTATCCAAAGCTGTGCCAACTTGCTCACTAGAATATCTTTGTCCTTTAGAAAAACTCCCAAATACTCAGGTAAATGCTTGTAACTAAGCTCTAAGATTTCCTGGCACAGATTTTCCGGGTCATTGATTACATGTGAGCTCAAGCTTTCTGAAATCTTCTCCCACCAATCCTTTGTTTTCTCTGTTTGTCGGAGAACACCAGCTATTGCAACAACGGCAAGAGGTAATCCTTGACAATGTTGAGCAATTTGCTTACCAACAAGCAATAGTTATCGAGGAATTTCCCCGAAGTGTCATATGCCTATATATTATCGAGCAACTTTTTGTAGCACACACAACCTCAAGTAACAATCCAGTGTTTGAGATTCTCATCATTAACTCAAATGGCCCTAAGATCATATTGTCTGCAATATGGCGATACAGCTTTTGGACTTGCCAACTACTTTCCTTTGCCCCTTTTTCTTCTCCTTGTAGATTGATCATCACATTTTTTTTCTGTTGAGATGAGAAAAGAGGCCATATTTTCTTCAGAATTCAATTTTTTTTTTATAGTTTTCTGAAGAAAACGATTTCCAGAAAATTGTTTCCTTCAAAATTCATTTTTTTTTTTCTAGTTTTCTGCAGAAAACGTTTTCCTCAATTTTGGGGTTGTGAAGAAACCGATTTCAAATTCATTTTTTTTTTTTTTGGTTTTCTAAAGAAAATGATTTCTGGAAAATTGTTTTCAAATAGAATTTATTTTGTTTAGTTTTCTGATGAAAAAGATTTCCGGAAACTCTTTTTCTTCAGAATTCATTTTTTTTTTGGTTTTCTGAAGAAAACGATTTTTGGCAGAATTTATTTTTTTAGTTTTCTGAAGAAAAAGTTTTCCGGAAAGTTGTTTTCTTTAGAATTCTCTTTTTTTCTTTTTTGTTTTCTGAAGAAAGCGATTTACGGAAAATCGTTTTCGTTAGAATTCATTTTGTTTAGTTTTCTGAAGCTTGGATTGGCTTGTTTACACTTTGTATCTAAGTATTCTCCCGAATGGGATGCAATGTACACTCAAAAATAGTATAAATTCATACAAAAACCCAACCAAAGAAGAAAGGGAATAGGTAAAACAATGAAAAGCCAAGCTAAACAAAAATTCTCTTCAATCTTCAGTCCTCCAATCCATATTTCTTACTCAATTCTTTCAAGTTTCGATGTTAATGATTTAAAACACTCTAATGTTTCTACTCAGAGTTGTTTGCAAATATTCACTTGAAAAAAACCACACAAGAAAAGAAAGAAGAAAAAAATAAAAAAAGAAGGCAAACGAACGCGTATTGTAGCTTAATCATCAGTGAATGGCTGCTGCGCAACAAATGCAGGCACTGACAAGGGAAGATCTTGGCCTGCGTTTCCCATTTGCTTTCACTGAAGTTAATGCAAGTTCCTGCGACGATGGCGAATCGAATGCCTTCTCTTCAGCAGCATTACTGTCTTGATTCTCAGGTGCATGCTGATTAGTACTTAGAATTGCATCCTTTTTCAAGAAGTTCATGAATGAATCTCTTGAAATGTCGGATGTGATTCTTTCCATTCTTATGGTCTTTTCTTCCACTTGAATTGGCTCGTAGTCTAGAGATTTTCGACCATTAGCAGATTGAAGCATTGCATTTTGAAACTTTACATTGGCACTACCTGAAAAGCTTATGGCTAGGGACTTCTCGAGAACCAGAAGGGGAGTTTGATCAGATTCTTCAGACCTGGAATCGAGTGGAAGGCCGAATTCAAAGCTGGGAGATTTCCTGAGCTGAACTCCGTGGCTTGGATGATCTGGATTTGAATCTATACTGAGCCTGGTAATACTTTCACGATTTCTTCAGAATTAATTTGTTTTTAGTTTTCTCAAGAAAACTGTTTCCGGAAAATTGTTTTCTTTAGAATCCAATTTTTTTTTATAATTTTTATAAGTTTTCTGATTAAAACGACTTCCTGAAAATCTTTGTCTATAGATTAAATTTGTTTTCCATTTTGTGAAGAAGCTAATTTCCGGAAAATCGTTTTCTTCAGAATTCATTTTCATTTAGCTTTCTGAAGAAAACGATTTCCAAAAACCGTTTTCTTCAGAATTCATTTTTTTTTTAGTTTGCTGGGGAAAACAATTTCTGGAAAATCTTTTTCTTCAGAATTCAATTTTTAAAAAAAGTTTTCTGAAGCTTGTGAATCCCAGAATGACGCGGATACATTGCCACGCATATTTATAACATCTCAGGTAAACTTCTCTTTATGTCCCTTAAATTGAGGTGAGATGATATGTGATCACAAATGATGACGATACATTGCCACATATATAACATCTCAAGTAAACTTCTCCTATCTAGAGAGTGGTATTTTCTCTAATTCCTCGCGGCCGGGGGCCAAATATTATATTTTCCAACAAGATATAACAGGGGATCCACAATTGCCGTGACTCAACCAGTGTAAGTATCCATTAACAAAATCCCCCTCCCTTTGCCCTTTGTATGATTTGAACTCGTGACATCTGCGATGTGTTTGTTTATAGAGTAATTCTTAGTGGTTTAGAAGTAAAGTTAAGAGTTTTCTTTCGACTTATATTATGGAATTTAAAAATCCTGGATGTGGTAAAGGGTCACAAGATCTGCAACGACAATTGCTATGAAAAAGAAGTTGGAACATAAGATGTTCGAGTTTCAGTCTTTGAGGGAGAACATTCATCAAGAATAAGGTCAGGTCGTTGAAAGTTGAGTACTTACAGTAGCTGTAACTCAACAAGTTGAAAGAGATGATTGATGAATTGATAGAGAACGTATTGTAGGATTTTAAGATGCTACGATCCCAATATATCAAATCCATCATACATGTGTATTTTGTGTAGGATTTTACGATCCAATCTAATCTATCACAATCCAACACCCAAATCAATCCTACGTAAGATCCCGATTTTACAAAATATGATCAAAACTCGGTTGAAGAATATATTTTGAATGGGTAGATGAGAAGTAGGTCCGAATTGAGAAGTAAACTAGAAAAGTAATAAGTTATCGCAGATTTTTATTTATTTATTTAAACTTGTGTTATTTTGACAAATAATCTTAAATTAATTAGTTGGCACATGACATTGAACGTTTTCAAAACCTATTTAAAAAACAAACAATCCTAATTGTGGCGGCTTCATCAAGTACATAGTCGAATTTTGCAACCTTTTTTTCTTCTCATTTGGAAAATATTAATCAAATTAAACTTAATTAATTAGGTTGAATCTATTTCCTATTTGGTTTAGTATTTGTTTCGAGAAATCTTAAAAATTAGATTTGAACTAAATGCATTATAGTAAGATATCCTTATTTAGCCTATAAATACAGCATTAGATGATCATTGTAATCGGGGACAAAGACAAAGAAGTATAGAGAAAAATACTCTGAAAACAGAAATGCCTTACGACTGTTTTTCTTTCTGAGGAAAAAAAATTCTTCTCCGTTTCGGCTTTGGTCGGCCGCCTTCGAACGGTAACTTTGTTTATCAGGCACCTGCGGCGTCTTTAATTTGAGACTTGCGATTTCGACAGAGTCTTGGATTTATTTGTCTTCTCCTTCTTCATCAATTTGCTTCGTTGATTTCGATCTCTCACAAGTTGTTTCTCCTTGCTATATGGCCATGTTTGATTTTGTTCCAGAAGATGTTATCTACGAGATACTTTTACGCCTCCCTGCGAAATCAATCCGGCGAGCTCGGTGCGTTTCGCAGGCATGGCGGTCTTCACTCGCAACCATCAATTCATCAAAGCCCACTTCGATTTCCACATCCACGACCATGAAAATACCCTCCTCACAGCTTCTATTCATTGCCCTCCTTCCATCTTAACTTTCCCCCCTAATAGAGAGGGCGTCCTTTCAAGAAAGATAATTTGTTCGCACATATCTGAGAATGTGAAAGGTACATGCCATGGTTTGGTTCTTCTGGTCCATGGGATAAGTCATCGGATGGTTTTGTGGAATCCCCTTACTTCAGAGGCCATGGAAGTACCCAAAGTACCAGTGTGTTATGGTTTAGATACGAAACCTAGATTTGAGAAAGTCCTGCGCGGGTGGAATCCCCATAATGTAGAGGCTGTGAAAGTACCGAGAATTCGAACATTTGGAAGAGTCCTGTACGGTTTCGGCTGCTGTCAGGACGATGATGATCATCACAAGATTCTGAGGATTTCCAATCGTAATCGTTTTAGTTATAAGTTCTTTGTGGATGTTTACAATGTAAAACTGAACACTTGGAGGAGAGTTGGGAATCTTCCTTACGATTACAGGCTTCGTGAAGAAGCCTCGGGAGTATTTGTAAATGGATGCTTACATTGGTTGGGTTACCGCAGAAGAAGAGGATCCCCTGCTGTTATAGTTGCTTTTGATTTGGCTCGCGAGGTGTTTGATGAAATACCACTCCCTACAGATGGAGTTCGTTATTCTGATGGACTTACTGTTCTCGGAGGATGTCTTGCATTTCAGGCATACTATTCGGGGGCGGGGGTTTGGGTGATGAAGGAGTACGGCGTGCAAGAGTCTTGGACCAAACTTACCACCAATCCTTTTAAGGGTACCCCTGTTTGGCTGTTGAGGGAAGAAGAAGAAGAAGAAGAAGAGATTGTTTTGGCAAATTGGAGATTTGAAAATAGAGTTGACACTTATGATATGCAATTGCTTGCATATAATTTGAGAAATGGAGTTTGGAGGGATATCGTTGTGGCCGGAGATCCGCTTGGGATAATTAATCGAAACAACCCTTTGATATCTTTCAAAGAGAGCCTTTGGTCGCTCCCAAGATAATCGGGTGTAGAATCTTACGATCTTACTATAACGATCATGTATACAAAGTTAGGCATCCTTATATTTTTAAATTCATATAATTCAATTCACGCAATCTCTTCTTCGGTTTCCTCAAGTACGTGCTTCATTTCTTAACCACAATCTTTCATTAATTTCTTAATCTCACGATTATAGCAGTTAATAGCATCACTTGCACCTGGAGAAAAAGGGCTGGTTTCTTCTTCCGTTCCTGCGCATCAATCTTCAACTTTCATGATTTGAATCGTAAGTATTCCCTAAAACAAATGGGTTTTCCAAACCAAATACTAAACAAACGGGGAATAGATAAATAGATTCGTAACCCAAATCAGAAATAGAAACAAATACAAAACTTAGTAGGAATTCTGCAGTTTCCATTCTTTCAGCAATCATCAAATTAATTACAAAAATCTCTTGCTTCGTTCATTGCATTGTAACAGGAAACGTTGTAAACGTAAAACAACTAGAATTCTAATTAGAAGTTGTTTCTCCTCCTCACTATTTATATTTATTATTCAGCATCCGTCGGAATACCAGAAAAAGGATATGGCTGATTTTCTTCCAGGAGATGTGATCGACGAGATACTTTTGCGCCTTCCGGCCAGATCAATCTGCCGATTCCGGTGTGTTTCAAAGCTATGGCGGTCTTCACTCTCAAACCCTCAATTCATAAAAGCCCACTTCGATTCCACATCCACAACCCTGAAACTACCCTTCTTACATCTTCTAGTGGTTACCCTCCATTCCTCTTAAATTTCCCTACTGACAGAAGAAGAAGCAGCAGCAAGAACGACGTCGTTTCGATGAAGGTAATTTGTTCTCTGTTTCAACCGCCCGAGCGTGTCAGGTTGGAAGGTATATGCCATGGTTTGGTCCCCAACAGAGTAAAAGTATACCTGATAGGAATATGATGGTTTTGTGGAATCCCCTTACTTCAGAGGCTGTGGTAGTACCATGGTTTTCTTTACTTGTGCAAATTGGATTTACACAAGTCTTGTACGGTCTTGGCTACGAGGATGATGATTACAAGATTGTGAGGATCTGCTATTGGTGCCAGGAAGACACCCTGGGGGGCATTAGTGGATGTTTATGATGTAAAACTGAAAACTTGGAGAAGGGTTGCGAATCCTGTTTGTTGTGATTACATTATCTACGGAGATACCTCAGGAGGAGTATTTGTAAATGGATGCTTACATTGGTTGGCTCGGGGCCGAGGCCGAGGATCTGTTCATGTAATAGTTGCGTTCAATTTGGGGCGCGAAGCTTTTGATGAAATAACACTCCCAGCTAGAGCTAAAGATCAAGTGTTGTCTATTACTAGAGTTCCGGTACTCGGAGGATGTGTTGCATTTCAGGCGAGTTCACACCGGCCGCGGTTTCCCATTGAGGTTTGGGTGATGAAGGAGTACGGAGTGCAAGAGTCTTGGACCAAACTTACCATCAATGGTCCTAATGGTAGTGAGGATAATAGATTTACCCATCCGTTAATCCCTGTTTGTATTTTGAGGGAAGAAGATGAAGAAGAGATTGTTCTGCTAAAATGGACACCTCAAATTCGAAAAACTTCAACACATAATGATAAGAAATTGTTTGCATATAATTTAAGAAATGGAGTTTGGAGGGTTGTGGCTGGAGTTCCACTCACCTCGAGTCAATTCATCTCTTTTAAAGAGACCCTTTGGTTTCCCAAGTAGAATAGAAGATCAGATCATTCATCCTCCTCATTAGCTAACTTCGATTTTGGATTTGGATTTGGTTTATAATTAGATTATCCCTTGTGTAATCCTCTTATTAATTGCTTAAAAAAAACAATTTTTTACGCTCTTCTTATACAGTATGTGTGACAGGTTTTGCTTGAAGAAATGGTTTTTTAAATTATATAGCGAGTTTAAAACAGATTTGAAACTCGTGACAGAACCAGAACTTAACAAAATGAATACCTATATCTTCTTCTGTTCTCTGTTCTTGATCAGTTACTTACTCATTTGTAATTGGGAGACACAAGGCTCCCTAAAAGAGCCATAACAGAGTCCCAAATAACATTTGGGAAATCAGTAACAACCATATCCCTGAAAGCTCCATTTGTCAAATTATATGCAACCAATTGCTCTCTACTATTTGCCAAAACAATGTCATCTCCCTTCAAAAGCCAAAAGTGTGTATTTAAACACGCATTTTCGGAACCATTTATGTTAAGCTTGGTCCAAGACTCTTGCACACCGTACTCTTTCATCACCCAAATCTCAATGGGAGGCCGAGGCGGAAATGGATCAACCTCAACTGCAAGACATCCTCCAAAAACACTAATTGTATATGACACAATTTGTCTAGCACCAAAACTAACTCTAGGGAGTGGTAATTTATCGAATTCCTCGCGGCCCAAATGGAAAGCAGCTATAAATTTAGGACCTCGAATCTTATGATCACGAGCCACCCAATGTAAGCATCCATTTACAAACAACCCCGGTTCAAGAGAATAGACAGCAAAACTATAATGAAGATCCCAAAGTCTCCTCCAAGTTTTCAGTTTTACACTGTAAATATCCACAGGAATTTCCATTTCAGCTTCATCGGGCTCCTGCTCATCATCCGAGTCACTATAAAAACTGGAAATTCTGACAAATTTATAATCTTCCTGAAAACTATTGTAACCCAAGCCGAACCCGGGAAATCTACCATACACATGTATTAAGTCTGGTATTTCCACAGCCTCAAAAGTAATGGGATTGATCAGAATGTATCCTTCTCAATGTCCTCAGCCACTAGGAGAACCAAACCATGGCAGGTGCCTCCCAGCCTAATCCAGCCATAGTACTCGTCCTGTTGAATCAGAGGACAAATTATCTTTCTAGAAACGCCATCACTGTTGCTGCTTCTGTCAGTAGTTAAAGTGAAGATGTGAGGAAGGCCAGGAGAGGAGACTACCATATGTTCCGGGCCAATGTTGATTCGGAAGTTGAGGTGGGCTTTGACGAATTGAGGACTCAGAGAGTAAAGAACGCCATGACTGTGAAACACACCTGAATCGGCCTATTGATTTTGCGGGGAGGCGTAATAGTATCTCATTGATGACATCTCGTGGAAGGTTTGGATTTGGAGCAAAATCAGACATGGCTATGGCTTTGAATCTCTCTACACATTCATGAATGATCCCAAATAGCAAACTTATAACAACAAAGCAGAAAACAAGGCTTCTAATAATGACAGAAAGTGCAGTTCTGGTATTGATTATGACTCTTTGATAACTGAGGAGGCAGTTGAAGAATAGGAAAAGCCAAATGTTTCATGCTCAAAATTTGGAATTTAGTAAATTGATACCATGAAATTATGTTAAGATTAATGTCCCTTTTCAAGACTTAAGTTCATACTAATGATGCCATAGCTATCATACCAACAAACAATCACCAAGCTCAAATCAATTTATAGCTCGATCTGATCTGGTTGTTGCCGAAACCAATTAACCTTCAAAGCTAATTGCAATTGGCAACGAAGAAATTCTTTATTTATTTTCTGTTTTTCTATGTAGCTTTCTCTGTATTACAATGAGTTAACATACTATTAATCTGATTTGAAACGATTTTTTAAAACAAATGGGCAAGGCCGTTCCTACCTAAATAAAGACCATGTTCAATAACACAAATGTGGGCCATTTTATATTATCGTAAATGTAAAATAAAATTATTAGGTTAAGAGTCATTTATTAACATAAGACTGTATTATGTGCACACACACAACACTACTTTTCTTTAAAAAAGAAAAAAAAAAAAGATATAGACCATATTTTTTATTTTACAACCGTGCTTAAAATTGAAACTATTATTATTATTATTATTATTATTTTAGAAATATGTACTACTTTTTATCTTACATACATGACTTATAACCTTAAAAATCAAAACTTATTATTATTATAATTTTTTCGAAGTAGGTCCTATTATTTATATTACATGCATTCCATTTTTAAATAGGCACTACTCTTACCCTTAAATTTGGTACATTGTACTTTATGTGCACTATTTATACCCCTAAATAAAATTTTATTATTATTGTTAGTTTTTAGAAATAGGTACTACTTTTAATATTACATGTGCTACTTTTAAAAAAATGCACTACTTATACCTTTAAATTCGGTACTTTTTATTTTACACGTCAAATTTGCTTAAAATTTTTTTGTAGTTACAAATAGGTATTAATTTTTATATTACATGCGCTGCTTTTTTAAAAAGATAATATTTTATGTATCTATTTTAAGAATATAATTATTGTCTCTTTAAAAGTATTATTTTTAAATATTATCTTTTTTTTAAAAAAAGTAGTGATTTTAAACAAATTGGGGCACTATAAAATTGGGGGCCATAAGCACGTGCGGACCTCGCACGTGCCCAGGACCAGGCCTGCAAATGGGTTTCCCAAACGCAATACTAAACCAAACGGGAAATAGATAAATAGATTCTTAACCCAAATCAGAAATAGAAGCAAACAGAAAAACTCTTGCGTCTTTCATTGCATTGTAATAAGAAACGTTGTAAACGTAAAACAACTAGAATTCTAATTATAAGTTGTTTCTCCTCCTCACTATTTATTTATTATCCAGAATCTATTGGAATACGGTAAAATTTTTTGCAGGATAGCCAAGTCATATTTTGATCTTCTTCCACAGGATGTGATTAACCAGATACTTTTAAGCCTCCCTGCCAAATCAATCGGCCGATTCAGGTGTGTTTCACGACCCTGGCGGTCTTTACTATCAAACCCTCAATTCATCAAAGCCCACTTCGAATTCCACATCCACGACCCTGAAAATACCATCCTCCTCGCAGCTCCAGATTCATCAGCTTATCCTGTTTACCCTCCTTTCTTCTTAACTTTCACTACTGACAGAAGAAGCAGCAGCAAGAGCGACGGCGTTTTAGCTCTAATTGTGTCACGTCCAAACTCTAATTGTGTCAAATTTCTATTGCCTGCAGTACTGTACAGAGGTGGCTGACCACTTCACCTGGTGCACCTACCACCCACTGGTACCAGCTACGCTGTGTTTTAGCTCAACCACTTTACGTCATGCCAGGACAAGAAATAACTGGTCGACTTCACCTGATCGCTCATACTGCCCAGAGCTACACAATTAACCTGACATTATCAAGTTGGATATTCTATTTCCTTTCACACTTAGCAATACCTGTTATGTTTTAGTTTTCCAAAATTGTCACTTTCTTGTTAATTATCATGCTCTTGACGTCATCAACAGCAAAAATGTGGGGCCCTGGTGCTGAGCAAGGAGGAATACTGCAAACTTCATCTGGAAAGCTTGATCTAAAAGAACCCTATTATCGGATGTCTCAACCCCAAGTCTACCCGGTTGCCCAAGATCAGCAATCTCAACAGTTATTGCAAACACAGGTATTGACTTATTTTGGGAGCTTCTTTTCAACTCTTGGAAATGGTAAAATTCATGTCTATCTTTTGCTTTCGGTATTTTGTGACTGTAATTTAAAGGTCATAGTTATTAAGAAAGTATTTGACCCGAGGTCTGTCTGTTTTGTGCATTTAATGCGTATGTGTTCATTGTTGCTGTCTAGTGTATTTGCTGTGAAGACGTCGAAGTTGGTGTATGAAATTTGTTTGAAATGCCAAACCCTTTGGTAATTGCGTTGTGTTGAGTTTCCACATTTGTAATATAGAAGATTTTCGAAAGCTAGAAAGTGCTGTGATCATACTGATGCTTGAAACAGGCTCCTTTCTTGTATCGTGATACTTTTATATTCTTGCTCTGTTGTCCATCTTGTTCGGATCAATTTGAGACTCTGTTTCTTGTTTCGTGCTGTGATTTTGTTTGTTGCCCGAGTAGAACTCAAGGTTGGCTTGTTCTCAACAGGATATGCCTATACTATCCCAGGATGAAGATGCTTCAGATTTATTGCAGCCGCCACCACAGCAATCCGGCGCCCAGCTCAATTCCATTTGAGCTTTGAGCTGTGCAATGGCAGATGGCCTTATACATTTGTATGAATTAGCAAATTGGCTGATCCCACATGTGAAGAAGAGCTTTGATCCAGTAGTAGGGATTTTAACCTGTAACCTTTTTCTTTTCTGTGCCTGTAAATGAAGGGAAAAATAATAACTCTTAATTCCTCGACTGCGAGTGATTTACCCTGTATAATATTTCCCAAAAAAAAAAAAAAAACAATAATTATGCAAATTTCATGAGAAGTTTTCTGCGTTCTATTTTGGTGTAATGTTGCGGTACTATTTCTTGGGAAAGATAATGATATATTTCGATCGTTTTCTTTTCTTACAAACTAAAAATGGTGCATTCTTGTGCAAGTAGAGATGGCAATTCTTGACATGAAGCAAGAACAATGTATGAGTTGGGGCTATTTTGTCGGGATTGGTGAGTTAAATGAGTTAATACAAATAACACGACGAAGTCAAATTTAAGGTTTGAAATGTAAACTTGAATATGAGTAATGCTCGATACAACATATACCGATCACGATATTAATATCAATAGGCTAGGGTTACACTACGATGATTTGCAAGTTAAATAGAATACAACATAAAGCGATCACGATATTAGTATTAATAGGTTTGCAAGTTAAATAAAATACAACATAAACCGATCACGATATTAGTATAAATAGGTTAGGGTGACGCTAGGATGGATTTGCAAGTTAAATAGGTTGACACATATAACATGAATAATCAGTCGAGTAACGCTAGGGATGACAAATGAACACCCATGAAACTGGACACGATTCGAATTGCCAGTTAAATATGCAAACTTTCACTTGTTAACAAAATGCAGTTACCACTAAAATGTATCCATCCAAAACTACAAAACAAGATCACTACGTAAACTCATCACAATATTCATACTAACATAGCTCTAATACCCAAAACCTGTTTTCCAAATCTAGACAAATCACACTCTGAGCAGTCAGTCACTACAGCAACATTCACTCATTCAGTACTGACAAATCCACAGCTTGTTGAAGACCTTCCAAGCAACCTGACGAACTGAAACATCTTAGTAGCCAGAGGAAAAGAAAACAAAAGCCGTAGTAGCTAGGAGTGAAATGGGAGCAGCCTAAACTGTGAAAACGGGGTTGTGGGAGAGCAATACAAGCGTCGTGCTGCTAGGCTAAGCAGTACACTATTGTCTCAGAAGGCTTGTAAAGGTGATTTCACTGGCCAAAAACTGCAATCTCCCTAGTTGAAGCACCTCCATTTTGCTGCAGCAGAAATCCCCATCAATTTCAAGAAGAAAGAATTGAACAACAGCCTCATCATCAAGTGGAAAACTAACCATGGATTCAATTATCACTCAAGAGAGTGACAAAGAACTCGATTTTGTAAAGAGAAAATCGTAATGTACACAATGCCAGACCTCACCTGAATCCTCTGTGTAATCTCCAAACAGAACCATTCCTCCAAAACCATATCTGGCAGGCACATTATACATAGAGATACCTCTGTGTTCTCATCCATTGTTTTCAAAATCAAAACCCGAAGATGAATTTCGCCATCCAATAAACAAATTATACATTCCGGGCACAATCAAGACTTTGACCTTATCAATCTAATCTAAGAGCATTCTTCTTCTGTTGTTCTTCAGATATGTCATTGGGGAGACAGAAGACTCTCAGTAAAGATCATCACTCCATCTTCAAACAAATCTGGAATATCATCAACTACCATATCCCTCCAAACTCCATTTTTCAAATTATACGCAACCAATTGCTCACTATCGTTTTCCAAAACGATCTCATCCTCCCTCAAAAGACAAACAACCTTAAATGAATACCCATTTTCATGTCCACGGGACCATTGATGGTGAGTTTGGTCCAAGAATCTTGCACACCATACTCTTTCATCACCCAAACATCAATGGAACCCTTGTATGAATCAACCACCATGGCAAGACACCCTCCAAGAACAGTAAGCTCATTAAACACAAATTTACCTTCATCAACACCTCTAGGAGGTGGAACTTTCTCAAATTCCTCGCGGGCCAAATTAAAAGCAGCTATAACAGAAGGATATCCTCTACTCTTACTGTCAGAAGCCAACCAATGTATGCAACCATTCAAAAAAACCCCAGATGCAATATGAGGGACAGCATGATCATAAGGGGAGTTGGCAAGTCTCCTCCAAGTTTTCATCTTTAAGCTATAAATATCCACAAATGTCTCAGCACAATCTGGTTCGTGTTCATTATCCGTATCATAATACGAAAGCGTGACAATTTTGTAATCATCATTAGAACTATCGTAGCCGAAACCACACATACAAAAACTAACAAAAGGGTCCAAAGATAAGCAGAAATTAGGCACTTTCACAGCTTCCAAAGTCATGGGATTGATCAAAAACTTACAATGCTCCTCATTCACTACCAGAATCAAACCATGGCATGAACCCTCGATACTAACCCACTTATTCTGCTGAAACAGGGGACAAATTACCTTTCTTGAAACGCCGTCGTTACCACTGCTGCTGCCGTCGGGAGTTAAAGTTAAGATGTAAGGAGAGTGATCGGAGGAAGACGCCAGGACGATGTTTTGAGGGCCGTGGATGTGGGAGTTGAGGTGGGCTTTCACAAATTGAGGGCTGGAGAGCAAAGAGCGCCATGGCTTTGAAACACATCTGAATCGGCCGATTGATTTCACAGGGAGGCGTAAGAGTATGTCGGTGATGAGATCTTGAGGAAGGCTCGGAGCAAAATCAGACATGGCTACTGCTATGGGTTTGATTTTCTTGTTTTCAGCACAAATTTCTGGGCAGGTTTGAAGGTTCTTTCATGAAGTTTCAGGGTTCTTGTTTCTAGTGAGATTTACAGATCAATCAAGAATTAATCACTGCATAGTGAGTAGTATGCTTCAATTCTCTTCCTTCATGCTTTGGCCAAACCTCTCATTTTAGCATTTTATATTAGAGGGCCGTGAGTTTATGTAAGCCACCTAGATTGACAAAAGCATGCTTCCATTTGGAATTCACCGAAATACTACATCCACTCTTTCCAATACTAAAACGCATACTTAGCAACAAATCATAGCAATTTTTTGATAGCAACTCATGTGGCATGCATTCATTGGCCAATTATTTGATATTAATAAAAATATAACCAATGAATGCATGCCACATGAGTTGCTATCAAAAAATTGCTATGATTTGTTGTTAAGACTATTAGTACTCTTTAGAATATATTTTAACAGGACCATATCATCATCAAATCTATTGAATTTGAAATATGAAAACCGTCCATAAATATTTTGCCTAATAATGAACTAGAAATTTTTTTTTTTTGTTATTATTCGGGACGTGTGAAAAAATTTCCACACCTTTTTTGAAATAACTCATGTTTTGGTCATTTTATGAGAACCGAAAAATAAATTTTTAGACAAAATTGAGCGTTGCGCCTCAATTTAGCATTGATTGGTCATCTGTTTTGTAAAGGCTGCCATTTTCTTAAATGCTCTCCACACTAATATTGCCCTAAAAAGGAACTATAAATATATTTTTCTTATTGGGGATTGTGAAAAATTTTCCTAGCCTTCTTCGAGAATAACTCATGTTTGGATAATTTTACAGGGGCCAGAAAATAAAATTTTGGACAAACTGAGTGTTGCGCCTACACTTACTACTGATTGGTCATCATTTTTTCAAAGGATGCTCTTTTCTTAAATACTGATTGCCCTCAAGACTAATTTTGCTTAAAAATGAACTAGAAATATATATATATATATATATATATATATTTATTACTCAGGACGTGTGAAAAAATTCTACACATTCTTCAAAAATAAGTCATGTTTTGGTTTTTTACGGGGGTGGAAAAATAAATTTTTGGACAAAATTGAGTGTTGCACCTCAATTTAGTACGGATCGGTCCTCGATTTTTAAAGGCTGCTATTTTTTAAAATATTGATTACCCTCTACACTAATATTGCCTAAAGAGGAAATAATATTGATTATCCTCTACACTAATATTGCCTAACCTTTTTCGAAAATAACTCATGCTCCAAGATCGGGGTCGGGGCCAGGGCTTGGTCGGGTTTGGGGTTGGGGTCGGGGAGGGGTAGGGGCGTGGTCGGGTCTGGGGCCAGGGTTAAGGTCGGGGGCGAGGCCGAGGTTGAGGTGGGAGTGGGGCTGGGCAGAGGTCGGGACATGGTAATGGTGGGGCCGATGTCGGGTCGGGGACGGAGATGAGGTCGATCTGGGTAGAGACGAGGTCAGGGTGGGTTCGGAGTTGGGGCGGATCTGGGACAAAACAGGCCGACCCACGAATTTAACTTAAAATGACTTTAAAATTTTTTAAGTATATTATAAAGCATATTGAAAGTGTACTTCAAAAAATTTAGTTTAAGTACATTTTACTTTAAAAAGTTTTTAAAAAATATTTTGCAATTTCTTATCCAAACACTATTTTTAAGGGTTTTATACTCTTAAAACATTAAATACGTTTTTAAAGTACTTGTCCAATAATAAAATTGCTCAAGTGATGGAAATGGCGCTGCTGATGAAGGAGGATTCTGAGAACAAAGTTATTTATGCTTTGGTTCAATCCAATAACATTTAATTATGCTAAAATGCAAGCATTGCCACACAATATATATATATATATATATATTTAGATAAGGAAATTGAAATAAACAAATTAAATTTATCTAATCATTCAGCATTTATTCTGCATCTCCATAAGCACTACATATACATACATATGAACCAAAATACCTTTAAGGAGATCAGAGGCTCTCTCTTATTGATGTTTCTGTCCTCCTATTCCAGCTCTTCTCCTCCCGTGCTAAATGGATTACCAGTATTCAACGATTCAATAGTGGCCTCCTTCTTCCATGAGTTGTTTCCATCATGTTCTGTTACATACAGTGATTTGGCACAATGGAAGTGAATTTGGTATCTTATACATTCCTTACACTGGAAAGCCATATCTTCGCTTCTAGAATCAATGACTTCATTGCAGTATTTACAGGGTCGGTCCACAATGATTCTTTCAAGAGTGAGCTGGTGGGCATGATAGCTTAACTTAAGAATTCCTCCAAACTTGATATTTGACAAGTGATCAAGTTGAGGAATGAAGGTGATGTGAAAAGCTTGGTTGCACTCAGCACAATAGTAAAACCAACCTTGAATGTTCACTTCATCCTCACAAATCTCACAGTAATATTCTTCTGAAATATGACCACTGATTGGCTTATAAGTCAGTTTAAGTGGATGCTTATCATACCTGTGGTGAACTATGCTTGGGTAACTTGCACATTTTATATGCAAATTGAAGCTACAAGTTTCACATCGGTATATGTATTCTCCTTGATCTTCACCGGCAAGGAGACAACAGGGACACGGTGCATATCTCCTCTTGTCCAATATCAACCTATGTTTTGGATGTGATTCGTGTATTATAAATCTTGGTGTGGAGGCACATTTCATATCCAATTTTACCGCATCGTCTAAATAAAGAGAACCATTGCTTCTCCTTTTGCAAGCATCACAGTAAAAAACATTGAAAAAATAAGGTGAACCACCACCAAGGATATTATATCGGTAATCGAGTTCCCTCTCACCGAATCGAACCATCATAAAACTCATATCAATGCACTCAGCATGCATCAAAAAGCTGCATTTTGCATCCCTTGAGCTATAAAATGGTGGTGAAATAGGTTGAATGCAGAAATTGCATAATAAACTCCAATTTGAATTTTTCTTTCTCTCCTGATGATTTGATGATCCATCATTGGTTGGCATCGCATTATGAAGGATCAAAGTGTGGCCATAATACTGGCGCTGGACGCTATAATTCGGTTTGTGAATACCCTTGGTTATGTATGGGATAAAACTTATGGATACATCCTCCACTGGAAGCCGGATTGTGTTCTCGAAATCAACCAAGCGACTTCTTGCTTCATTAATAAAAACAAAACACATCACATCACCTAACATAATATGTATATATTTGACAAATCACATAATATTTAAAACCCAATGTGTACCCAAATATGCATTTGGTTTTAAAATATAAAATAAAGTTTTTTGCAAAACGTACGTATGTGAACTGATTTATCAAATATATAATTCAATCGAAATCACGCTTAGTAAGATAAATAGTAGAATTATTGTTTAGGTTTTATGAATTTTTATAATATTCCCTGGGCAGGAAAATTTTCCAATGACATTATGGTATCTCAAATATATTAAGACAAGTAAGAACCATTTTTAAAGCAATATTTGTTCCCATTAAAATTATTAGATTAGTTTTAAGATTGAGAGAATAAATTAAAATATTTTTAAAATTGAAAACTGATCATGGGATTGGGAGCTTGGCTCTAAAAATTGAAAACCTATTGGACTAAACGTTAGAAGAAACCGAATGAGTTTATCCTAGTGTCCCAATTTTGCTTGAAATCTATACGTTGGTTCTAGCTAAAATATATCATGCTAAAATTAAACCCGCTAGGCGGAGTCTCACAGTAGTAATTGACATCTTAAGTTCTTAACTAATCATCACTATTTATATATAGCAACTCATATGGTATCCATTTATTTGTTACATTTTTATGAAATAATTATTAATATCACATAATTGACCAATAAATGCATTTCACATAAATTGCTATGAAAACAATTGTGATGAATTCCTTGAAATATCTATCATATTAGTTTTAAGTGATTTATTATATAATATATATTATTGTGTTTGGTTGCAATAACTTGTCCATACAAACTCTTTCATATTTTCTTCGTTTATTGCTTCACGTGATGTGGTGATAAGAAAATTAACATACTCCTTCCGCTCCATTAGTCTGGTTTGAAAAGTGTACATTTTATTATGAATTTTAATATACAATATTTAAAATAATTAATATGTCATAATTTATTCCACTAATGTCTTTAGTTTTTAAGTGTGATTAGTTTTGAACCAAATATTATTTTATTAGCAAGAGTAAAAAATAATAAGAAGTTTGAAAATAGACTCTCCTATTGAAACAAAAATAAATTTTCAAAGTGGACTTTTTGAGTAGAATAATGAAAAAAATGTATAAATAATAGAGGGATGATTCACGTAATTCATAAATTTTATAATGAATTTTTTGAAAAGACTGATACTCCAAACAAATTGAAAAAAAAAAAAAGATTATTAAATGTAATGGAAGTGGCTCCAATATGTCATTATTATAAAGGGGATTCCAAATTCCTTAAAATGATGGTAAATTTTTAAAATTCTTCTAGAGGGCATAAAAATATTTTAATGCTTTAAATAAATTATTAATGCCCACCCTACCCTTTTGAAAATAAAAGAAAATATATTAATTTTTCCTGAGAATTACGCATGATCGATTGGCTAAATTTGTAATAGATGAGGAAGACCAAACTGCAAAATTTTCATCCTTAAAAATTCCATGCTAAACCAAAGTCAATTAAGCCAAGAAACAACTTTCAAATAACCGAATTAATTAATTCAATCAGAAGAAGGCTTGAAATCATTATTTCTTTACAATCAACTCCAATCCCTTGGTTTTATAGCAAAAGTGACAAAAGAAAAAAGTTTTATTGCAGAAAACTAATGTTATATAAAAAGCTTCTCTAAAATAAGTTCAAAAAACAATTTATACTGATCATATCAAAGGAAATTTATTTAATAAAATCTGTAATAACATTTCTAAATTAAACATGCATGAAATACTTGTTTAAAATACTTTAAAATACAGGGAGATAACTAATTCCATACTTAACTGATCGCAACATAATATTTTATTATATATATGAAGAATATATAATTAAGCATTCCCCCATATATATATATAAATATAATATAAATTGACAAACAATATTTATTTCATTAAATATTGAAATCAGAATTAACGAACGCCCTTCCTTCAAGTTGTTTGCATTTATAGCAAAAGGATGGTAATTAATTGATTAGAGACGTTGTATCAATTAATATTAATTCATACATATTTTTCAAATGAATATATAGTTGAAAACATATTGATGCACTTACCCGGATGTAAAACAGACATGAAAGCTTCTGTGCCTGATTTTGCACATTGTACATGGGCAAAATATCGGCACCCGCCACATTCATAGACCCAAAATCGGTGATTTATTGGCTTTGCACAAATTTGGCAGGCCACACGAGCACCTTGATGATCGTGATCAAGATCTGATGTAGTGCTTGAACCACCTGATTTATTATGAGAAGAATATTTAAGTTGAAGAAGGTGCTCGTGATGATCCTCTGCCATAAAGGTGGATGGTAGTTGAGCGCAACTTTTAGCTATCCAAAACTCGCATAAATTGCACATGAGAGGAGAGTCATAGTGCTTTACACCACATCCTTGACAAAGGAACAAAGCTTTCTCACCCATAGGCAGCAGTGGATGTTGAGGATGGCTCCCATGTTCGACTGTGAAACCCCGCCTAACCAATACTGCACATACTATGTCTATTCGGAATTCTGGCCCGCAAATTTTGCATTCGTAAAACGGGTCGCTCCTTTTGTTGATGAGATCTCCACATATACGACACTCAGTTAACTCTTCCTTCCCCCAATAGACTGATTGCCTCAGCATGAGTGTGTGATTAGAATGGCAAGGATGTTGGATTTCAGATGGTAAATCACTACAAGATATGTGCTCTTTAAAGCGACAATAATTATCTTTCTGGCATTTGTAAAATTGGTTTGATGAGATGGGGAATTTGCAAGTATGGCATGAGAGATATTGTTTATTATCATTCTCGACAACTCCTACTTCATGCCTCCAATATTTGTGATAAGAATAAAATATCATTTCTCTCCACCAAAATCACTAAGTTAATGAAGCAACCACTCAAGATTTTGAGACCCAAAAAGGCTTATAATTTGATGGGAAAAATTTGTTAAGGACTGAAGCTTGATCCCATTCCTATATCTATGAGAGCGCTTATATAAATAAATAAATATCGGAAGAGTTTTGTTATATTCTTTTCTTCATTACTTTAGTTACACTTTATTCCTTCCAAAGGTGAAAGAAACAAATTATACGTGTGAGAGTTTTGTTTTATTCTTTTCATTATTTATTAATTACTTTATTCCAGACCAAGAATAATTACTTTACGTATGTGCCTACCAAGAATTAAAGCAAAGATTACAAAATCAAGAAATATGATTGATGCTCCCTCCTCCGATGGGAAAGTGATGACTTTCTCTCCAAATTTACAAAATTAAAAATTACTTTAATTTCAGATAAATTAAATTGGTATATATGTAGCTGATTATTAAGTGATATATTTGATTTTAATTATAATTTTTAATTCTTACAACCCACAATATTTAAGCCTAGGATTTCAAGTGGTTGCATGATCTTTCCATTATAATTCATCAACTAAAGAACAAAAGAAATAAATAAACAAATAACAAAAAAATTTATATTCAACACTAGCCCCTAATATTCTACCTAAGGGCCAAATAAGTCCCTTACGTTTTTTTGGCCAAAATAAGCCCCCCGACATTACGAAATAGGACTAGTTTAGCCTATTTACGTGTAAGGACTTAACGGAGCCCAATTTTGTAAACATTAAGGGTGTATTTGGACACAGCTAATAATGTTACGGGCATATTTGGAAACAACATATAATGACGTTAGGGGCTTATTTGGCCATAGAATAAAATTTTAGGGGCTAAAATCAACCTTTGCCCTCAACACGTTTGACAGTCTAATGAACCCACTAAAGTATTTTACATGTGTAAAACTACATAGGTTTGAAATTCATAGATTCAAATCAATTAATTGCACGTACTACTTGAATTCCTTGAAACTGATATGGTTGGAAAATGGGTTGTAGATTAAACGTTTCGTTGAAACTGATATGGTTGGAAAATGGGTTGTAGAGGTTTTTGGTTTTCTTCGGTAATGTGTTGCTTTTGTTTTATATTTTGTTCTCCAAATTTAGATCTATCGATCTTGCAATTATCAAAAGCCCGCAATAATCTAGCTAGGTAAGAGATCAGTCTTAATTAATTCGTGGAGCTGTTCAAAGTTTTCTTCCGTTAATTATCGGATTTGTTATTCGCAGTGACGATTTTACTATTCGCAGTAACATTTTTATGTGAAATTCCTAAAATGCCCTTAAGACTTTTTAAAAAAATTCATATTAATCACTCTATAAAAATCCGACTTGCATACCATAAGCTGTATGCTATTGTTTGCCTATTTTCACTATTCACCGCCAGTAATTCATTTTTTATTCACACGTGTATTCAAATATGATCGACAGACAAGGGGACGATCCATATTACACGGTATGTAATAACTGTATACAATTTTTTACGTGAAATTTATTTTTTCTTAATAAAAAATATCTGTCTGATCTTTGATTTAGACCCGGATCTGCGATTATCCGGCCGATTTTGGCCGGAAATGTAAAATCCAGGTGAGGAGATTGTCTCCTCACCCGGATTTCGATCGGAAAACCGCTAGTGACCGGCGGTATTTCCGGCGGAAGTACAGCCAGAGACCGGCGGTAGTGGGAGAGAAAATACCGCCCGACGAAGGGCTATATTTGTACCCAGGAGGACCGCCGGTTACCTGATTCCGGGTGGTTTTTTCGGCTACAGACTAATCCGGCGGTATTTTTGGTCCGGTCGTCTGCCTGAAAAACCGCCAGTTGTGTGGTATTTTTACGGCGGCGGGCGGTAATTTTTTCGATTTCTCGGCCAAAAGGGCCCTATATCCCGCAGGGGGCGAGATTTATGAAATATCCCCCCTGTGTTATGTAGAATTTTGTCACATTCTCACCTCTCGTAGATGAGAGTATTCAAAAATTTACTGGTTGCGCTAAATTTTGGGTTTCAGTTTGCTTACCCATCGTTTTGTATCAACAAGATATCCGTTTAGAGAGGGATGACATATTTTCTGACCACAAGGAGGATTTTCAAACGGACGAAGAGTTTAGAAGTAAGGAAGATTTGGTTGCATGGGTGAAAGCTACAGCATCTGAACACAATATGATGGCAAAAATTACATCTTATTCGAAAATGTTGAGCCTTTTCCTTGCAAGAGGCAGAAAAAGGCGAGTTGAGATAGGGTGCGATAGATCAGGAACAGTTAGAGATAAGCCACTCCTACCAGAAGGGAAGAACAGACGGAACAATACCAGTAGCAAATTGACAAAATGTCCATTTCACCTTGTGGGACGCAAAATTGCTGGGGGAAATTGGAAGTTAGAGATTAAAAATGGTAATCACAATCATGAATTACAGCAAATTCGAAATTGGCTTTCATCGCACTCACGGCTAACAGAAGCGGAGAAGAAGAAGGTTGCAGAAATGTCAAGTATTAATATCAGGCCGAAGCATATATTGGCCCAGTTGCAAGCGGATGATCCTCAAAATATCAGCAATATAAGATAGGTGTACAATGAAGCAGCAAAAGTTAGAAGTGAGGCGAGGGGAGATATGACTAACATGCAGTATTTCTTCAAACTTGTGCACGATCACGAATACTTCTATGCGCACACAGCTGACGATAATAGTAATGCAGTCGGGCACATTTTCTTCGCACACAAGAAGGCCCATTCTCTACTTGGTTTATTTCCGTATGTTTTGTTTATAGATACGACGTACAAGACAAACAGGTATGACATGCCTCTTCTGCAGATAGTGGCTCATGTCCCCACATCTCAGTATATTCATATTGCTTTCGTTTTCATGCGGGACAAGACTACCCCGAGCTATTTGTGGGCCATGACTCAATTGAGGAATTTATTCGAGGGCAACAAATACCCACATGTGGTCATCACTGATCGAGAGATTGCCATAATGAACGTTGTGGAAAAAGTATTCCCACATGCTACCCAACTAATGTGCATGCAACACATTGAAATGGATGTAAAGAAACATGTAGTAGTTGCGCGCAACGACAAAACTACCACGGATGTGTTTCTATATCGTTAGGGGCAAGTGGTGAAAGCCTTGACATATGAACAGTTCACGAAAGCTGTGGAATATATTGATACTAGATATGGAAATAAATCTAAATTTAGGAATGTGATTCCATACTTGAAAAACACATGTTTGGATCCCCACGCAGACAAGTTTGTATCTTGTTGGACGAAATATATAAAACATTACGGAGGGCGCACAACGAACATGTAAGTTCATATTAGCTTTAATTTATATTGGTTTATGTTGTATAATTTTATGATACTTTATACAATACTTTGTGTGAGAATTTGATTTTCAACGTTAATTGGCTTTCATGGTCGAGAGTGCACATGCACAGTTAAAAAAGGCAATTGGGACGGATAGGAAGACATCTCCAGGTCTGTTTCAAGGGATTAATATTATGATAGAGGCGCACTTTAACAAAATTCGGACTGCAATAGAATCTTCTCGCAGTAAAACATACAGGAAGAGTAACTACTTACTGTATAGTAGGCTGAATGGTAGACTGTCTTTTGCTGCTATTACACTACTACTTGCCGCCGCCCCTGCATTTGACAATCGAGAAGAACCATGCGCTCTTCCTAGGACCCTTCTCTGGCGTTCGGATGCAGTGGGAGGTATTCGGTCAACTATTTCCTCTGAGGCGGAGTTTGTTGCCTCATTGGCTTCATTAATTTGCAAATTGTCATCCTTTTTTGCTTTTGATTAATTTTAATTTCAATTTCTTGAACGCTTTTGCCATCTACAAAACACAATTGAAGATTAAAAAATTAAAAATACATAAGGAACATAAATAATTATAACTACAAAAATAATTGCTAATATTTAAGGAACAATAACACAATTGATAATTAAAAATATTGTCGGGGAAAATCCATAGGCGAAAAAAAATTGATAATACACAATTGCACACGCAATTGTAAATACGCAAATATATAAGGAACACTAACACAATTGAAGATTAAAAAATTAATAATATTTTCGGCAAAAGATCGGCAGAAAAAAACCCCCGCCCGCCGGAAAAAAACGGCCGGAGTGTGGCGGCGGCGATTTTCTTTTTTCAGAAAAAAGACCGCTGGCGGTAGTCCCGGAGAGACTACCGCCAGCCGCCGGCGGTCTTTTCCCAAATAACTACCGCCGGCGGTCAGCGGTAGTCCCACAAATACTACCGCCGGATTCCAGCGGCCTTTTTTTCAAAAAGGCCATGGGCATTCGGTGGTCTTTTTGGAAAAACGACCGCCGTCCTCTGGTAATCTTCCGGGAACAAATACCGCGTTTGAGGTATTTGTTCCGCTGACTACCACCGGAAACTGCCGCCGTCCGGCAGTTTCCCACCCCGTTTCCCCAGTCTAGTCTGGTGTCTCCTCGGACGGTATTTCATAGATCCGGCCATAAAATGGCCGGTTAATCGCAGATCCGGTCAAAAACATAACAAAGCCATCCAAATTATACACTAATTTATCAAAACAACGAACAAAATATGAAAGATACAATTATTAATTTTAGTAACTCACCTTTGCCGATCAGGTTCGTCTGCACTTTTATCCGATTTGGCTGAGTTTGTGCTTCCATTAGTCTGCATACAGCATAGAAGAGAAATAGGAGAAATGGGAGGAATGACTGATTTTGTGCTTCAGCCCAATTCCTCCAGCCCCTGTTTATAAAGTTTTTTTTTTCAGCCTAAAGGGCAAAAAAGACATTTTACATAAAATTGTTACTGCAAATAGTAAAATCGTCACTGCAAATAGTATGCCCCTTTATTTTAGAAAGTGGTGCTTATTAAAGTAATAGGGAATTAGGAATGAGGTGTCATTTTGCATGCGTAAGAGAGTTTTGTTTAGAGTTATATCTTGAAAAATAGTTGCATATCTCGATTCTTATTATAAATACGAAATGAGTAATTTTTAGTATGCTTAAGTTCGCGACTTCTGCCATGTGTTACACGTAGAGTAATGTTTAGTAATAGTAAAGTTAGGAGTTTTATTTCGAGTTTACCATTTAATTCAAAAATCATCGATGTGGTAAAGGGTGACAAGATCTGCAACGCCAGTTGCTTTGAAAAAGAAGTTGGAACGTAAGATGTCCGAGTTTTAGGTATTGAAGGAGAACATTCATCAAGAATAAGTTACGATTCCATAATCCCAAAATAATAAATCGATCATATCTCTCATTCTATCCGATGCTATAAACTATAAGGTTTCACAAAAATGGCTCAAAATAGAATAGTTTCTATGATTTCTCTCTAATTTTACACATGTATATTTTTTGTGTACGATTTTACAATATAATTCTGTCTATCACGATTCTACACTCAAATCAATTTAACGTGAATTGGAGAATAATGTATTTTGAATTGGTAGATGAGAAGTAGGCCCAAAGGAAGAATTGAGAAGAAAACTAGAAAGGTAATAAGTTATCACAAATTTTTATTTATTTAAACTTGTGTTATTTTGACAAATAGTTTAAAATTAATTAGTTGGCACATGACATTGAACGTTTTCAAAACCTATTTAAAAAACAAACAACCCTACTTGTGGCGGCTTCCATTTAATTAGGTCAAAATCTAATTGTTTTAGGAATTAATTTTAAATTAAATTCACTATAGTAAAATATTTTTATTTAACCTATAAATAGATGTATTAGATGATCATTGTAATCTCCTCTCTATATGGCCATGTTTGATTTTGTTCCAGAAGATGTTACCTACGAGATACTTTTACGCCTCCCTGCGAAATCAATCGGGCGATCGCGGTGTGTTTCGCAGGCATGGCGGTCTTCACTCGCAAGCCATCAATTCATCAAAGCCCACTTCGATTTCCACATCCACGACCATGAAAATACGCTCCTCACAGCTTCTATTCATTGCCCTCCTTCCATCTTAACTTTCCTCCCTAATAAAGAGGGCGTCGTTTCAAGAAAGATAATTTGTTCGCACATGTCTGGGAATTAATGTGGAAGGTACATGCCATGGTTTGGTTCTTCTGGTCCATGGGATAAGTCATCGGATGGTTTTGTGGAATCCCCTTACACTACAAGAAATTGGGGCTTTTTACGACCAATAGTGACGACGACACTCGGATCTCGTCGTTAATAATCGTGAATGACGACGTGTTTCCCAGTCTGGACGTAAAATTTACTTTTAAATTACAGCAAAACCCTAATCTAGTTGTAAAGGCTCTAATTACACTGTAAAATAAATTGGGGATAAAATTCCCTGCATATTATCTAGTCTCCAAATTCTATTTTAAACATATTTAATTTCAATATTTTATCTACAGTGTTATTTTTGGGTCAAAATTAGCAAAATTAGCATTCATAGGTCTTTCTTCTCCTCCTCTGACTCCAATTAATTTTCACCTAACCCTCCCTATTCCCCCATTTCCCTGTTCCTCATAATTTCCGCCTACTCCTCCCTTTCCTCCGCTTCTGTGGTGAGAAGCAATCTCCGTCTGCTCGATTGGTTTCTTCTTCACTCTGAAATTCTGAATAAGGATTCGAATGTTCTTTCAAGGAATCTAAAGGTATCGGCTTCTTCGGTTAGGAGTCGTCCAGAGGAGATTTCGATTACGATTGGGTGATTGTTGGTGATTACGACTCGGTCATGGCGCTCAACTCTTCGGAGTAGATTATTAATTTCGGTACTTCAGCTTGTTGAGAAAACTGCTCCAATGGCAGTTTATACTTGTGGAAATCGTTTGCGTCTGAAACCCTAAATTAGAGCGCCACCTCCATTGCCAATCTCTGCAACTATTACTCCTCTGTCTCCGACATTTGATTTCCGAAGGTTTTCTTTATCCAGACACGAAGTTTCCCTGCATCGAGACCTTGACGGTTCAGGCTCCGGGGGTGGGGGCGGCAATTTAGACATTTGAGTCATGAATTCGTTTTTCATTTCGAAGAAATCATAGCTGCTTTTGGTATCGTTTGGCTTTCCGTCACCCTCTCGCTGCTAATACATTTTATATTGAGTTCTCTGACAAGTCTTGCTTTGCACAGGACGGTGCAACCGGTCAAATTTGATTATGAGGTTTCAGGAACGCTCAAACCCGGTCAAAAGATTCTTCAATTATTGAATTCCTTAATTTATTTTTGTTGTTGTGTGTATATTCATAAGATGTATAGCCAAAACTTGAAAGTAGTCTAGGATTCTGCTATTAGCTTTGTTTCAGTTGCCATAAAATACTGTGTTTCATACTTATTGATTAACATTAATGCCTGCTTTAAATGCCTACTTTGATTGCCTAGTTTGGCTACAGCTATGGCTCATAGAATTCTGCAGGGGTTCTGGTTTCCTTTGTGATTCAAGTGACTTTATAAGCAAGAGTTTACAAGCATTTTATGGTTTCTTCTCTTGTTGGGCAATTGTTCCCATGTTTTATATTAGCTCTGCTTTGATGGTTTTTGTGGCTTTATTATAGGACAACCAATTATTGTCTAAATGTATCTGCTGAAAAGAGAACAATCATGGATAAATGGTTGCCTGAACTAAGCAAAGCAAATTTAAGAGCTCAAAAATGCCTTGAAGGCTGCTGTTATGTCAGGGGATTGGTGAGTAGTTTTGGCACTTCTACGAGTCATTTGATTTTTTCTGTAGCTGTCATATTACTTGCTTGTTGATATTTCATTCTCACTCCAGATTTCACCAGGGAGAAATTTGTGGACTAGCAAGTTAGAGATACATATTTTGCTGAAGTTACTGGACTTGCTAGATTTTGGCACTTTGTTTTACCATTTAATCATAGCCATGACTTGATTTATCGATTGATTCAGATTCAGATTTTCTCATAAGCTCTATAATTTATTAAACCTTCATTCTAAATCTTCTGATAAATGCAGATTAGTGTCCTGATGAATCTTGTTTCAGTGTTGATTTTCTTTGAGGTAGATAGCTCTTCTATGCTTCAATCATGTGCTGAAATTGCCCGAGTGATGAATGTTGCTGGTCGAAAGTGAGATGCATTGCCCCAGGTTAGTTCATCTCTTTTTCACCGAACATGCAATGTAACTTCTTGATTTTCTTGATAAAACAATGTGGATCTTTATGCACTTATGTGTATATATGTAATTATTTTGTGTATACATGTATATGCAAAACTGAGTTTCTGAAATGTGTATGATTTTTTAGTTCATCATTAGATAGAGCGTGTTATGAAGGTTGAAGCATAAATCCTCTATTTCTCCGTCATATGGGTTTTGAAAACATGCTTATACAGAGGACACACTATGAGTTGTAGTTTATACTTGTGGAGAAGTATCATGAGCTACTGGTTTAATAGCTTATAATAGCTCGGTAAGTGCACTCATATCTTGCCAAAGGCTTCTCATTGAAATTTTTAGTTGTCCCTTCCTTTTATTTTCTTTGGTACTGAATACAACCTTAACCTTTGACTCCACTTCACTATTCAAACTATTCTGCACGAGTTCTATCTGGAAAGAGAAGCCATAGTGTCTTTAACACATGGGACTATGTATCTTTTACACCATTTGATATTTGCTTGTAGCTCTCATCAAGAATCACTGAAAGCTCAGAAAGAAATCACTGAGCCCTCTGAAATGATGAAGTCAAATCTTTGAATACTATTCTACTCATGGTTTTGTTCATTATTATTTTTATTTAATCTAATTAACCTTTCCCTTGAAAGTGGCTAGTGTTGTAGCTTGTTTGTATTATTATCTAATGTTGGTGAATGAAATGCTCTTTGTGATGGTTCTGTATGCTCTGTTGAAAGTTTCAGATCCTGATTAATTAGTTTCCTCAAAGCTTATTGTTAACAAGTCTTACACTCTTTCCAGAAAATCGGGGCTTGCCTATCAATAAATCCAGACTCTGTTTCAACTAATCCAAATTCGGTTTCTTTTCATTCCCTTGGACCATCCCTGAAAACTATACTGAAGATGTCATTCACCCTTCAGGTAACCTTGTTAAGCGATTACTTTAAATTTCCCTGCATTTGAACCTGTTCTGCTTGCTGCTTCATATTTCTTTTTTAGATTGCAGCAATTTGAAGAACATGAAGATTCAATTAAGGGATAATATTTTTATCTGCAACTGAAACTCGTTTACTTGCTGTTTCACATTTCACTCTTTGATTTCAGCAATTAGAGGATGCAATTATAAAGCCACAGAAGAACGTGAAGATTCAAAATGTTGAGGTCTTAAAGAAACCCCTCTATGGTAAGTAGAACCTGCACTTTAATTAGATTTTATTTTATTTGACCTGGACCACTGCCAAGCCAATGTGAGAAGCTAGGCTTCCACAAAATCATCGGTTTATAGTTTATTTCCAACTTACCAACGGAATGACACAAGCATTATTTCTTGAAGCTATAAATTTGAGAGAAAGTGTTACCTCTGTCGTAAAAAATGTGAGCTATCTCATAAATTAAGTTTTCTCATTTCTGGTGTTCAAGTCAGCTAGTGGTTATGATGATCTTGTAACAAATGTGTTGCGTTTGCAGGGGGCTACCAGAGTCTGCATCCTCTAGGCGTTATGAAGGCCTGAAGGTCTGTTTCTAGATTCTGGTGGTCTAATTTGTAAATCCTTCCATTTTGAGTTCATATGCCTTAGGAAGTCTGCCATTATATATAATATATTTTTTGCTTTCCACACCACAAGGTAACATTGATTTGCAAACAACAATTCTATTCAGATTTGATTTTTATTGTTAAAGACATAAGGGTGTTCAGTCAAGACAAGGTAAGCTAAAAACTACTTAAATTGACATCATCTTCTGTATATATATATATTTTTTTTGGTGCTGATACTAGTAAATGTAAAGAGTTGGTGTTTGATCAACTATTCATTAACTCTTTTACTGAATGGAATTCTCACCTAAAAGTTAGTTTTGCTCTGGCTTATGTTTATATTCTCTTTATTTTGACAATTTCTTGATTTATCATCTCAATTTCTTTGCATCTTTTGACCTGTTGCTGTCCATCCTTGCTGTATCATAGACAGATGTCCTGAATGAGTCTCCTTAGCTCTTCTATGGTGGTTTGTGAGAGAAAAAAGAATGTTTATTTTAAGGCGTATGTTAATTTGCTTTCTGAATTTTTCCCATGTTCGCTTCTGCTTGAGGCTAAGTGCATTACTAATATATATTAACTTGGCCAGAACATTGCAGCATCTACTCAATGATTTCTTTATCTTCCAGGCTAAAAAAAATGCATTTTTGTAATGTTTTTGATATATTTTGTCTATGTAAGTGGCCACCTAATCAACTTGTTTCCTACTTATCCTTTTTTCTCTTTTCCTTTTTGGAGGTATATATTTCCTTTAGTTCCCTATTTTTTGGCCATATGTGATTATGCATGATATGGAAATATTATTAATTGGTGAATCCATTCTCTCAAGCCAGGGGAACTTAAAAAGGGAAACAAGAGACGGTGAGACCATCTTTTGGGACCCCGATTACTGAGGGGTCTCTTACTCATTCTGTTGCTTTTTTTTTTTTTCCAACTTTGTTCTCGTAATTGCATAATTTTATCATTATAACATTTACTGATAAATCTGTTCTGCTCAATTGAGCTTTAGTTCTGCTGAAATTCAAAAGTTGTGTGTTTATTTCAGGGGCATGATATAATGTAGGTAGATACTGTATATATATATATATATTTGTTCATGTATATTTTTGTTCACATTTGAGTTTCGGTATTTTTACTTGAGAGATCTCACTTGTGGTTTTTGAGAGATGAGCTTGTTGTCTTCGGATGTAGGTTTGACATAGATATGATATTCCTAGTTGACATTATAACTGCTTGTTTACCCACTCATTGTCATATGTTAGCTACACCTTGATATGTCATCAAAATTCTGTGCTTGTCTCTTGTTTTTGTTTGTTGCTACAAAGAACTAGCTCTTCTGTTTAGAAAGATTTTGAGATTGAAGATCATTTGTCTTTTATTATATATATATATATATATATATATCAGTTTATGAGATTTTGTATATTGTGGTCAAACATGCTAAAATTTTCAGATAAATGCATTGAGGGTCACTGTACTACACTTCACGACCTAAATATACTGACTGTAGTTTAATTCAATTTATGTTTCACTTAGGTGGCTGATGACTTGAGGTATATTTAAGTTCAGAAATGCACAAAGCTTCAGGGAGGCTGTGAGAAGTGAGAACAAAAGCTTGTTGAACTTTTTCATTTCAGTTATGTTTTGCTCTTAGAGATTTGGAGTTGCTTAGGCTAATGCTAGCATTATTTATGCGTAAGTGGATACTCTGTGGTTTGAGATGCAGATTTCAGAATAATTAGTCTTGCAGCCTTCAATTAATTGTTTGCTACTTCTTTGCTTTTCTGATTGTGTTATCTGTAGTACTACAGTAAAGTGATGGAAACTAGTAATCATGCATCAATGGAGTAGATTTTTGAACATTTTACTTTTATATATTTTGAAGAGCAATATAGGGAGTTCCCATAATTTCCAGTAGCCATTGATGATGGTGATGCAAGAATAAAGAATGAAGAATATACATATCTTTGTTTCTCTTCTCCTTCTACAGTTTGGATTCGATTCTTTAATCTACAATGCCAATATGCCATGCATTACTTAGTTTTGTAATTTTGCTTTCTCTCTTTGGTCTTTTTCTATCCATTCTCTCTCTGAATTCTCAAAACAAAGCAAAGTGATTGGACAAAATTTGTGGTTCTGAGTAGCTTAAATTTGTTGGGGCATGAAGTTTTTTGCTACCACTTTGGCCAATGAAAAGGTTCCTTATGTGAAACTGAACCTAATAAGTTCTTTTTGGACAATTAATATTTGATCCAAAGTGGATTTTGATTTAGATATATCATATGAGTCTTCTTTTTCATGTGAAAATATAATTAGGAACTAAATGTGTGCTCTGTTTCTCTATTTGCAGGCTCTTTGATGGCTTTTTGTGGGTGCAAGCAATTTTGCGAGAGTAGAAAGAGATGCAAGGTTGCAAACTATTTTGCGAGAGTAGAAATAGATGGAAAAGATGCAAAGCTAATTGTTGACTACTTTTGAAAGAAAATACCTTCTAATTGTTAGGGTGATTAGTTTTGAAAGAAAACACATTATAAGTGTTAGGCTGATTACTTTTGATGACTATTTAAAATATATTAATAGAGTATTTTAATGTGGATTAGTGCAAAACATTTTTATTTAGGAATTGTTCATTTCTATATTGATACTTTATCTAAATGGTTGAGGTTTAGGTTGTCTTCTTAAGCAATTATTTTTAAAAAATCATTAAATAAATTTAATTTATAGAATTACCACTTTTTTACGACGAGTTTTCACAGTTTTACGACGAGTTTTGAAGTTGTAAATAAGTCTTATACAACTTAGATGGATAAGTAATTACGACCAAAAAATGAACTTTTACATCCAGAAAAGAGACTCGTTGTATAATTTCCATTTACACCGTCCCGGTCAATCTCGACGTAAGATTTCTTACGTCGGAGCCTCTGACAACGACATACGTGGAGGCGGGATACTCGACATAAAACACTTTTTACGACGAAAATATGACTTTTTACGTCCAGAAAAGTCGTCGTAAAAGGCCCCTATTTCTAGTAGTGTTACTTCAGAGGCTGTGGAAGTCCCTAAAGTACCAGTGTGTTATAATTTAGATACGAAACCTAGATTTGAGAAAGTCCTGCGCGGGTGGAATCCCCATGCTGTAGAGGCTGTGGAAGTACCGAGGATTCGAACATTTGGAAGAGTCCTGTACGGTTTCGGCTGCTGTCAGGACGATGATCACAAGATTCTGAGGATTTACTGTCGTGATAGTTGTCGTCCTGGTAAGTTCTTGAAATCATCCTTGGTGGATGTTTACAATGTAAAACTGAAAACTTGGAGGAGAGTTACGAATCTTCCTTACGATTACAGGATTCGTGAAGAAACCTCGGGAGCATTTGTAAATGGATGCTTACATTGGTTTGCTTACCACAAAATGGACGGCAGAGGAGGATACCCTGTTATAGTTGCTTTCGATTTGTCCCGCGAGCTGTTTGATGAAATACCACTCCCGAGAGATAGAGTTCCTTATTTTAATGGACTTCCTGTTCTGGGAGGATGTCTTGCATTTGAGGATGATCCTGCATTTCAGGATGTTTGGGTGATGATGGAGTATGGCGTGCAAGAGTCTTGGACCAAACTTAAGTGTCTTCCATGGGGGAGACCTGTTCTTCTGTTGAGGGAAGAAGAAGAGATTGTTTTGGCAAAATGTAGACGTGAAGGTAATGCTGGCACTAATGATATTATGCAATTGTTTGCATATAATTTGAGAAATGGAGTTTGGAGGGATATGGTTGTGGCTGGAGATCCACTCGGGATAATTGATCCAAAGAACCCTTTGATATCTTTCAAAGAGAGCCTGTGGTCTCTCCCAAGATGAAGATATGAGCCACTCAAGATTTCACTCAACAACACAACATTATTGGATTAATGCAGTAGTACAGAGTCATGGGTCATCTAATTTTATACTACTGCAGTTCTTATATGTTTTCTCTTCTAGTTTGACTCCAATGCCGGGAACATATTGCAACTCTTGGAAGAATCCCATGACTCCAAGAATATGCATTTCAATCTGAGGAGATTAGGCAACCTCCTAAGCATATTGATTGTATTGTCCTTGTCGTTTCAAGAAAGTGATGGAGTGGAAAAGCTGATCACATTCTCCAAATGAAAAGAACTTCCAGCCTGCTCGTTGTCATCTTGCAGGCTGAAACACACATGTTCGTTCACATGAAGATGCCTTAAACTCGCCATGCTCCATAAAACATTTGGCAAGATGACTGTACCCCGGAATCCCTTCACCACCAAAGTTTGTAGCTATTGATGATGGTATGGATAATATAACCACTGACAGACAAATATCGCAATAGAACCATTAGTCCAATTTCAACAGGAAAACTGATTCCCATGTTGATGCATTCCAAGTCCAAGACCCTCAGTAATTTGACGTTGTTACAAATGAACGATATCTCATAAGGACATCTGGGCTCTTTATCCACAGATGCAAAGAATATCAAGGTCGAATCCTGGGGCCTGAAGGCCTCGAATCCTTCAGCTATCCAAAGCTGTGCCAACTTGCTCACTAGAATATCTTTGTCCTTTAGAAAAACTCTAAATACTCAATGCTTGTAACTAAGCTCTAAGATTTCCTGGCACAGATTTTCCGGGTCATTGATTACATGTGAGCTCAAGCTTTCTGAAATCTTCTCCCACCAATCCTTCGTTTTCTCTGTTTGTCGGAGAACACCAGCTATTGCAACAACGGCAAGAGGTAATCCTAGACAATGTTGAGCACTTTGCTTACCAACAAGCAATAGTTATTGAGGAATTTCCCCGAAGTATCATATGCCTATATATTATCGAGCTACTTTTTGTAGCATACACAACCTCAAGTAACAATCCAGAGTTTGAGATTCTCATCATTAACTCAAATGGCCCTAAGATCATATTGTCTGCAATATGGCGATACAGCTTTTGGACTTGCCAACTACTTTCCTTTGCCCCTTTTTCTTCTCCTTGTAGATTGATCATCACATTTTTTTTTTTTTGTTGAGATGAGAAAAGAGGCCATATTTTCTTCAGAATTCAATTTTTTTTTAAAGTTTTCTGAAGAAAACGATTTCCAGAAATTTGTTTTCTTCAAACTTCTTTTTTTTTTTTTTTTAGTTTTCTGCAGAAAACGTTTTCCTCATTTTTGGGGTTGTGAAGAAACCGATTTCAGAATTCTTTTTTTTTTTTTGGTTTTCTAAAGAAAATGATTTCTGGAAAATTGTTTTCAAATAGAATTTAAGAAAAAGATTTCCGGAAACTCTTTTTCTTCAGAATTCATTTTTTTTTCTTTTGGTTTTCTCAAGAAAACGATTTTTGGCAGAATTTATTTTTTTAGTTTTGTGAAGAAAAAATTTTCCGGAAAGTTGTTTTCTTTAGAATTCTCTTTTTTTCTTTTTTGTTTTCTGAAGAAAGTGATTTACGGAAAATCGTTTTCGTTAGAATTCATTTTGTTTAGTTTTCTGAAGCTTGGATTGGCTTGTTTACACTTTGTATCTAAGTATTCTCCCGAATGGGATGCAATGTACACTCAAAAATAGTATAAATTCATACAAAAACCCAACCAAAGAAGAAAGGGAATCGGTAAAACAATGAAAAGCCAAGCTAAACAAAAATTCTCTTCAATCTTCAGTCCTCCAATCCATATTTCTTACTCAATTCTTTCAAGTTTCGACGTTAATGATTTAAAACACTCTAATGTTTCTACTCAGAGTTGTTTGCAAATATTCACTTGAAAAAAACCACAAAAGAAAAGAAAGAAGAAAAAAATAAAAAAAGAAGGCAAACGAACGCGTATTGTAGCTTGATCATCAGTGAATGGCTGCTGCGCAACAAATGCAGGCACTGACAAGGGAAGATCTTGGCCTGCGTTTCCCATTTGCTTTCACTGAAGTTAATGCAAGTTCCTGCGACAATGGCGAATCGAGTGCCTTCTCTTCAGCAGCATTACTGTCTTGATTCTCAGGTGCATGCTGATTAGTACTTAGAATTGCATCCTTTTTCAAGAAGTTCATGAATGAATCTCTTGAAATGTCGGATGTGATTCTTTCCATTCTTATGGTCTTTTCTTCCACTTGAATTGGCTCGTAGTCTATAGATTTTCGACCATTAGCAGATGGAAGCATTGCATTTTGAAACTTTACATTGGCACTACCTGAAAAGCTTCTGGCTAGGGACTTCTCGAGAACCAGAAGGGGAGTTTGATCAGATTCTTCGGACCTGGAATCGAGTGGAAGGCCGAATTCAAAGCTGGGAGATTTCCAGAGCTGAACTCCGTGGCTTGGATAATCTGGATTTGAATCTATACTGAGCCTGGTAATACTTTCACGATTTCTTCAGAATTAATTTGTTTTTAGTTTTCTCAAGAAAACTGTTTCCGGAAAATTGTTTTCTTTAGAATTCAATTTTTTTTTTATTTTTATAAGTTTTCTGATTAAAACGACTTCCTGAAAATCTTTGTCTATAGATTAAATTTGTTTTCCATTTTGTGAAGAAACTAATTTCCGAAAATCGTTTTCTTCAGAATTCATTTTTTATTTAGCTTTCTGAAGAAAACGATTTCCGAAAACCGTTTTCTTCAGAATTCATTTTTGTTTTTTTAGTTTGCTGGGGAAAACAATTTTTGGAAAATCTTTTTCTTCAGAATTCAATTTTTTAAAAAAGTTTTCTCTTTATGTCCCTTAAATTGTGGTGAGATGATATGTGATCACAAATGATGACGATACATTGCCACATATATAACATCTCAGGTAAACTTCTCCTATCTAGAGAGTGGTATTTTCTCGAATTCCTCGCGGCCGGGGGCCAAATATTATATTTTCCAACAAGATATAACAGGGGATCCACCATTGCCGTGACTCAACCAGTGTAAGTATCCATTTACAAAATCCCCCTCCCTTTGCCCTTTGTTTGATTTGAACTCGTGACATCTGCGATGTGTTTATTTATAGAGTAATTCTTAGTGGTCTAGAAGTAAAGTTAAGAGTTTTCTTTCGACTTATATTATGGAATTTAAAAATCCTGGATGTGGTAAAGGGTCACAAGATCTGCAACGACAATTACTATGAAAAAGAAGTTGGAACATAAGATGTTCGAGTTTCAGTCTTTGAGGGAGAACATTCATCAATAATAAGGTCAGGTTGTTGAAAGCTGAGTATTTACAGTAGCTGTAACTCAACAAGTTGAAGAGATGATTGATGAATTGATAGAGAACGTATGGTAGGATCTTAAGATGCTACGATCCCAATATATCAAATCCATCATGCACGTATATTTTGTGTAAGGCTCTGTTCTCTTGTGGCTTTGGTAGATGAAATTTTATTAAAGGGAAGTTTTTTTTTTTTTGAGGGAAGTTTTTTTTGGAAAATTGTGTAGGTGAGAGATAAAAAAGTGTAATGATTGTGTTTTTTTTTAAATTTATGTGAGTAGGTATTTAGAGGGAATTTTAAAATTTTAATTTTAAATTGTTGAAAAAGTAAAGTTGTTTCTTTGTGTAAAGTTTTGAAGAAAAAAAAAGTGATGATTCTCTACCAAAGCCACAAGAGAACAGAGCCTTAAGATTTTACAATCCAATCCAATCTATCACAATCCAACACCCAAATCAATCCTATATACGTAAGATCCCGATTTTACAAACTATGATCAGAACTCGGTTGAAGAATATATTTTGAATGGGTAGATGAGAAGTAGGTCCGAATTGAGAAGTAAACTAGAAAAGTAATAAGTTATTGCGGATTTTTATTTATTTATTTAAACTTGTGTTATTTTGACAAATAATATTAAATTAATTAGTTGGCACATGACATTGAACGTTTTCAAAACCTATTTAAAAAACAAACAATCCTAATTGTGGCGGCTTCATCAAGTACATAGTCAAATTTTGCAACTTTTTTTTCTTCTCATTTGGAAAATATTAATCAAATGAAACTTAATTAATTAGGTTGAATCTATTTCTTATTTGGTTTAGTATTTGTTTTGAGAAATCTTAAAAATTAGATTTGAATTAAATGCATTAGAGTAAGATATCCTTATTTAACCTATAAATACAGCATTAGATGATCATTGTAATCGGGGACAAAGACAAAGAAGTATAGAGAAAAATACTCCGAAAACAGAAATGCCTTACGACAGTTTTTCTTTCTGAGAAAAAAAATTCTTCTCCGTTTCGGCTTTGGTCCGCCGCCTTCGAACGGTAACTGTGTTTATCAGGCACCCGCGGCGTCTTTAATTTGAGACTTGCGATTTCGACAGAGTCTTGGATTTATTTGTCTTCTCTTTCTTCATCAATTTACTTTGTTGATTTCGATCTCTCACAAGTTGTTTCTCCTCGCTATATGGCCATGTTTGATTTTGTTCCAGAAGATGTTACCTACGAGATACTTTTACGCCTCCCTGCGAAATCAAACAATCACCAAGCTCAAATCAATTTAGCTCGATCTGATCTGGTTGTTGCCGAAACCAATTAACCTTCAAAGCTAATTGCAATTGGCAACGAAGAAATTCTTTATTTATTTTCGGTTTTTCTATGTAGCTTTCTCTGTATTACAATGAGTTAACATACTATTAATCTGATTTGAAACTATTTTTTAAAACAAATGGGCAGGGCCGTTCCTACCTAAATAAAGACCCTGTTCAATAACACAAATTTGGGCCATTTTATATTATCGTAAATGTAAAATAAAATTGTTAGGTTAAGAGTCATTTATTAACATAAGACTGTATTATGTGCACACGCACAACACTACTTTTCTTTAAAAAAGAAAAAAAAAAGATATAGACCACATTTTTTATTTTACAACCGTGCTTAAAATTGAAACTATTATTATTATTATTATTTTAGAAATATGTACTACTTTTATCTTACATACATGACTTATAACCTTAAAAATCAAAACTTATTATTATTATACTTTTTTCGAAGTAGGTCCTATTATTTATATTACATGTATTCCATTTTTAAATAGGCACTACTCTTACCCTTAAATTTGGTACATTGTACTTTACGTGCACTATTTATAACCCCTAAAGAAAATTTTATTATTATTGTTAGTTTTTAGAAATAGGTACTACTTTTAATATTACATGTGATACTTTTTTAAAAATGCACTACTTATACCTTTAAATTCGGTACTTTTTATTTTACACGTCAAATTTGCTTAAAATTTTTATTTAGTCAGAAATAGGTATTAATTTTTATATTACATGCGCTGCTTTTTTAAAAAGATAATATTTTATGTATCTATTTTAAGAATAGAATTATTGTCTCTTTAAAAGTATTATTTTTAAATATTATCTTTTTTTAAAAAAGTAGTGATTTTAGACAAATTGGGGCACTATAAAATTGGGAGCTATAAGCACGTGTGGACCTCGCACGTGCCTAGGACCAGGCCTGCAAATGGGTTTCCCAAACGCAATACTAAACCAAACGGGAAATAGATAAATAGATTCTTAACCCAAATCAGAAATAGAAACAAACAGAAAAACTCTTGCGTCTTTCATTGCATTGTAATAAGAAACGTTGTAAATGTAAAACAACTAGAATTCTAATTATAAGTTGTTTCTCCTCCTCACTATTTATTTATTGTCCAGAATCTATAGGAATACGGTAAAATTTTTTGCAGGATAACCATGTCATATTTTGATCTTCTTCCACAAGATGTGATTAACCAGATACTTTTAAGCCTCCCTGCCAAATCAATCGGCCGATTCAGGTGTGTTTCACGCCCATGGCGGTCTTCACTATCAAACCCTCAATTCATCAAAGCCCACTTCGAATTCCACATCCACGACCCTGAAAATACTATCCTCCTCGCAGCTCCAGATTCATCAGCTTATCCTGTTTACCCTCCTTTCTTCTTAACTTTCACTACTGATAGAAGAAGCAGCAGCAAGAGCGACGGCGTTTCGAGGAAGGTAACATGTTCTCTGTTTAAACCGGGCGAGTTTGTGAGGGTGGAAGGTACATGCCGTGGTTTGGTTCTAATGAGAAGTTATGAAAGGAATAGGATGGTTTTGTGGAATCCTCTTACTTTAGAGGCTGTGGAAGTACCTGGTTATTCTTTATGTATGCGAACTGGATTTACAAACGTCTTGTACGGTTTAGGCTACGGGGATGATGATTACAAGATCGTGACGATTTCCTGTTATTACAATAAGAATAATAACACCGCGGGTTCATTCGTGGAGGTTTATAATGTAAAAGTGAAAACATGGAGGAGAGTTGCAAATCCTCGTAATGATTACGGTATGTTCGGTGGAGATAAGTCAGGAGGAGTATTTGTAAATGGATGCTTACATTGGTTGGCTAAGGTACTAGGCAAAGGAGGATCTTTTGTAATAGCTGCTTTCAATTTGGCCCGCGAGGAATTCAACAATATACCACTACCTAGACATATTCAAGTTATGGAGGATATTAGTACTAGATTTCTTGTTCTCGGAGGATGTGTTGCGTTTCAGACCAGTCCATATGTGCGGCAGTTTCCCATTGAGGTTTGGGTGATGAAGGAGTACGGGGCGCAAGAGTCTTGGACCAAACTTACCATCAATGGTGGTGAGGATAATGGATTTGTCTATGAGTTTGTACCTGTTTGTCTTTTGAGGGAAGAAGAGATTGTTCTGGGAAAATGGAGACATAAAATTGGAACACATACTGATGATCATAAGAAATTGTTTGCATATAATTTAAGAAATGGAGTTTGGAGGGATATGGTTGTGGCTGGAGTTTCGCCCACCTCGGAGCAATTCATCTCTTTTAAAGAGACCCTTTGGTCTCCCAAGTAGACCAGAAGATCATGTCATTAGCTAACTGCGATTTTGGATTTGGAATTAGTTTATAATTAGATTTTCCCTTTGTGTAATCCTAATTAATTTCTTCATGCATTATTCTTTATGTAGCTAGCCTAAAACGGATTCGAAACTCGTGACAAAACCAAAACTTAACAAAACGAATACCTAAGGGCCTGTTCTCTTGCCCCTTTTCAAACTTGGTTTGAAAAAAAAGTTTGAAACTTTTTTGGTTTTAAACTTTTTCAAGAAACATGAGTTTGAAACTCACTCATTTTAAAAAAAAAGTTTTGGGCAAAATTTTTTTTTGTTCAAAATCCTTCCCCCTTTCACCATTTCTCTCCACGCCGCCACTTCCAATCCATCACCTCCGCCGCCGGAGATGAGACATGGGGAAAGAAGAAGAGGGAGAGGGGAAGAAGAAGAAGAAGAAGAAGAAGAAGAAGAAGAGAAGAAGAAGGAAGGGGAAAGAGAAGAGAAGGAAGAATGACATGGGTTTGAAGATGAAGAAGAGGAATGAGGAGGAGAAGAAGGAAGGAGAAGAAGGAAGAGAAGAAGAAGAAGGAAGAAGAAGAAGAGAGTCGTTGGCGACGGAGGCAGTGGGTGACAGTGGGCGGCGACGGTGGGTGGTGGTGGGAGAGAGGAAGAGAAGAGAGAGATGAAGAAGAAGAGGAAGAAGGAAGAAGAAGAAGAGAAGAAGAAGAAGAGAAGAAGATGGAAGATGAGCGTGTCCTCTTGAGAGCCGAAGGAGGCCTCCGAAGGAAGAAGAAGCCGAAGAATAAGATGGAGTTTGTTGGTGGCGGCGGCGGTGGGTGAGAAGAAGAAGGAGAGGAAGGAAGAAGAAGAAGAAGAAAAAGAAAAAGGAAGGAGAAAGAAAAAAAAAGTTAGAAACTTAGTTTTAAAATGTATGAAAAGAACACACGTTTTACAAGTTTTGTTGATTTGAAACTAAACTTGGGCAAAACTTAGTTTCAAACTGAGGAGAAGAACAGGAATGAAGATGGATTCATCTATCTTCTTCTGTTCTCTGTTCTTGATCGAGTGACTCAACACAAGGCGCTCTGTAAAACTCATCATCACTACTCCATATCTAAACTCAACTGGATTATCCCTCCAAACTCCATTTCTCAAATTGTATGCAACCAACCGTTTTGAAAAACAATCTCAAGTGGAAAATAATAAGCATAGAGGATTGATGGTGAGTTTGGTCCAAGAACCTGGCACGCTGTACTCTTTCTGAACTGCTAGATAAAGGAGATCACAATTATATGCAAGGTTCGTTGAGGTGGGCTTTGATGAATTGAGGGCTTTAGATGAGATTAAGGAACGCCAAACACACTTGAATCGCCCTATTGATTTCGCGGGGAAGAGCAAAATCAGACATGGCTATGGCTTTCAATCGAGGCAGTTCAAGAAAAGGAAATGCCTAGTGTTTCATGCTCAAAATTTGGAATTTAATTGATGTATCAATCCAATGATCTTGAGTGGCTCATATTTGGCTACTTGGGAGATCAAAGAGAGCCACCTCCATTTCCCTCCAAACTCCATTTCTTAGATTATAAATAGTATACCAAAGTAGATCATTCCAATGAAACAGAGAGAGTAACTGCGCATTACAGTTTGCAAAAGCCAAAACAATCTCTGCTTCCCTCAAAAGCCAAACAACTCTAAAATCATCTTCTTCCCTTAGAATTCTTGCTTCTTCTGTTTTTTTTTTTTTCCAAGTTTTCTGAATGAAATGATTTCCTAAAAACCATTTTCTTTAGAATTCTTTTTTCTTTTTTTTAAGTTTTCTAATGAAAACGGTTTCCAGAAAATCTTTTTTTAGAATTCCTTTTCTGAAGAAAAAGATTTTAGGGAAATCGTTTTCTTCATAATTCATTTCTTTTTAGTTTTCTGAACAAAATGGTTCCCGGAAACTTGTTTTCTTCAGAATTGTTTCTGTTAGTTTTCTGAAGAAAATCATCTTCTTTAGAATTCATTTTTTTCTTTAGTTTCAGAAAGAAACGATTTCTGGAAAATCGTTTCTTCTCAGAATTCATTTCTATTTTTTACTTTTCTGAAGAATTCATTTTTTTTTTAAAACTTTTCATCTAAATTTATATTCCTATCTAGGGCCACTAGGAACATTGATGGTAAGTTTTGTCCAAGACTCTCGCACTCCGTACTCCTTCATCAGCCAAACCTTGACGGGAAATCTCCGGAGCGAATCCGCCTGAAATGCAAGACATCCTCCCAGAACAACAACAACAACTCCACCTCCAGTAGTAAACACAACTTTTTGATGTCTAGGGAGTAGTGTTTTCCTTGAAGCGTCGTCGTTCTTGATGCTTCTTCTGTTGGAGGGAAAGTTAAGAGGAAAGGAGAAGAATTGGATCCAATTACCATGCATGAATGAAGCAATTTGATGAAGGAGAAGAATGGAAGCTACATAATTCGACTCTAATTAAGTTTTAGATCATCTGTTATACTAACTGCTAAAAAAAAAAAAAAAAAGTGAAATTGTTTAATGGGGTGAAAATTTAATGGTCGACTATTTGAGTCGGGCACAGTGCGAATTGGTGGGTCATAACCCATGAATCTGAATATGAGCCGTTTAATATTTGTGTAAAAATTTTCAATCCTAATATGACACGTTTAGTAACAATTCAACTGAACTTGACTCGTTTAACCAGTTTATTTTAATAACTTTAAAGTATAAATAATTGTACGGATTAATGGGTGACTCGAATAACCCAAATAACTCGTTTTGAACCTAATTTCTTTTTTTGAAGGATTTTTAAACCTAATTTCTAAATTAAAACTAAATAATTTTTTAATTTGAAAAACTATAACTTCATATATACTTCTTTTATTAAACCAACATGAACAAACTTGCATAGACATGCATTTCAAATAAACAGTTACAAATTTAAATCATATTGTAACCTATCAATAATTACGAGCGTGTTAAGCCTGTCAACTCGTGTATTATTTTGTGTCAACCGGGTTGACCCGTTCAACTCGCAAATCCTCAACCCCTCAACCCTAATCGATTTATATCTTGTCGAATAAGGAAGGAAGGCAAATGTTCGAGAGTTGGAGACGAAAAGCAATCCTATGTGAAAATTATGTGGTTCGCTCTTTAAATTCACGTGGCAATCAGATCGCATTTGTAAGTCATTTGTTTCTTCCGTTTATATTCCAACTTCTAAGTATTACCATACATTATTAAATTAGTAAACGTAAACATGACCCCGGTTCTAGTTCTAACCGGAACCGAACAGGAACCGAGGCTACCGGTTCTAGAACTGGAATCGGAACCGACTTCATATGGTTCGGGGTTCCGGTTCTAGTTGTTGAGGAGTCGGAACCGCCGGTTTCTAAGCAAAATTAAATTTGCTGTTGGAGGAATTCGAACCCTTGCATGCCTAGATCACTCACCTTTGAGTAATTTAGTTTTGCCACTAGACCAATTATACTTTGATGAATGATTAGGTGATTAATTGTTTATATATATATATATATCTATATCATTTTCGTATAATTTATAATTTGTTCTTTATTTTTTATCATTGATAATTTATTTAAATGATATTTAATATCTTGTTTGGTTCTTATATATATATTTTTCATATTAATAATTAAATTAATATTTGAGATGAAGAAATATTATAAATTAAAAATATTAAAACATGAATTTAAAATTACATTACATTAGAAATATTAAAAAATTTAGTTTTGAATATTTACAAATACATAAAAAAGAAAAAATTTGAACATAAAATAAATTGGTAAAATTCAGAACCGAAACCGTGATGGAACCGGAACCGAACCGGAACCGTTCCCTTTAGGTTTCGATTCCGGTTCTCACATTTTGGGAACCGAAACTGGCAGTTCGGAAACGGAAACCGACGGTTCTGGAACCGGGGGTCTTGTCTAGCTGTAAGCTTTTAGTTTACAAGTGTTTACTTCCTAGTATTGAAAAATAAGTTGTTTTGGGAGTGGGCTCTTTCCACGTGGGGAGAATTCACAATTACTTAAAAGAATAGAGCCCATTCCCAAAACAACTTATTTTTCAATACTTGGAATTGGAAGTAAACACTGGGTAAACTAAAAGCTTACAGCTGAAACCTCCGCCAACGGCACCACTCCCGCTTTATCCACAATCCCATGATGAAGACGAAGCTCTTGCTCTTCAATTGAATGGAACCCAACCCGTTTACCAAGTCCTTTACGCCACAAAACCCATTTGCTCTGACCCCTTCTCAACCACAAATGGCGATGCAAAACTCCCCTTACAAGGTAATGCTGATTAATGTTTGTAGTACAATAATGATATGTTGATGTTTGAATAGTTTTTACTTTTCAAATTTGGAAGGTTTCTTGTGTTTATTGATTTTGACTTCTCAATGCTGTGCTTTTGTTCTGGAATCCCATGATTGGGATTCCATAAAAATAGAATATTTTTTTCTGGGACTTAGTGAGAGATAGGCATTAGTTGCATTTGGGAAGGATAAGGCTGTGCTGATTGAATGTGTTGTTCTACTAATTTGCTGGTTTAATTTGAAGTTTTTCTTGTGAAGTAATGTGCTGTTTGCCCTGTTGTGGTTATTAGTATCAGTTTCATACCAAAGACAGGAATTTTGGAAGGTTCCATGTATTTTATCGATTGTGTCTAGATATTTTCTCACTTTTTTTTCTTTTTTTGGTTAAAGCAATTTTTACCATCATGAAATGTTTTAGAAATTTAGGTGCTGTTTCTTGGGTTGGAAGGATGTTATTGAATGGAAAGTTTTAAACTTTTAATGCTTGCAAATGACTTTAATATTTGAGATTCCTGTGTTTTGTCTGCTTTTATGTTGAGATAAGAATTACAGCACTGGAATGGGGGATTAGTGAATGATGTTTGTCTCCAGAAGGCTTATTGAGTCGATTCTTTCTTCTTATGAATCTTCGTGGCAGAGATTCCATTTATGGAGTGTAGGTGTAATTTGACATACTACTGAAGTTGGGGCAATTTTGTTGCAGTCTGAATTATTTCAGTTCCTAGACTTCTTTATGAACTGTGATTTTGTTCATTTTTCTGGTGTCTCAAGCAAGTAGCCTTAGAACTCACTTCAAGGAAGCTTTTTGGAAAAGTTGTATAATTGTTACTTCATTGGGTTATTTCAAAACACATACTCGTAGTTTGTTTGTGCAAGGAATATTAAAGTCGATTTCAATTCAACTTCTGCTACTCTTAAGATCAAGATAGCTTCTATGTTTTATTTCTTTCACCTCCATAAATGTATGAGCTGTGAATCATCGTCTGATTTCAGAAATCAATTTGGCGTATTTGCATTGTGCAGGTGCTGTTGCTGAGAAAGTGCCCATCTTTCAGGAGAACCACATCTGCCAGCCTTCTGTGTTTTGGAAGACGTTCCTCATCTCACATCTTATCTTTCTTAACTCTCATAAATGCAAAATATTATTCTACCTGCTCAGATTCTGAACTTCATGCATCTGTAAAGAGAAGGTCTCGTGGACCTATTATGGCAGCCAAGAAAAACTCTGAAGGTGCATGATTACACAAGTTCCATTGTCAAAAGATTGGAAGTTAAAAGTATTATTAATTAGCTCCTCATCTTGGGAACCTCCTGTTAACTAACTATATTAGCTCTTTCTAAGAGCTTTAGTTTTCCTTATGTTTCTCTTCAAGTATAGGGTTTGAGTAGATGAGTAGAAGGGAGAATAATTCGATCTTGAATTTCTGCTTTGGTGAAATTAAGAATATTGAGTACCAATAGACGAGATAAAGCAGATAACTTAAATCTGCGTATAGGCAAAATTTATCACTATGTATGAAGCAGCAAGTTCCATTGAACAAGTTATATTTTCCTTTTCCCTGGGGAGGAGGTTTCCTATCAGCCGTTGACCTTGTGTCTATAACTAAACAAATTTTTTGGTACTCTTCAGGGCTAAAGCAGGACGAGGGCAAGTACAAACACACTGTAGACCTGCCCAAGACCACATTTGGCATGAGAGCAAATGCTACTGTGAGGGAGCCTGAGATTCAGAAATTGTGGGATGACAATCAGGTTTTTAAGAAAGTTGTAGAGAAGAATGATGGGGTAAGTCCTTATTGGTGATTTAAATTCTCTGATAAAATTCACTGTTTTAAGCTGATGTTGAGTTCCTTGGCAGGGCAGTTTTATTCTTCATGATGGTCCTCCTTATGCCAATGGGGATTTGCATATTGGGCATGCACTTAATAAGATTTTGAAAGACATTATAAACCGTTACAAGGTAGCCTTTCTGTCCCTCATGATTTGATGGCTGTTTAGGGATATGGCCAAACTTAGTGAATTTCCTGATTTGGCAAATTGTATCTTACACATGTATACTAATTGTTTGGTACTTGAGCTCCTTGATATTGTGTAGGACATACATGTGTAACTGTTAGTTTGCTAATATTTGTTGCTTATATGCCTGAATGAACTTCTTCTATCTATATATGCTCAAATACTTTCTGTTCATTTTCAGCTTCTTCAAAATTGTAAGGTTCATTATGTTCCTGGTTGGGATTGTCATGGCTTACCAATTGAATTAAAAGGCAAGTACCTTTTCCTTTTCTTTGTCACAGCATTTGACATGCATTGAAGCTTTTGTTTAGAACTTGAAATATATTTTGCTTAGAGTAGATATTGGAGATGCACACAGCTCACTACATGTGCGAGTAAAAGACATATAGAGCACTTATTATTGTTATTATTATTTTTTGGTAGTTGCGGAAGGGGTGGGATAGGGCCTGGTTATATCTAAAAGTAGTAGCTTGTTTGTGCATTTTCTTTCCTCCATTTTCAACCATTTCAATATTTTCCTCTTAGCAAATTCCTTCCTACCACACAAAATGGGTTCTTAAAATATGCTTCCAAAAACTTATGCATTATGCTGAAATTATTTCATGAACTCAAATTTGAAATAATGTGGCTTTTTATTTGAGGATTTCCATGCTCTATATTGGCTGTTGTCACTTTTAAGTACGTATACTCTAGCTATTCCTTTTGTCCTGGATTAACATGTGATAAATCAAATTGTCATTCCTGTGTTAGTTGATTCTAAAAAAGAAAAAAAAACCAGTCTTCCAGTGTGGTACTAGGTTTGAGCTTTATAATCATTTTCAACTTCCTCTTGGAAACCACATTAGACCAGTGAAGATTTGCTCTCGTACCCATTCTCAATTTGATGATGACTAGAATCAGAGGAAAGTTATAGCTTTATATAAATTATCTTAGTGTTGCAGTCACTAGATGAAGATGCCAGGAAGGAGCTTACACCGATTAAATTAAGAAAGAAGGCTGCAAAATTTGCCATAGCAACTGTGAAAGCTCAAATGGCATCATTTAAGGTAGTATTAAAGTTTTTTGCTGCTAAGATGTAACTAGTCAAGTTCATTCTCTGATTACTCAGTGCTAAAAGTTTATTCTGAATAATCCACAGCGGTATGGAGTATGGGGAAACTGGGATCATCCTTATCGAACTCTTGATCCGGAATACGAATCTGCTCAGGTGAATTTTGTCCCAAGAGCTTTAGATATCGATTTTTTGGCATATCCTATTGTACTGATCAATTTAAATATTGAATGATTGCTGATGGTTGGTTTGAGTTATGCCTTTTCTATCTCCTTCACAATGCACTATACAATAACTTTTTACAGAGACCTTCATGTGGTTGCCTGTTACATAGTTTACTTCTTAGTATGGTGAGCTCACATGTGTTTTTCATGTTCTCTACAAGATTGAAGTATTTGGCCAAATGGCCCTTCAAGGATACATCTACAGAGGTCGAAAACCAGTTCATTGGAGTCCCTCATCACGGACTGCTCTTGCTGAGGCTGAATTGGAGGTGAATGAATCGTTATAAACATCTTCTCCACGGTCCCTTTCTCTTTTTGCATCTGCTGCTCCCTTTTGTGAGTGAAGAACTAATGGTCCTGCCATGTCATTTCCTTTCTCCTCTTTAAGAAACTTTACTTTAGATGCATATACATCTATACTCATGATTTTTTTTTTCCTTATTATTTTGAAATCTATGAGACTTACTAGCTTTTGATTGTGTTCAATATAACTGCAACAAACCAAAAAGAAATGAGGTCAAAACAGATCTATGGGTGTTGTTATTTATACAGTAGCATGTACTGTAGTCGGTCTCCAAATTTTACAAAATAAAATTACTTCACCATACTAGCTAATGTTTACCTGCATTTAATTCTCACGCAGTATCCTGAGGGGCATATTTCCAGAAGCATGTATGCTATTTTCAATCTGGTTGATGTTATAAAGTCTCGCGATTTATTAGAGGAATTCTCCCCAAATTTGTTCTTGGCCATCTGGACCACAACTCCTTGGACAATTCCAGCAAATGCTGGTATGTTGAGCACCTTTGGCGATTGTCATGGTTTGAACAATGTGGTTGTTGTTCCTTAGTTGAAAATTTTAAAATTTCTATGCAAGAATCCTTTTGAAATAATGGAAATGACATGCTATCATCTGAATCTCTGATACTTTAAATCCAACTAAATGTACACCTTGAATGTGTTAACAAATTTTTTTTTCCTATTTTTTTGCAGCTGTTGCTGTAAATGCTAAGCTTCAATACGCAGTTGTTGATGTACAATCCTCTTCTGTTGATGTCTCTCCATCTTCTGGCAGCGCAAAAAAGAAACTTGGCGATGTCTTCAAGCGGCAGGAGAACCTATTCCTTATTGTAGCAGTGGATCTTGTACCCACTCTAGAAGCAAAATGGGGTGTCAAACTTGTTGTAAAGAAAACAATTTTGGGTTCAGATCTTGAAAATTGTAGGTCAGTTTGAAATATTGAATGATGGTTCTTGATGCTTTGGGCTTGTTTGATGTTATCAATGATGTCCATAGAGCATTGCCTGCTATAAAGCGCATAGAAAATGGCAAAAGCTAAGAAAAGAAAATCTTAAGAATTATACCTGGCATTTCTCTGTTAGCTTTCTTCAAATCTTGTTTATTTGCCTTTTGAGTTTGTAAATGCTAACTGTCATTAATCTAACACAGTTTGGCCAATTACTGGTTCAGGTATGTTCATCCTATAGATAATAGAGACTGTCCTGTTGTCATCGGTGGAGATTATATTACTACTGAATCCGGTACCGGATTAGTTCATACTGCTCCTGGTCATGGTCAGGATGACTATGTAACTGGCTTAAAATATGGTTTGCCTATTATTTCCCCCGTGGACGATGATGGAAAGTTCACCGAAGAAGCTGGGCAGTTCTGTGGCCTTGATGTGCTTGGTAATGGTAATGATGCTGTTATTGAATATCTGGACAAGCACTTCTCAATGCTCATGGTAGAGCCATACAGTAAGTCTTCTACCTGCACTAGATTGTGGAATCAGTTCGTCATTATTGAGATTACTGAGACAGGATTCTAAAGTTTAAACTTCAGACAAATCTTTGTTTCTCTTATAGAACACAAGTATCCCTATGATTGGAGGACAAAAAAGCCAACAATATTTAGGGCAACAGAACAATGGTTTGCTTCTGTGGAGGGATTCCGTATGGCTGTAATTGATGCAATTAGCAAAGTAACATGGGTTCCACCTCAGGTATTTGGTTCTCCGGGCTTGAAATTTTGGATGTTCATTGGTATACTAGAGCTCGAAGAAAGATACTCATACTATAGTTGTACTTCATTTAATTGATATGGTTCTCTCCAGATATTTTTGTTTTCACTATAGGAATCAGCAAGAAACCAGAAATTCCTGTGTAGTGTGTACAGAAGTACTGGGAAAACTGGCTTCATGTCTGACTGTTGTTTGTTGATTGCTTTTATATTAGCTTCAAGTTGTTGTCCTTGAACAAAGAACTCAAATCTTAATAATTCTATTATTTTTATGATAATGTTTAGGCAGAAAAAAGAATTGTTTCGATGACTTCAAGTCGCTCTGACTGGTGCATATCTCGGCAAAGGACATGGGGTGTTCCAATTCCAGTCTTTTATCATATGGAATCAAAGGAGCCATTGATGAATGAAGAAACTATAAACCATATCAAGTGTAAGGGTCTCTTGATATTCACTAAAGCGTGTGTGCTTTTCTGAGTGTAATAAGCATATCCTTTTGAACTTGCTTCTCATTTCTTTCGAGGTAAACTTTAGCTGACCCCGCATAGTGGAATAAAGGTTTAGTTGTTGTAAACTTTTTGCGTTTGCTGAGTACTGATAATGTTTAATTTCTATGTATTAGATCTCACCCTCTGAGAAACACATGTTGCACCTTCTTTATGCTTATTGACTGTTCAAGTGGTCCATTTCCTTACTATGAATCTAAGACCTGACTTCTTTTTAACTTTTGGTTTCCAACCATGTGTTCTCAGCTATATTTTCTCAAAAGGGTAGTGATGCTTGGTGGTATATGACAGTAGAGGAATTGCTTCCTGATAACTATCGGGATAAAGCATCAGAATATGAAAAAGGAACTGATACCATGGATGTGTGGTTTGACTCTGGTAAGTTAACAGTGTCTCTTGGTTTGTTGGCTCTGTAAGCTTTGGCAATCTGCAAAACATTGACATTGCTAAGTTATGGTTGCTAAAAGAAGTGAGTTAATGGATTTCCCTTCTACTTTAAAGTTTATCGTGAGCTTCTTCCTTAACCACCTCACCTGCTCTTTTGGTGTCTTAGTACTCTTTTTTTTTTTTTTTTTTTTTTGAAAATTCTAACTTAGTACCTATCTTTACTGTTGTTTAAGAAATTCTCCCTGATTGAGGTGTGGGATTGTTTCTCGCTTAATATTTACCATGGCCATGGTTTTGCATGAATTTCACGCAACTCTATAAAGACAATGATACAAAGCAATTTTTGCAGGCTCTTCATGGGCTGCTGTGCTCGAGAAAAGAGATGGTCTTAATTCTCCTGCAGATGTGTATCTTGAGGGTACGGATCAGCATCGTGGTTGGTTTCAAAGCTCTCTGCTAACAAGTGTTGCTACTAAAGGTAAAAGATACTAAAACTATGCTCCCCTGTTGACAAGCTTCTGCTGTTGATAGACGAGTGAGAAACAAATTGATAAACGGTTTCTGGCATTTGTCAATTGCATTTGACTTTTTCTTGTGGAAAGAAAGTGGATGGTTAAAATAGATCTCTTAACCCATCATCTTGCTGGTGAGGAAAATTTCATTTTCAGCTGTTATGTTTGTGCATTACAGGAAAGGCTCCATATTCAGCTGTTGTAACTCACGGATTTGTACTTGATGAGAGGGGATTAAAGATGAGTAAATCTTTAGGTAACGTTGTTGATCCAATTAGTGTGATTGATGGGGGTAAAAACCAAAAGGTTAGTAATCAGTCTGCCATTCTATGAATGTGTACTTCTCTTCTTTTTATCAATATTGGAATATTTAACTTAATGATTCTGACAGGAAGCTCCTGCTTATGGTGCGGATGTCCTTCGACTCTGGGTTTCTAGTGTAGATTACACCGGGGATGTGATGATTGGACCTCAAATTCTCCGTCAGATGTCTGATATATACCGGAAACTGCGGGGAACACTACGATTTCTTTTGGCAAATCTTCATGATTGGAAAGTAAGGCCAAATTTTAATTATCAGTGATTTGTTTCGAGGCTTTCCATTAGGATTGGTTGTTTCCTTTAATAATTGTTTATAGTTTCAATAGTGATATGATTGAGGCAATTTATGATCTCTTTCTTGCTATTATGCATATATAGAAACACATGAATTTACATTACCCTTTTATGACCAAGAACCACATGCAAATTTCTCTTCCGTGTTTCTCAATTTTCTACTCAACGTGCTCTGATTACTTGTTCAGGTTGAACATGCTGTCCCATATAATGAACTTCCAAAGATCGATCAGTATGCACTATTTCAGCTTGAGAATGTTGTAAAGAACATTAGAGAGAATTATGAGCATTACCAGTTCTTCAAAATTTTCCAGGTAGACATTCCTCCATGTATGGCTTTTACTTCAAATGGCCTAAAACTTCTTTAAAAGCTAAGGCTATCAGAAGCTGAAAAAGTCTTTGAAGAAATTTAAAAAGTAAACATTACCTATAACATTGAGAGATGCAGGGTTTGATATTTAATTTACAGAAAAGGAATGAAATTTCTGTAGAGATCAATTCCTCTATCTGATTTATTATGTATTGAGGCCTCAAGATTTACCTTTCTTTCTCCCATCCCATCTTTGACAGATCATTCAACGATTTGCGATCGTTGATCTCTCAAATTTTTACTTTGATGTTGCCAAAGATCGGCTGTATGTTGGGTAAGCTTCTTATTTTCCCTACGGAAGTTTCATGCTGCTACCTTGATTTACGCATGAAAATATGCGTATATATTGGTCAAGCAACATTTTGTATTCTACAAAAACTTTTGTAGCATGTGCAATCTGAAGTAACAATCCAATGTTTTAGATTCTCATCATTAACTCAAAATGGCCCTTAGACGACACAGATTTTGGACTTGCCAACTACTTTCCTTTGCCCCTTTTTCTTCTCCTTGTAGAGCGATTATCATATTTTTTCTGTTGAGATGAGAAAAGAGGTCATAAATTTATGTGAAATTTCCACATAGGCTGGGGTTTGGTACTAATAGTAATTATTCTCTAAAACAGTTTCGTGATCATACTCTGCTGTGGAGGCTTCTAACTCGTATATATATTTTGTAGGGGCACTACTAGCTTTACAAGGAGGACTTGTCAAACTGTCCTTGCAGATCATTTACTTGCCATTGTGAAAGTGATTGCTCCCATCCTTCCACATTTGGCCGAAGATGTCTGGCAGCATCTTCCTTTTCAGTATACCACCGAAGATGGACAGACCGCCAAATATGTGTTTGAGTCACGATGGCCTTCTAATAAAGAAAGATATCTAACTTTGCCTGATGAAGAAGTTGAATTCTGGGGACAAATTCTTGAGGTACTGCAATCTATGAAATTTTATTTCTTTTGCTATCTTGGTTCTGACTTAAAGATTATGTTATCAGCTGAGAACTGAGGTAAATAAAGTGCTAGAGGTTGCTCGATCAGGCAAGTTGATAGGTTCCAGTTTAGAGGCAAAGGTCTTCCTCCATACAGCTGACAGTAGCCTCGCAGGAAAATTGACTGAAGCTTGTGAATCCCAGAATGATGCCGATACATTGCCACGCATATTTATAACATCTCAGGTAAACTTCTCTTTCTATCATGCTTGAATGTCCCTTAAATTGTGGTGAGGAGTGATGTGTGATCACAAATGGTGACCCTGCAGGTTGAGATTCTTCCATCTTTACACAATGAACAAATTGATGCATCATACACTGGAGAATATCTCATTGGAGGAAAGAACAAAGTCTGGATTGGAGTATCGCGCGCAGAAGGCTCAAAATGCGAAAGATGCTGGAACTTTTCGCCCCAAGTTGGCTCGTACAATGAGCACCCATCACTCTGTACTCGATGTTACAATGTTGTCGCGAGTCAACCCGAACCTGTTCTTGCTGCAGCGAGCTGAAGTATTGACCAAATTTAGAGTTAGCCCTTTTTGTTGTGAAAATTGAGGTATAAAGGAACAGTTCACCATTGGATTCAAGTATTTTTGTGTCATTCTCAACTGGAACAAAATGCTTGAATATACACTAAAGTTGTTATTCATTTGTCAAGTTTGAAATTTTCATAATAATTGCAGTAATTCTTCAATCTTCCATTAAATCTTCATGAGAAAATCAAGTTTAACTAATCTTGGGTTGCAAAATTTAGCGCAGCTAAACTTCCAGGGTTGTTAACTCAAAGGATATACGAAAATCTCAGCGCAAAAATCGACAATGAAACAAAAACTTGTGATCTATCGATTGTTTGGTTGGCTCTTGGATGTACAAATATGCACTAGAAATGTATATATTATACAAAACCTGGAAACACTATCTAAGCTCTTAGCCGAAAACTGAAAAGAAAAGGCAAGCAGCCTAAGCTAAAGCCCTGCAGCTACTCTTCTCACCTTCTTTGACCGAGCAACATGAAAACAGTCCTGCATGTGGTTCTGGCAATAGGAAGAAAGGCCAATGCAGCAATGAGGGGTTGATCTGAACTGCTTAGCCTAACGGAAACCGTCCCTTTTCGCTTACTGTTCAATCTGGCTCGGATACTCAGCTTCGAATCTCGACTCACAGACAACTGGGAATGCAGGTTCAAGTTCAGTCCACATGAAAGCTCTCCTTTCCACCTTGTCAGATATATCCCAAGTAGAGTTCCGTGCTGATCTGTGGGATTGCGATTCTCAGTTAGCCGAATTCTTTCTGTTGCTGTATCGTTTTCATACTGAATGATGCCAGTGCTACCAAGCAAAACCAAGTCTTTAGCGAGCGCAAGTTGATCCTGCACTTTCTGTTCAGCAATGGCATTTTCTCCTAACAAGGTAATGGTTGCAGTCTTGAAATATCAGTGTGTTTCCATCTTCAGGATATAAACAAGTTGCATTCCTGCTGCCTCCATGTCATGTTCTACCATGGTTAATCCTTTGTCCCCATGCTCGACTGAAACACCAGAATTGAGATTGATGCTCAAACCAACATTCTTCGTCTTTCTAGTTTTCTTTAGAATTCTTTCTTTTTTTAGTTTTCTGAAGGAAACGATTTCCAGAATATCGGTTTCTTGAAAACGATTTCAGGACACACGTTTTCCTCAGAATTCATTTTTCTGAAGACAACGATTTCCGGAGAATTTCTTTTTTTTAATTTTATGAAGAAAAAGATTTCAGGAAAATCGTTTTCTTCAGAGATTTTTATTTTTTTTTTTTAAGTTTTCTGACAATCGTTTTCTTTGTAATTTATTTATTTTTTTCTCATTGGAGGAAAGAACAAAGTCTGGATTGGAGTGCCGCGCGCAGTAGGCTCAAAATGTGAAAGATGCTGGAACTTTTCGCCACAACTTGGGTCGTACAAGGACCACCCGTCACTCTGTACTCGATGTTACAGTGTTGTCGCGAGTCAGTCCGAACTGTTCTTGGTGCAGAATGTTCTTACAGTGTTGTCCCAAATGGCATACTTATAATAATCTTTAGAACTTGTCGTAAATTTAAGACTCTTTGGTAATTGAGGAGGCAGTTGAAGAATAGGAGAAGGCAAATGCTTCATGATCTGCATTGGGAATTTTAGTAAATTGATACCATGAAACTAAGTGTCCCTTTCCAAGAGTTAAGTTCATCTTACGAATTGAAATAATGTAATGATACTTGAATTTACTAATACTCGGATTGAGAATCGTAGAAAACTCAAATAAGAATCGTAATAGTATAAAATTAGATGACATCGTTTCGCATATATAATATATCTACTTGGGAGACCAAAGGGTCTCTTTAAAAGAGATGAAAGAGTCGACTCCATCACTCGAGGTGGGTGGAACTCCAGCCGCAACCATATCCCTCCAAACTCCATTTCTTATGTTATATGCAAACAATTGCATATCATTATAAACGTTTGCATAGTCATGTCTCCATTTTGCCAGAACAATCTCTTCTTCTTCTTCTTCTTCCTTCAAAATACAAACAGGTCTAAACCAATGGGCGAATCCATTATCCTCAGGACCATTAGGACCATTGATAGTAAGTTTGGTCCAACACTCATGCACCCTGTACTCCTTCACCCAAACCTAAATGGTAAACCGCCGCTGGTATGAACCGGCCTTAAATGCAAGACATCCTCGGAGAACAGGAACTCTCACAAGCTCAATAGAAGCAAACCATGGCAGGTACCTTCCACCCTCACAAGCTCGTGCGGTTGAAACAGAGAACATGTTACCTTCCTCGAAATGCCGTCGTTCTTGCTGCTGCTCCTTCTGTCAGTAGGGAAAGTTAAGAGGAATGGAGGGTAACCAGGAGAAGCTGATGAAGCTGAAGCTGTGAGGAGGAGGGTATTTTCAGGGTCCTGGATATGGAAATCGAAGTGGGCTTTGATGAGTTGAGGGTCGAGAGTGAAGACCGCCATAGATTTGAAACACACCGGAATCGTCCGATTGATTTGGATGGGAGGCACAAAAGTATCTCGTTGATCACATCTTGTGGAAGAAAATCAGCCATGGCTATCCTGCAAAATATTTACCTTTTTTCTGGTATTCCTATAGATTCTGAATAATAATAAATAGTGAGGAGAAGAAACAACTTATAATGAGAATTCTAGTTGTTTCACATGTACAACGTTTCCTATTACAATGCAATGAACGAAGCAAGAGATTTTTGTAATTAATTTGATGAATGCTAAAAGAATGGAAACTGCAGAATTCGACTATAATGAGCAAGAAACAGAACTTAGTATTATTAAACTATTTGTTTCTATTTCGATTTGGGTTAAGAATCTATTTATCTATTTCCCGTTCGGTTTGGTATTCGTTTTAATTTTAGAAAATAGTTTCGAATCAGATTAATGGTAAGATTCACTTTCAACGGTCCTAATGGTCATGAGGATCGGACAATGGATATGCCTATCAGTTTAGACCTGTTTGGCTTTTGAGGGAAGAAGAAGAAGAGATTGTTTCGGCAAAATGTAGAAGAAAGCAAATTGGCAAAGACACTTGATTACATTTTGATATGCAATTGTTTGCATATAATGTAACAAATGGAGTCCGGCTCACCTCGAGTGAATTCATCTCTTTTAAAGAGACCCTTTCGTCTCCCAAGTAGATATATATGAACAGGTAGAAGATCAGTAATCCTCCTCATAGGATTGATACATTTATAGAGTCAATCCCTCTATATTCTTGTAAAGAGTGGATTTTCCTTGTGATATCCAAGCATCAATAGTATGAATATTTGGCTTTTCCTATTCTTGAACTGCAATTTCTGTCATCTTGTTTTCTGCTTTGTTATTATAAGTATTTGGGATCATTCATGAATGTGTAGAGAGGAAAGCCATAGCCATGTCTGATTTTGCTCCAAATCCAAACCTTCCCCGAGATGTCATCAACGAGATACTTTTACGCCTCCCCGGGAAATCAACAGGAGGATTCAGGTGTGTTTCACAGCCATGCCGTTCCTTACTCTCAAGCCCTCAATTCATCAAAAGCCCACCTCAACGAGCCTTGCATATAATTGTGATGTCCGTTATGATCCCTCGTCGGGAATATTCTTAAATGGATACTTACATTGGTTGGCTTATGATAAAAAGAATGGAGGTCCTGCTTTTGTAGCTGCTTTCCATTTGGGTCGCTAGAGCTGGTGACTCACGGTTCTTGGAGGATGCCTTGCAGTTCATAGTAATCCATTTGAGACGCCTGAAGTTGTTTGGGTGATGAAAGAGTACAGCGTGTCAAGTTCTTGGACCAAACTCACCATCAATCCTCTAAGGATAATGGATATTATGCTTATTATTTGCCACTTGTTTGTCTTCTGAGGAAGGAAGAGATTGTTTTTTCAAAACCGTCTGGGAAATTGGTTGCATACAATTTGAGAAATGGAGTTTGGAGGGATAATCCAGTTGAGTGATGATGAATTTTAGTGAGAGCCTTGTGTCTCCCAACTTAGGTATTCGTTTTGTTAAGTTTTGGTTGTCATGAGTTTCGAATCTGTTTTAGGCAAGCTACATAATTTAAACAACCATTTCATTTCTTCAAGCAAAACTTGTCACATACTGTATATGAAGAATGCATGAAGCAATTGACAAGAGGATTACACAAAGGGAAAAATCTAATTATAAACTAATTCCAAATCCAAAATCTAAGTTAGGTAACGAGGAGATTAATGATATGATCTTCTGGTCTACTTGGGAGACCAAAGGGTCTCTTTAAAAGGGACGAAATAGTCGGTTGCACCACTCGAGGTGGGTGGAACTCCAGCCACAACAATATCCCTCCAAACTCCATTCCTTAAATTATATGCAAACAATTTCCTATCATTATGTGCTTTAATTTTTCCAATTTGATACAGCCATCTTGCCAGAACAATCTCTTCTTCTTCTTCTTCCCTCAAAACACAAACAGGTCTAAACTCATGGGCAAATTGAATATCCTCACGACCATTGATGGTAAGTTTGGTCCAAGACTCTTGCACCCCGTACTCCTCCATCACCCAAAGCTCAATAGGAAACCTCTGCCAGCATGAACACCCCTGAAATGCAAGACATCCTCCCAGAACAGTAACTCTATAAGTAATATATTCCAATCCAGGGAGTGGTACTTCATCAAATTCCTCGCGGGCCAAATTGAAAGCAGCTATTAAAGGAGATCCTCCTCCGCATTGTCCCTGGGGCTCAGCCAACCAATGTAAGCATCCATTTACAAATACTCCTCCTGAGTTATCTCCGAAGATATTATAATCATAACGAGGATTCGCAACCCTCCTCCAAGTTTTCAGTTTTACATTATAAACATCTATGATTGACCCCGGGTTCTTATGACGATAAGGACACGAAATCCTCACGATCTTGAAATCATAATCCTCGTAGCCAAGACCGTAGTAGATGTTTGCAAATCCATGCCTAGGTAAAGAACACTCAGGTACTTCCACAGCCTCTAAAGTAAGGGGATTCCATAAAACCATCCTATCCCAATCAGTACTCTGACGGCCCAGTGTCCAATCATTAATCTGATGGACCAGTGTCCAATCAGCACTCTTATGGACCAGTAGAACTAAACCACGGCATGTACCTTCCACCCTCACAAACTCATGCGGTTGAATCAGAGAACATGTTACCTCCTTTGAAACGCCGTCGTTCTTGCTGCTGCTTCTTCTGTCAGTAGGCAAAGTTATGATGAAAGGGTAATCCGGATAAGCTGAAGCTGTGAGGAGGAGGGTATTTTCAGGGTCGCAGATGTGGAAATCGAAGTGGGCTTTGATGAATTGAGGGTTCAATAGTGAAGACCGCCATAGCTTTGAAACACACCTGAATCGTCCGATTGATTTGGCCGGAAGGCGCAAAAGTATCTTGTTGATCACATCTTCTGGAAGAAAATCAAAATCTGCCATGTTATCCTGCAAAAATTTTACCTTTTTTCTGTTATTCCTATAGATTCTGAATAATAAACAGTAAGGAGGAGAAACAACTTATAATCAGAATTCTAGTTGTCTTCCTGTTCTTTACTCAACTGAGCAGTGAGGAGGAGAAACAACTTATAATCAGAATTCTAGTTGTTTTCCTGTCCTTTACTCAAAACTGAGGTCTGGTTTCAAACCTGAACTCAGTTTTGGGTAAAGATCAGACCTTTTAAAAAACAAAGTTCTGAGTTTTGGTGTTAAACCAGAACTAAAACCTAGGTAAAGAACAAGGTTTTCAAACAAATTTTTTTCTCAACACTTTTTTTTAAAATTTTTTCATTTTCTACTCAATTTCCAGTGAAATTTTGATTTATTTATTTTAAACAAATTAAAATATTTATTCATGATAAATTGTTAAAAATTCCAGTTCAGAAAACAAAAAAAATAGTCCAGAAAAAATAAAAATAGTCCAAAAAACAAAAAAAAAAAAAAGCAGACAGAAAAAGAATTCCAGTTCAAAAAAAAAAAAAAAGACGAAAAAATTTTCCAGTATACAAACATTCCAGAAAGAAAAAAAAAAAAACCAGAAAAAGAATTCCAGTTCAAAAACAGTCCAGAAAAAAATTTCCAGTTCACAAACAGTCCAGAAAACCAAAATGACAGACCAGAAAAAGAAATTCCCGTTCAAACACTCTGTAGAAAAAAAAAAGTTCCAGAAAAAAAAAATTCCATTTCAAGAACGGGGAAAAAAAGACTTTGACATAGCAGTATTCTACGTATGTAATATGGACGATTTCAGTTTATACATAACATATGGGATACAACAAAGAAACGAAACTAACATGGGCAAACTATAGTAAAGCAAAATTCAAGTTCCCTAATCAAAAGTTGGAAAAGAAAAATTCAGCGGCACCGTACTGAATTAGGAAAGAAAAATTGTTGAAAGCTTAATCAATTGAAACCGATCAAATACCAGTTCTCGTTGATGAGGTTGCCGTTACTGACGTTGCCGGAGGGAGCGAATTGCAGCTGCCGGTGCTGACGTTGCGGTGACGAGCAGTTGCTACTAAGATGCTCTCTTCGCGGGGAGTTGCGGTAACGAACAGTTGAAATCGCCACAGTTGACGTTGCTGTAACGTAGTCTTGCAATTAAATCGCCGGATGGAGTGGAGATTTCGTCGGGGCCGAGCTCATCACTGCCGTCAGGGGAGATAGCAGAAAGCGAATTAGGTTTTTGGACTGTTTTCTTCGGGGCGAAGAAAATGGTTGTCTTCAAAATTGGTGTTGGACTGAAAATTGGTTTCAGATATGGGTTAAGGCCTAGTAGGATACCGAACACTAGGTTGGGTTAGTTTTGGGTTGAAACCCAAACCATGACTCAGACTTGACAAAGAGAACAGGCCCTTTACGTTTACAACGTTTCCTATTACAATGCAATAATTGATGAATGCGAAAAGAATGGATACTGCAGAATTCGACAATAATGAGCCAAGAAACAGGCGGTAGTATTATTAAACTAAATTTTTTATTTGTTTCTATTTCTTATTTGGTTTAATATTTCGTTTTGAAAAATTAAGATATTTTAAAAAATAATTCTGAATTAGACTAATAATAGAATTCTGGGATATTAGCTCAGTGGAATACAAAGAAAAATACATAGAAACAACATAAATTTTGTCTTTCTTTGTGATTTTTGGCCATATGAAACTGGAATGGAAGTGGAAATTTTCAGTGTAAAACTGAAAAACTTGAGGCTTGCGAATCATGGATTTATGTGTGTTAGGAAAAATACCCCCTTGGGATCTTTGCGATCTCGATTATTGTACTTGCCCAACGGGGATATTCTGAAATGGATGCTTACATTAGTTGGCTCATGATAAGCCCACTGGAAGCCCTGTGTTTCTAGTTTCTTTTCATTTGGGCGGCGAGGTGTTTGATAAAATGCCAATTCCACCCGCAAGTTTTGGTCCATCTCCACTCGCGGTTCTTGGAGGATGTCTTGCGGCTCATATCTTTACATTCAAGTGTCCCGTGGTTATATGGGTGATGAAGGAGTACGGCGTGCAAGATTCTTGGACCAAACTTGGCGCCATCGACGTTCCTGAGGAGGTTGGACGCACGCATCATCTTAGGCTTGTTTGCCTTATGAGGGATGAGGTTGTATTTCAAACCGGTTTTTGGAAATTGGTTGCGTAAGATTTGAGAAACAGAGTTTGGAGGGAAATTAGTTGTCTAAAAAAATTGGATTAAAACGATTCTTGGGAATCTTTTTGCTTCAGAAAACTTTACAGGCCCTAAAAAAATAAATAAATAAAGAATTCTGAGGCAAAAGGTTTTTCAAAAATAGTTTTCTTTAGAAAACTTAGAAACAATGAATTCTGAAGAAAACGATTTCCGAGAAAACTAAAAATAAATGAATTCTAAGGATGAACTATTCCTTCATACCTTAATTTTCACAACAAAAAGGGCTAGCTCTAAATGTGTTCAATACTTCAGCTCGCTGCAGCAAGAACAGATTCGCTACAACACTCTAACATCGAGTAGAAAGTGGAAATTGTACAAGCCAACTTGTGGCGGAAAAAAAAAAGTTCCAGCATTTTGAGCCTTGTGCGTGCGACACTTCAATCCAGACTGTTCTTTCCTCCACTGAGATGTATGATGCATTTTCAGTTTGTTCATTGTGTAAACATGCAGGGTCACCATTTGCCGATTTCAAAAGAAAAGGATTTCTGGAAAATCTTTTTATTCAGAGTTCATTTTTGTAAGTTTTCTGAAACAAACGATTTGCAAAAAATCGCTTTCACTAGAAAACTAAAAAAAGAAAATGAATTCTAAAGAAAACAAGAAACAAAAACAATGTGAAGAAATTTCAACTAAACTTGTTATTCATTTGTGATATTTGACTATGTGAAGAAAACGAGGATAAATTCTTCAATCTTCATGAGAAAATCAAGTTTAACTAATCTTGGGTTGCAAATTTAGCGCAGCAAAGGGTTGTTAAAGGATATACGAAAATCTCAGCACAAAAATCGACAACGAAACAAAGACTTATGATCTATTGATTGCTTGGTTGTATCTTGGACGTACAAATATGCACTAGAAATGTATATATTATACAAAACCTGGAAACACTATCTAAGCTCTTAGCCGAAAACCAAAAAGGCAAGCAGCCTAAGCTAAAGCCCTGCAGCTATTGTTCTTGCCTTCTTTGACTGAGCAACATGAAAACAGTTCTGCATATGGTTCTGGCAATAGGAAGAAAGGCCAATGCAGCAATGAGGGGTTGATCTGAACAGCTTAGCCTAACAGAAACAGTCCCTTTTCGCTTACCATTCAATCCGGCTCGGATACTTAGCTTTGAATCTGGCCTCACAGACAATGATTGCAGGTTCATACCGGTAGTGGTTTCCTGTTCTCGGAGGATGTCTTGCATTTATGGCCGGTTCATACCGGCTGCGGTTTCCCATTGAGGTTTGGGTGATGAAGGAGTACAGCGTGCAAGTCTTTGAACCAAACTCACTGTCAGCGGTCCTAATGGTCATGAGGATCGGACAATGGATAGGCCTATCAGTTTAGACCTGTTTGGCTTTTGAGGGAAGAAGAAGAAGAGATTGTTTCGGCAAAATATAGAAGAAAGCAAATTGGAAAAGACACTTGATTACATTTTGATATGCAATTGTTTGCATATAATGTAAGAAATGGAGTTCGGCTCACCTCGAGTGAATTCATCTCTTTTAAAGAAACCCTTTCGTCTCCCAAGTAGAAATATATGAACAGCTAGAAGATCAGTAATCCTCCTCATTGGATTGATACATTTATAGCGTCAATCCCTCTATATTCTTGTAAAGAGTGGATTTTCCTTGTGAAATCCAAGCATCATTAGTATGAACATTTGGCTTTTCCTATTCTTGAACTGCCTGCTCAATTATCAAAGAGTCATAATTAGATACCTTGTTTTCTGCTTTGCTATTATAAAAGTATGCTAGTATTTGGGATCATTCATGAATGTGTAGAGAGATTGAAAGCCATAGCCATGTCTGACTTTGCTCCAAATCCAAACCTTCCACGAGATGTCATCAACGAGATACTGTTACGCCTTCCCGTGAAATCAATAGGCCGATTCAGGTGTGTTTCACAGCCATGGCGTTCCTTACTCTCAAGCCCTCAATTCGTCAAAGCCCACCTCAACTTCCGAATCAACATTGGCCCTGAACATATGGTAGTCTCCTCCCCTGGCCTTCCTCACCTCTTCACTTTAACTACTGACAGAAGCAGCAGCAGCAACAGCGATGGCGTTTCAAGAAAGATAATTTGTCCTCTGATTCAACAGGACGAGTACTATGGCTGGATTAGGCTGGGAGGCACCTGCCATGGTTTGGGTCTCCTAGTGGCTGAGGACATTGAGAAGGATACTTACATTCTGATCAATCCCAGTACTTTTGAGGCTATGGAAATACCAGAGTTAACACATGTATGGTAGATTTCCCGGGTTCGGCTTGGGTTACAATAGTTTCAGGAAGATTATAAATTTGTCAGAATTTCCAGTTTTGATAGTGACTCGGATGATGAGCCGGAGCCCAATGATGCTGAAATGGAAATTCTTGTGGATATTTAGAGTGTAAAACTGAAAACTTGGAGGAGACTTGCGGATCTTCATGATAGTTTTGCTGTCTATTCTCTTGAACCGGGGGTATCTGTAAATGGATTGTTACATTGGATGGCTCGTGATAATAAGGTTCGAGGTCCTAAATTTATAGCTGCTTTCCATTTGGGCCGCGAGGAATTTAATAAATTACCACTCCCTAGAGTTAGTTTTGGTGCTAGACAAATTGTGTCATACACAATTAGTGTTTTTGGAGGATGTCTTGCAGCTGAGGTTGATCCACTTCCGCCTCGGTGTCCCATTGAGATTTGGGTGATGAAAGAGTATGGTGTATTAGAGTCTTGGACCAAGCTTAACATCAATGGTTCCGAAAATGCCTATTTTCCTGTTTATATACACATTTTTGGCTTTTGAAGGGAGATGAGATTGTTTTGGCAAAGAGTAGAAAGCAATTGGTTGCGTATAATTTGACAAATGGAGCTTTGAGGGATATGGTTGTTACTGATTTTCCAAATGTTACTGGGGACACTGCTATGGCTTTTACCGAGAGCCTTGTCTCCCAATTACAAATGAGTCATTGATCAAGAACAGAGACAAGAAGAAGAAGATGAATCCATTAGATTTAGGTATTCGTTTTGTTAAGTTTTGGTTTTATCACGAGTTTCAAATCCGTTTTAGGCTAGCTACATAAAGAATAGTTCATGAAGCAATTAATAAGGATTACACAAAGGGAAAATCTAATTATAAACTAATTCCAAATCCAAAATCGAAGTTAGCTAATGATATGATCTTCTGGTCTACTTGGGAGACCAAAGGGCCTCTTTAAAAGAGATGAGAAAATCTAATTATAAACTAATTCCAAATCCAAAATCGAAGTTAGCTAATGATATGATCTTCTGGTCTACTTGGGAGACCAAAGGGCCTCTTTAAAAGAGATGAAAGAGTCGACTCCATCACTCGAGGTGAGTGGAACTCCTCCAGCCACAACCATATCCCTCCAAACTCCATTTCTTAAATTATATGCAAACAATTTCTTATCATTGTCAGTACGCGTTGGGGTGTTTCCAATTTGATGTCTCCGTTTTCCCAGAACAATCTCTTCTTCTTCCCTCAAAAGACAAACAGGTCTAAACTCATAGGCAAATCCATTATCCTCACCACCATTGATGGTAAGTTTTGTCCAAGACTCTTGCACCCCGTACTCCTTCATCACCCAAACCTCAATAGGAAACCGCCGCCGCAGGTATCCACCCCCCTGAAATGCAAGACATCCTCCCAGAACACTAACTCTAGTAGTAATATTCTCCACTCCAGGGAGTGGTACTTCATCAAATTCCTCGCGGCCCAAATTGAAAGCAGCTATTACACGAGATCCTCCTCGGCCCTTAGCCAACCAATGCAAGGATCCATTTACAAATACTCCTCCTGAGGTATCTCCGTAGATATTGTAATCACAACGAGGATTCGCAACCCTCCTCCAAGTTTTCAGCTTTACATTATAAACATCCACGGTTGACCCCAGGTTCGTATGAAGATAAGAACAGGAAATCCTCACGATCTTGAAATCATCATCCTCGTATCCAAGACCGTACAAGACGTTTGTAAATCCAAATTGCATAGGTAAAGAAAACTCAGGTATTTCCACAGCCTCTAAAGTAAGGGGATTCCATAAATCCATCCTATTCCAATCAATACTCCAATGGACTAGTAGAACTAAACCACGGCATGTACCTTCCACCCTCACAAACTCGTGCGGTTGAAATAGAGAACATGTTACCTGCCTCGAAACGCCATCGTTCTTGCTGCTGCTTCTTCTGTCAGTAGGGAAAGTTAAGATGAAAGGAGGGTAACCCGGAGAAGCTGAAGCTGTGAGGAGGAGGGTATTTTCAGGGTCGCGGATGTGGAAATCGAAGTGGGCTTTGATGAATTGAGGGTTCAAGAGTGAAGACCGCCATAGCTTTGAAACACACCTGAATCGTCCGATTGATTTGGCCGGAAGGCGCAAAAGTATCTCGTTGATCACATCTTCTGGAAGAAAATCAAAATCTGCCATGGCTATCCTGCAAAAATTTTACCTTTTTTCAGGTATTCCTATTGATTCTGAATAATAAACAGGGAGAAGGAGAAACGACTTATAATCAGAATTCTAGTTGTTTTACGTGTAGAAATTTTCCTATTACAATGCAATGAATGAAGCAAGAGATTTTTTGTAATTGATGAATGCTAAAAGAATGGAAACTGCAGAATTCGACTATACTGAGCCAAGAAACAGACCGTATTATTATTAAACTAAGTTTCGTATTTGTTTTTATTTCCTGTTTTGGTTAAGAATCTTTTTATCTATTTCCTATTTGGTTTAGTATTCGTTTTGGGAAATTCATACGTTTTAAGAAATAATTATGAATCAGATTAATAGTAGGATTCTGGGATATAAGCTCATTGGAATACAGAGAAAAATACATAGAAACAACAGAATAGTAACATTCATTGGCAATTGCAATTAGCTTTGAAGGTTAATTGGTTTCGGCAACAAACAGATCAGATCGAACTAAATTGATTTGGCTGATTTTGATTATCTTCTTCAAGATGCCATCAACTGCACACTTTTACGCCTCCGGCTAAATCAATCGGCCAATTCAAGTGTGTTTTAAAGCTAATCGCTCTCCTAAGATCTTAACTTTCAGGAGGAGCAACAACGATGACGAGGGCAATGGCCGCGGTGGCGATTCGAGAAAGTTAATTTCTCCCCTGTTTCAAAGGAATTCGTCGGTTATGTTGGATCCCATGGATTGGTTCTACTAGAGAATGGAGATACTGTTATGAAACCGGAATGGAACTGGAAATTTTCAGTGTAAAACTGAAAACTTGGAGGAGGCTTGTGAATCATGCATTTACTTTAGGAAAAACACCCCCGGGATCTTTGCGATGTCGATTATTGTACTTGCCCAACGGGGATATTCTTAAATTGGTGCTTACATTGGTTGGCTCATGATAAAACCACGGGAAGTCCTGGGTTTCTAGTTTCTTTCCATTTGGGCCGCGAGGTGTGTGATAATATGCCAATTCCATCCTCGGGTTTTGGTCCATCTCTGCTCGCGGTTCTTGGAGGATGTCTCGCGGTTCATATCTTTACATTCAAGTGTCCCGTGGTTATATGGGTGATGAAGGAGTACGGCGTGCAAGATTCTTGGACCAAACTTGGCGCCATCGACGTTCCTGAGGAGGTTGGACACGCGCATCATCTTAGGCTTGTTTTCCTTCTGAGGGAGGAGAGGGATGAGGTTGTATTTCAAACCGGTTTTCGGAAATTGGTTGCGTACAATTTGAGAAATAGAGTTTGGAGGGAAATTAGTTTTCTAAAAAAATGAGTTAAGAAAACGATTTTCGAAAATCTTTTTGCTTCAGAAAACTATATAAAAAAAATTGAATTCTAAAGAAAAAGATTTTGTTGAAACCTTTTTCTTCAGAAAACTAGAAAAAAAAAATTTTCTGAAGAAAACGGTTTTCCGAAAAAAGTATTCTTTAGAAAACTAAAAAAATGAATTATGAAGAAAACGGATTTCGAGAAAACTAAAAACAAATGAATTATGAAGAAAAAGATTTTCAAAAAACTAAAAATAAATGAATTCTAAGGATGAACTGTTCCTTTATACCTGATTTTAACAACAAAAAGGGCGCTCTAAATGTGTTCCATACTTCAGCTCGTTGCAGCAAGAACAGGTTCGCGACAACACTGTAACATCGAGTAGAGAGTGGTAATCGTACAAGCCAACTTGTGGCGTAAAAAAAAAAAAAAAATGTTCCAGTATTTTGAGCCTTGTGTACGCGACACTCCAATCCAGGCTCTGTTCTTTCCTCCACTGAGATGTATGATGCATTTTCAGTTTGTTCATTGTGTAAACCTGCAGGGTCCCCATTTCCCAAAAATCGTTTTCATCAGAATTCTTTTTTTTGGTTCCTGAAGAAAACAATTTTTGGCAAATCGTTTTCTTCAGAATTCATTTGTTTAAGTTTTTTGAAATTTCAACTAAACTTGTTATTCATTTGTTATATTTGACTGTGAAGAAAATGAGGATAAATTCTTCAATCTTCATGAGAAAATCAAGTTTAACTACTCTTGGGTTGCAAATTTAGCATAGCAAAGCTTACAGGGTTGATAACTCAAAGGATATACGAAAATCTCAGCACAAAAATCGAAAACAGACAAAGACTTGTGATCTATTGATTGCTTGGTTGGATCTTGGATGTACAAATATGCACTAGAAATGTATATATTATACAAAACCCGGAAACACTATCTAAGCTCTTAGCCGAAAACCAAAAAGGCAAGCAGCCTAAGCTAAAACCCTGCAGCTATTGTTCTTGCCTTCTTTGACTGAGCAACATGAAAACAGTTATACATATGGTTCTGGCAATAGGAAGAAAGGCCAATGCAGCAATGAGGGGTTGATCTGAACTGCTTAGCCTAACGGAAACCATCCCTTTTTGCTTACCATTCAATCCTGCTCGGATACTCAGCTTTGAATCTGGCCTCACAGACAATGATTGCAGGTTCAATCCACACGAAAGATCTCCTCTCCAGCTTGTCAAAGATATCCCAAGTAGTGTTCCGCGCTGATCAGTGTGATCGCATTTCTCACTTAGCCAAATTCCTAGTGTTGCTTCATATGCTGTATCGTTTTCATACAGAATGATGCCAGTGCTTCCAAGCAAAACCAAGTCTTTCGCAAGAGCCCGTTGATCCTCCACTTTCAGCTCAGCAATGGCATTTTCTCCTAACAAGGTGATGGTTACTCTTGCTGCAGTCTTATTCACCTTGAAATTTCTCAGTTGTGTTTCCATCTTCAGGATATAAACAAGTTGCATTCCTGCTGTTTCGATGTTATGTCCAACCACGGTTGATCCTTTGTCCCCGTGCTCGGCTGAAACAGCAGAATTGAGATTGATGCTCAAACCATCATTCTTGTTGCTTCTCATCTGAGCAGCAATGCCAGCTGGAAAATAACCTGCAATTGCCAGATTACCTTTGATCCTCAAACCATCACATCCACAGTCATGATCACAACTATGCAAGTAGACAACAGGCGTTGCACGAAACCACGAAACAGCTTCTGACGATCGGCTGTTCTCTTGGTTTTGACTACAGAATCAATCTCTGACAAAATTTTCATAGAGGAGCACAAAAGCAACAGTTGGGATCTCCAACTCTCTTTACCGCAGAGGAATTTGTGTTCATTGTTTTCAATTCCAGAGCACTTTTCTATAAGAGAAACTGGAATTGGACCGGCTTCAGTGATACCAAAATCTCCAACAGAATGTCTAATTAACTGTCGAAAATGATGTGATGTCTTAGGGGGGAAAAGAAGCTGCATGTGTCAAAGTCACAATGGTCCTAGACCATATCGATGTACCAAGACAGCTTGTGATTAACTTGAGCAGGGGGCAAATCATTAATATCTCCAATTTGTGTGTCTAAGCGATCGACATAGAGAACAACATCTGGAGGGAACTTCTTGGTAAACTTTTTTATCGATGACAGAACTTTACAATTGACGGATTGCTCCGCGAGAGAAGAGCTAAAACCAGGTGTGTCCAAGACCCGAATTTGAATGCCATCCGATGTTCCCCTAATCTCCTTCACTCTAGTTGTGCCTAGCTCAAATGCATTGATCCTTGCTTTCTCTTCGCCAAAAATTGAGTTTATGGTTGCACCCTAGCCAATTCCACTTTTCCCAATCACAAGAACATTCAAAGAGAAGTTGAAGCCATTTTTACCCTCTGCTACAAGCACTAAAGCCTTCTGTTTAGCTGAGTCAAAGTTGAGTGATTCAGCAAATGGCCTTCCAGCAGCAAGCAGCAGTTGGTGTAAAACCTCCAGAGTAACAGAATCTTGAGGGGTTTTTCGTAATCTGTGGACCAGCCGCAGGAATTTAACAATAATTTCTTGCAACTTTTCGCGTTGCATCTTTTCCTCTTGAGTTAGAATTCCAACTGGTTCGCTACTAACTGGCCCTTCCAACTGGTTCATACTAACTTGTAGTCTATCACATCAGGTTGCTTCAAAGGAAACTGAATGATGCTACTACTACTACTAGAGGAAGGGGCATTGGTACTGCTGCTCTCTGATTTATCCCCAGTGGCGACCCTCAGTGGTTCCTCCAGCGAAAAAGAACTAGAAACTTCTTCCCTTTCACTGTGACTATGAGCATCCAGCAAATTTCCCGAATCTGCAACTATCTTCAAATCAATTGCCGGCGAATCAATCTCAGAACTCTCTCCAGATGTCACATGACTCACATTTATAGAACAGCCACTGAGAAAGCATCCTGGTTCCTGAAAAACCTGTGAATCTAATAATTTAATGTTGTTCATAAACTGTACTTCATTCTCTCCAAAACTGTCAATGGATTCAAGACATTTGGGAGCATCTGTCTCATAAGTCTTCAGCGTCTGATCAGTCTTTCGCTCAATTACACTTTTCAAATCCTCACCAGCATCAACCTAATGGGGCTGAGAAACAGTTCCACTGCCACTTTTGTTTTTATCTCCACAGTTGCCATAATTCATGGATGCTTCTTCCAAATAGCCTCTCACTTTTGCTTCTGTAACCTCAATTTCACCGCAACATAACACCTGCTCAACCTCCTTCACACCATTAGGGCCATTCAACATTGTAATATCTTCATCAGTAAAATCGACAGTGTCAGAATTCTTTTGATCATCACGATGTTCAACGCCATCTTCCCTGTCAATCGTATCAAATTCTTGAATTTCATCACATGACTCCGTTCCTAGCTTTTGCTTCTGTAACCTACCTCAACTTCACCAGAACATAACACCTGCTCAACCTCCTTCACACCATTACGGTCATTCAATATTTTAGTTTCTTCTTGAGTTAAACCATTAGTGTCAGAATTCTCTTTATCAACGCGATGTTCAACGCCATCTTCCCTGGCAATCATGTCAACTTCTTGAATTTCATCACATGATTCCGCAGCCCTAGCTTTTGCTTCTGTAATCTCAACTTCACCAGAGGGACCAAGATGGGCATACCAATTATGGGCCTGTACCTTGTCCTGGGTTGGGCTAATTTTGGGCCCAAACTCGTGCTCGGTATTGCTTGGTCTTAACCCAAGTCTCAAACCAGTTTTCTGTCCAAAACCAATTCCTCATCCCCACTTCTGAAGAAAACATTCGCGACTGAAACGACGCCTTCTTTCTCACCCGACGGCAGTGGTGAGCTAGGCCGACGAACTCTCCGCTCCATCCGGTGATTTCTGGGCAACGACGTTATCCCCGAGTTTTGTGTTCAAAACTGCCGGACTCTTTCAAACTCTGCGCAAGGACCATCTCAGCAGCAACTGACGGGCGATAGAGCAGAAACAGAGCAGGGCATTGCAACGATAAGAATCCATCCAGACGTAAGAAACGTAAGAAAGTTGGTTTGAGAAACGGAAGAAGAGATGAACAAGAAGGAAGTGCTCAAGCTTGCGAAAGGGTTCAGGGGAAGGGCGAAAAATTGCATTAGAATAGCGAGAGAAAGGGTGGAGAAGGCCCTTCAGTACTCTTATAGAGACCGCCGCAATAAGAAGCGAGATATGCGATCCCTTTGGATTGAACGCATTAACGCCGGCACCCGTCAACATGGGGTAAGTGTATATATTTTCGTTATCATATTTTTGTAAAATTTACTTTTTACTTTTGTTTCTGTGATTATTTTGTCATTTATATTTGAATTAGAGGGTATTTGTTGCAAGTGAAGAAACAAAATGTTGTTGTTTTTCTTTTTACCCTCTGATTTGGGAATTTGAGAGAATCTTTTTGCTCCTCTGTAGTTTTCGATAATTTTTATTTTCCTGTAATTCCTGTAATTTCTGTGTTTATAAGTAAATGATTTGGTAATGATGGTTTTGGCTCTTCAAGAGTGTTGGAGGAATTTATCTTTATTTTTCCCCAATTGTCTTGTGGAAAATTTTTTTGAGATTCGTGCACAAAAGCTGACATGAGGTTGTGAAAGTATGTGGTTGCATATGGTTGTGTAAAAGAGGTGATAGAAATTTTGGTTTGAAAAAGTTGAGTTTCTTTGAGAGAAATGGGAGGAAGGAGTAGAATCTAGATTAGGTATTATGAGCAGATAGATAGTCCCTCTTACAGGGTTTTACTGATTGTGTTAGCATAATAAATGTGGTTGTAGGCTGCTTGAATGATGTTGATTTAGAGTAATTCTTGGCAAGATTAGGATTTTAGTACCGTTTCAGTTTCTTGTCAGCTCATTTCCTAGATAATGGTGGAAAAGGTTATTTCTTGCATTCTGGTGAATCAGGGCTACGATTGATTGTTGCCAAATACTTTCTCCTTTCCATAAGAAGAGTCTAGTTTTGAAAATGTACAACTTTAAATGAGTGACAAGAACACCTAAAATAAATACTTTGCCACAATTTTTTCTACTAATATCCTTAATTTCCGAAAGTGAATTAATTGTGAACTACACATGATTAAATTAGTAAGGGCATGAGAAGTGAAAAACTCAAATCTTGACTCTTTTAATGGACAGAATAAGTAGCTAATTGAATATGATTGAAGTGTGCTTCATGAACATTGTAAGTTAACAGCTCTTTCAAGATGGTTGCTGTCTTCTTAGGCTTAGAAATTTTGTCATAATAGTTTTTGCTTCATGGATCAGTGAGGTAAAGAAGCTTGATGAGAATATTTGAATATAAGATTTTGTGAGCAATTGACGGAATGAACTTAATGATGCTTTTTATGCAACTAATTTGTTAGACATGAATATGAGCACATTGCATGTTGTGTCTATGAACTGAGAAATGTGAAGGCGGAGTGGAAAACAAGACGAGGATGCACCTAGAGTTTGGATAGTTAAACATATTAGTACAATCACGAAAGACTTTATTTCCTCTTTGCCTCTTATTTTTTTTCCTTGTATTTGTTGTCCACTAACTAAAGCTATTGTCCATCTAGTCAACAAGTATGCTTCAAAAACATAAACTGAAAAGTCCTCTTTCAAGGAAAACAAAGTATGGAAATATAAGAAAAAGAATGTCATCGTTGCAGAGTTTCATCAAGGGATTATAGAATTAAAGAAGTTTTCCATTTTATTAGTATTTAAAAGCCACAGTGCACAACAGGGTATGTTTTTCCCATTTCAAGAAAGTTTGCTGTCCTTTAAGGCTAGATTCACAGCTACGAATCTGTTTTTTCCTGACTAATTTACAGTTCTAATTTCCCATTTTTATGGCTCTTTTGCAGATGTTAACTGATTTCACATACCTCTCTAAAAATTCAGGATCCACACAATTAGTACTTCCCACGAACAATGTTCTTTATAAATTTTGAATTACAATTGTGTTTCTAGTTATCAATCTCATTGATTCTCTGCATATTTGAAGTAGTCAAAGTTTAGGACAATAAACGAGGGTGAGATTGCAGGCTCCAAAAGGAGATATATATATATATATATATATATTGGGGCCTATAGAGATTGTAAAGGCTGGGAGTATAGCCTTGTAGATCCTGGTGAGACCCCTAACTGGTTTAAATTCTGTGATTATTCAGGTCGCAGTAATCATGCTTAGCTTCATAGGTTGAATTCTCTAAATTTTGTTTCCTTTACGTATGTTGGAGATTGTTTCATGACTTGATTCTATTGGTATCTTCCTCGACTTACAGATTCTGGTATTTTGGTGAAGATTTTACTTGTTTATGGTTTCTATTTTCAGGTCAACTACGGTAACTTCATGCATGGCCTGGTGAAAGAGAGCATTCAGTTGAACAGGAAAGTTTTGTCAGAACTCTCTATGCGTGAACCATACAGCTTCAAAGCTTTGGTTGACGTCTCGCGCACGGCATTTCCTGGGAATAAGAAACCTGTGGTAGCACCCAAAAAGGAGGGTCTTGCAATTGTTCTTTGACTATCTATTTTAACCAGCTGATCTCTCCTAGTTTGTGGTATCATACCATTAATTAGCAGTACACTAGCTGTTTACAAACTTTTGTTAATGAATCTTGAAAGCCAATGTATAAGGTACTGAGTTAGGTAATTTTAATGTTTGCAAACTTTTGTGCTTAAAACAAGAATTCATGGTCCTTGCGTGTGTTGTCTACCCCAATTGGTTGATGAATTGATACTTTGAAGAAATGTTATAATGCAGCTGTTCTTTCTTTCTAGTTTGTACGCCATCCTAGCTGTCCAAAGTTGAATAATTCTGACCTTTAATTTAAAGGAAATTTTACGCAATGAAAGGGTGTAATTAGCAGCAGCGGCTAACCCTGGGATCTGCTGATCTTTTAGAAATGAGCTTAAGATTGGGCTATAAAATGAAGTGGTGAAAGAAAATGTCTCTTGTCCACCTATTTCCTCTCACTGTGTATAATGGAACCACACTATTTGTATACAACTCAAAACCTCACCAGCATCAACCTCACAGGGCTGAGAAACAGTTCCACTGCCACTTTTGTTTTTTATCTCCACAGTTGCCATAATTCATGGATGCTTCTTCCAAATAGCCTCTCACTTTTGCTTCTGTAACCTCAATTTCACCACAACATAACACCCTCTCAACCTCCTTCACACCACCAGGGCCATTCAACATTGTAGTATCTTCAGCAGTAAAATCGACAGTGTTAGAATTCTTTTGATCATCGCGATGTTCATCGCCATCTTCCCTGGCAATCGTATCAAATTCTTGAATTTCATCACATGACTCCGCATTTCTAGCTTTTGCTTCTGTAACTTCCCTCAACGTCACCGGAACATAACGCCTGCTCAACCTCCTTCACACCATTACGGTCATTCAATATTTTAGTTTCTTCATCAGTAAAACCATTAGGGTCATAATTCTTTTCATTAACGCAATGTTCAACGCCATCTTCCCTGGAAATCATGCCAACTTCTTGAATTTCATCACATGACTCCGCACTCCTAGCTTTTGCTTCTGTAATCTCAACTTCACCAGAACATAATACCTGCTGCTCAACCTCCTTCATACCATTAGGGTCATTCAACATTTTAGTTTCTTCATGAGTAAAATCGGGTGACAAATCGGATGAAAGTTTTCTGAAGAAAATTTTAAATTCTGGGCCTGGAGTGCGTCCGAGTTATTGTCCGATGTATGATCCGATTCGTATGGACGTCGGCCTCTATATATACCAAATTTCTAAGTCTTTTCACAACTCATACGCGATTTCTCTCCTCTTAAACCCTTCGACTGGAGCCCGAATTCTTTCCCCATTTCGCACACACTCAAAATTAATCAAATTTCTTCCATAGGATATCTTTCTACCCTCCTAAGATACTTTTAATCGGATTAATTCCATCCAATTCAACCGAGGGTTTTGGGTCCGATTTTTCCTACCTTCCTCAAAGGTTTCATCTTCTCAATTTCAATTCATCCTATCATGGGTCGCACAAGGGTTGCTGCGAATAAGAAGAGAAAGACGGCTACGTCTAGCCAAGGTTTGGGTTTTCTTGGTTCCTCTCAAGAGAAGCTTTATCAATCCTTCGTTAAGAATAACAAGCGTCCATTGGCTTGTAAGTACTTTCGAGACGATACCCATCTTTCGGAGCTCTATCTAGATTGCATTAAAGAATTTATTGATTTTCATAGTTTAAATAAATTTATGACTCTTCCGGAAGATTACTATGAAAATGAAATGAGGCAATTTTATGCCAATTTGACTGAGGTGGAAGATAGAGTAGGAATTATGTTTAGAACTTTGATTAATGGCGTAGAATTTAAGGTTGGGGGTGAAATCATTAATGATGTGCTTGACATCCCTTTTCCTAGAGGTCCCAGTATTTACCCTACTGAGGATGTTCCTAGTCGGAGTTCTATAGGTATTGATGTTGTTGAAGTTTCCAAGCGGCACTTCCAGTACACTAATAAGGCTTGGGTGTCTAGAGAACACAAGACTAGCAAATTAGAGCCGGTGGCTAAGTTAGTGTATGAGGTCATTTGTAATAAATTACTTCCCGGTGGTAAACCCAGTGAACCTAGTGTTCCAAAAATTTCCATTTTCCTCCTTTTGGTTGAAAAACAAAAGTTCAGCCCTGGTTTTGCCATTTTGAAAAATATGGCCACTGTTAAGTTGGGTTCTAGAATCTTGCCCTATGGAGATATCATAACCCTCTTGTGCAAACGGTTCAAAGTTCCTCTTATGGACGATCCCCTCAAGCCAAAAGCTTTTAGTATTGCTGACATTAAGAGCTTCAATGGGATTCAACTTAATCCTCAATTGGGCTTTTGGGAAAGCAGGGTGGATAAAAATAAGAGAAAGGTACGTGAGGCTAGTCCTGAGGGAACTGATACCCAAGAAGCCCAGGAAGATGGTGCAGGTCCAAGCAAGTCCAAGAAAAAGGGTTTGAAGCGCCGAATGAAGAAGATTCTCTCTATCCTCAGTTACTTTATGGAGGAAAACAGTGAGTTGAAGAAGAAGGTAAATGAGTTGGAAGAAAAGGTCCATACTCATCATGGTGTGCTTAAGCTATGCTTGGATGAAATCCTTTCCGAAAAAGGAATGACCACCTATAGTGCTCACGAGGAGGCTTGTAACCGGCGGCAGAAGCAAAGACATGAGCAAGAAGAAGAGGAAGACGAAGATTCTTCTGAGGGCAGCGAGGAGGATACTGCATTTGAGGAAGAGGCTCAAGAGGATGAGGAAGAAGGTGGCACTGATGATGTTCACTCCGGAGAGGAGTGATTATTTTTGTTCATTAGTACATTGATTTAATTTTAGTTATTCTTGAGCCTTGCATGGCCAAAACTATTTTAATGTAATTTTAGTTATTCTTATATTCGAACTTGTGATGACGTTGTTATTATCACTTTAGTGATAGCTTGGTTGGTTGAATGATTGCATTGGCTAAGATCCTTCGGGTGGTCTTACGCAAAAACAGGGGAGCTCTGCCCAAAATTGTTTTCCAAACTTTATTTCCTCGTAGCCAAGACCGTACAAGGTGTTTGTAAATCCAAATTGCATAGGTAAAGAAAACTCAGGTACTTCCACAGCCTCTAAAGTTAGGGGATTCCATAAAACCATCATATTTCAGGGCATGTTCTTTTTGTTTCGTTTTGAAAACGGTTTTAGTTTTAACAATAAATTTAATATATTTTAATTATATTTTATCATTTTCAATATAACTTTTTACTATTCAGCATTTACTTTTTACATTTTTAATACACTTTTTACATTATAAAACTATTTTTCAAAACTTATTTTCAAAATTGTTTTCAAAACATGCCCCCAATCAGTACTCCGATGGACCAGTAGAACTAAACCACGGCATGTACCTTCCGGAGAACATGTTACCTCCTTTGAAACGCCGTCGTTCTTGCTGCTGCTTCTTCTGTCAGTGGGGAAAGTTATGATGAAAGGGTAATCCGGAGAAGCTGAAGCTGTGAGGAGAAGGGTATTTTCAGGGTCGCGGATGTGGAAATCGAAGTGGGCTTTGATGAATTGAGGGTTTGAGAGTGAAGACGGCCATAGCTTTGAAACACACCTGAATCGTCCGATTGATTTGGCCGGAAGGCGCAAGAGTATCTCGTTGATCACATCTTCTGGAAGAAAATCAAAATCTGCCATGGCTATCCTGCAAAAATATTACCTTTTTTATGTTATTCCTATAGATTCTGAATAATAAACAGTGAGTAGGAGAAACAACTTATAATCATAATTCTAATTATTTTCCTGTTCTTTACTCAAAATTGAGTTCGTTTCAAACCTGAACTCAGTTTTCGGTAAAGATCAGATCTTTTAAAAAACAAGGTTCTGAGTTCTGGTGTTAAACCAGAACTGAAACCTAAGTAAAGAACAAGGTTTTCAAACTAATTTTTTTCTCAACACTTTTTTTAAAATTTTTTCATTTTCTACTCAATTTCCAGTCAAATTTTGATTTATTTATTTTAAACAAATTAAAATATTTATTCACCATAAATTGTCAACAATTCCAGTTCAGAAAACAAAAAATATTCCAGAAAAAAAAATAGTCCAAAAAACAAAAAAAAAAGCAGACCAGAAAAAGAATTTCAGGTCAAAAACAGTCCAGAAAAAAAAAAAAAAGCAGTGAAGAAAAAAATTTCCATTGTATACAAACAGTCCAGAAAACTAAACATAAATGTGTTCCATACTTCAGCTCGCTGCAGCAAGAACAGGTTCGCGACAACACTGTAACATCGAGTAGAGAGTGGTAATCGTACAAGCCAACTTGTGGCGTAAAAAAAAAAAAAAAGCTCCAGTATTTTGAGCCATGTGCATGCGACACTCCAATCCAGACTCTGTTCTTTCCTCCACTGAGATGTATGATGCATTTTCAGTTTGTTCATTGTGTAAACCTGCAGGGTCACCATTTCCCAAAAATCGTTTTCTTCAGAATTCATTTGTTTAAGTTTTTTGAAATTTCAACTAAACTTGTTATTCATTTGTTATATTTGACTGTGAAGAAAATGAGGATAAATTCTTCAATCTTCATGAGAAAATCAAGTTTAACTAATCTTGGGTTGCAAATTTAGCGTAGCAAAGCTTACAGGGTTGTTAACTCAAAGGATATACGAAAATCTCAGCACAAAAATCGACAACGAAACAAAGACTTGTGATCTATTGATTGCTTGGTTGGATCTTGGATGTACAAATATGCACTAGAAATGTATATATTATACAAAACCCGGAAACACTATCTAAGCTCTTAGCCGAAAACCGAAAAGGCAAGCAGCCTAAGCTAAAGCCCTGCAGCTATTGTTCTTGCCTTCTTTGACTGAGCAACATGAAAACAGTTCTGCATAGGGTTCTGGCAATAGGAAGAAAGGCCAATGCAGCAATGAGGGGTTGATCTGAACTGCTTAGCCTAACGGAAACCATCCCTTTTCGCTTACCATTCAATCCGGCTCGGATACTTAGCTTTGAATCTGGCCTCACAGACAATGATTGCAGGTTCAATCCACACGAAAGATCTCCTCTCCACCTTGTCAGAGATATCCCAAGTAGAGTTCCTCGCTGATCAGTGGGATCGCATTTCTCACTTAGCCGAATTCCTAGTGTTGCTTCATATGCTGTATCGTTTTCATACTGAATGATGCCAGTGCTTCCAAGCAAAACCAAGTCTTTCGCGAGCAAGAGTTGATCCTCCACTTTCAGTTCAGCAATGGCATTTTCTCCTAACAAGGTGATGGTTACTCTTGCTGCAGTCTTATTCACCTTGAAATTTCTCAGTTGTGTTTCCATCTTCAGGATATAAACAAGTTGCATTCCTGCTGTTTCAATATCATGTCCAACCATGGTTAATCCTTTGTCCCCGTGCTCAGCTGAAACAGCAGAATTGAGATTGATGCTCAAACCATCATTCTTGTTCCTTCTCATCTGAGCAGCAATGCCAGCTGGAAAATAACCTGCAATTGCCAGATTACCTTTGATACTCAAACCATCACATCCACAGTCATGATCACAACTATGCAAGTAGACAACAGGTGTTGCACGAAACAACGATGCAGATTCTGAAGAATGATTTCCACAGAAGCTAAACAACTTCTGATGATCGGCTGTTCTCTTGGTTTTGACTACAGAATCAATCTCTGACAAAATTTTCATAGAGGAGCACAAAAGCAACAGTTGGGATCTCCAACTCTCTTTACTGCATAGGAATTTCTGTTCATTGTTTTCAATTCCAGAGCAGTTTTCTATAAGAGAAACTGGAATTGGACCGGCTTCTGTGATACCAAAATCTCCAACAGAATGTCTAATTAACTGTTGAAAATGATGTGATGTCTTAGCAACAAAAAATCATAACTCAGCGGATCACCCGAAGGTCCTTCGGGGGGAAAAGAAGCTGCATGTGTCAAAGTCACAATGGTCCTAGACCATGTCGATGAACCAAGACAGCTTGTGATTAACTTGAGCAGGGGCAAATCATTAAGATCTCCAATTTGTGTGTCTAAGCGATCGACATAGAGAACAACATCTGGAGGGAACTTCTTGGTAAACTTTTTTATCGATGACAGAACTTTACAATTGAAGGATTGCTCCGCGAGAGAAGAGCTAAAACCAGGTGTGTCCAAGACCCGAATTTGAATGCCATCTGATGTTCCCCTAATCTCCTTCACTCTAGTTGTGCCGAGCTCAAATGCATCGATCCTTGCTTTCTCTTCCCCAAAAATTGAGTTTATGGTTGCACTCTTGCCAACTCCACTTTTCCCAATCACAAGAACATTCAAAGAGAAGTTGAAGTCATTTTTACCCTCTGCTTCAAGCACTAAAGCCTTCTGTTTAGCTGAGTCAAAGTTGAATGATTCAGCAAATGGCCTTTGAGCAGCAAGCAGCAGTTGGTGTAAACCCTCCACAGAAACAGAATCTTCAGGAGTTTTTTGTAATCTGTGGACCAGCCGCAGGAATTTAACAACAATTTCTTGCAACTTTTCGTGTTCCATCTTTTCCTCTTGAGTTAGAATTCCAAATGGTTCACTACTAATGGGCCCTTCAGTGAAAATGGCCCGATTCTGCTGAGCAGTAGGACTCGAGGTGGGAATCTTGGAGTCTATCACATCAAGCTGCTTCAAAGGCCCGATTTTGCTGCTCTCTAATTTATCCCCAGTGGCAACCCTCAGTGGTTCCTCCAGCGAAAAAGAACTAGAAACTTCTTCCCTTTCACTGTGACTATGAGCATCCAGCAAATTTCCCGAATCTGCAACTATCTTTGCATCAATTGCCAGCAAATCAATCTGAGAACTCTCTCCAGATGTCACATGACTCACATTTATAGAACGACCGCTGAGAAAGTATCCTGGTTCCTTAAAAACCTGTGAATCTGAAAATTTAATGTTGTTCATAAACTGTATTTCATTCTCTCCAACACTGTCAATGGATTCAAGACATTTGAGAGCATCTGTCTCATGTGTCTCCAGTGGCTGATCAGTCTTTCGCTCAATTACACTTTTCAAATCCTCACCAGCATCAACCTCACAGGGCTGAGAAACAGTTCCACTGCCACTTTCTTTTTTATCTCCACAGTTGCCATAATTCATGGATGCTTCTTCCAAATAGCCTCTCACTTTTGCTTCTGTAACCTCAATTGCACCGCAACATAACACCTGCTCAACCTCCTTCACACCATTAGGGTCATTCAACATTGTAGTATCTTCATCAGTAAAATCGACACTGTCAGAATTCTTTTGATCATCGCGACGATCAACGCCATCTTCCCTGGCAATCGTGTCAAATTCTTGAATTTCATCACATGACTCCACATTTCTAGCTTTTGAAGTAACCTCAACGTCACCAGAACATAACACCTGCTCAACCTCCTCTAAGGACTCCCCTTCTAACCCAGAATCAGATTCTGATGTACTATCATCTCCAACTTCCAAGATTCTAACTTTAGGGGCACTACCCACCTTCCCAGCACCCCCAAAACTGGAAACTCTTGCAACACCTAGAAAGGGTTCATCTTCTACACTCCCATCGCTCACAAAATCATCATCATCACTGTCCCGGGACAACAATGCAATTGGTCTGTGCATAGATGAACTTCCAGTATTAACACTTGGCACTCGAACCAAAGTGGCATTTTCACTCACCTCCACCGATGTCCTAGGACTAGGATGGTTATATTCCTCACCAACAACACTCTCTTCAGCAACTCTTCCATCTGAGTGGGGCTTAAAAGGCCTAGAACCCTCAAAGTTCCTGTCAAAACTACTTCTTTTGTGAATTTCAAAACTTGGGATTCTCACAACAGGCTTAGAAACAACATATTCCTTGACAAAGTGAGTTTCTTCAAGAATTTCATCATCAGGGCCAGCGGTCTCAGGCCCATCTTCACCACTCAAGAACCCATCAGACTCAAGTCCAGTATCACTCTCATTGCTACTAAATCCACCGTCTTTATTATCATCCCCAGACACAGAATATTCAAAGTCAGAATCATCAATAGTCAAGGGAGCTCTGATACCTGGAAATGAGGCGGAAGAAAGGAGCTTTGGACTTGTCGGAGGAGCTGCTTCAGCTGCGGAAACCGGCACACCATGAAGCTCTGATCCCATTAACATGAGCACCTTTTTTTTATCTTGTGTAGTTTTTGTAAATTTCCCTCACCAATAAATAAAGATTAAAAATATAAAAAAAACTAACATGCACAGGCTCAAAACTCTGAGAGAAATGAAGAGTCTTTGGAAAAGATGGTAGTTTGGTACATAGGGTTTCTTTTTGGGCTTTTCTATGGTTATTGTTGTGTTGTGTTTGTTGTCTGTGTACAAGGTCATGATGGGTTGACTTACAAGAAAACAAACATCCTTGGTTGGGGTGGAGTGGGGTGGGGACTGGGGATGATGGTACTTTGCTTGGTTGGTTTTTTTGCAGTCACAAAAATTGGGCAAAGGTGCAAAATTGCCCCTAACGTTTTCTGTTAGGGGCAATTTTGCCACTAACGTTTATTTTGGGGCAATTTTGCCCATAACGTTTTCTGTTAGGGGCAATTTTGCCACTAACGTTTATTTTGGGGCAAAATTGTCCCTAACGTTTCGTGTTAGGGCCAAATTTACCCTTTAATTTTTTCTCAAATTACATTTACCTCCTCCAAAGTTTGTTTAAATAATAAATAGATATCTTAAGTTTTAAAAAATAACATTTTAGTCCCTTAACCATCCAAACTTAGAGTAAAATATTAAATATTAATTTAAAATGTATATATATTTTTAAAAAATTGAAAAAACATTAAAAAAAAGAAAAAGAAAAAGAACACCCCAGGCCGTGGCCTGGGCATGTTTTTTCATTTTTGTTTTTTTTTCTTTGTTTTTAAATTTTTTACTTATAAATACATTTTAAATTAGTATTTTTTTTAATTTAGACATTAATGAATATTTTTTATTTAGGATTTTAAAAAACTGGAAAAAAACCATAATAAAGGGAAGAAAAAAATTAAGGAAAAAAAATCCTTAAAATACTATTGGGGTGGGGGTGGGGAGAGAGAGAACTAATTTTAAATACATTTTAAATACATTTATATGTAAAAAATTGAAAAAACCTGGGCATGTTTTTTCATTTTTGTTTTTGAAGGAGGTAAATGTAATTTGAGAAAAAATTAAAGGGTAAATTTGGCCCTAACACAAAACGTTAGGGACAATTTTGCCCCAAAATAAACGTTAGTGGCAAAATTGCCCCTAACAGAAAACGTTAGGGGCAAAATTGCCCCAAAATAAACGTTAGTGGCAAAATTGCCCCTAACAGAAAACGTTAGGGGCAATTTTGCACCTTTGCCCCACAAAAATTAGGTGAAAATTGTGTTAGGATGTGGCCTTACTTGGATAGTTTTGGACTTCTAAAACATCTCCAA